>JBAIZL010000005.1:69728683-69733683 GCA_036971475.1 Prosapia bicincta | reverse complement strand
GAAAGATGAACTAGATGAGGCAGGGGCTAGAGATGAGGAGGGAAAAGAGAGACAAGAGGAGGAAGAGGAACTAGAAAGTGAAGAGGAACTGTAGGAGGAAGGGGGAAAAAATATGTAGAGGAACTAGAGTAGAAAGATGAACTAGAGGAGGAAGGGGCTAGAAGATGAAAGGAAAAAGAGGGACTGGAAAAGGGAAGGGAACTAGAAGTAGAAGAGGAACTGGAGGAGGAAGGGGGACAAGAAGATGAAGAGGAACTAGAATAGAAAGATGAATTAGAGGAGGAACGGGCTAGAAGATGAGGAGGAAAAAGAGGGTCTAAAGGAGGAAGAGGAACTAGAAGGTGAAGAGGAACTGGAGGAGAAAGGGGGACAAGAAGATGAAGAATAACTAGAATAGAAAGATGAACTAGAGGAGGAAGGGGCTAGAAGATGAAAGGGAAAAGAGGGACTGCAGGAGAAAGATGAACTAGAGGATGAAGAGAAACTTGAGGAGAAAGGGGGACAAGAAGATGAAGAGGAACTAGAGTAGAAAGATGAACTAGATGAGGAAGGGGCTAGAAGATGAGGAGGAAAAATAGGGACTGGAGGAGGAAGAGGAACTAGAGGACAAAGAGATATTTGAGGAGAAGAGGTGAAAGTAATGAAGAATATACGTATACCTCGGTATAAGGAGTTGGATGGCTTGAGAAGTAAGGGTCAATTCCATAATATAGACCTGCTCTCTACAACGAACAAAGGAAGCTATCTACCCGTTGCTCTCCTCTAAGAATACAAATAATTGAATACATAATGTGATAGTAGAATACGAGTAAGTACAATATGTTACTACTGCCGTGGCTCGCTTCTAAACCATTGTTTTGTTAAAAACGATGTTATTATTATTATTAATATTACCATATGCAATCGTCCAATGAATAGATATGTGAACGAGGTGGGTATAATGGAAGTAGAGTTAAACTAGAGACATGAATGAGTGGACAAAGTGGACAAGTAGATAATAAGTTTGCTTTGCTAAATCAAGTGGAAGTTTTCAGATTCCGACCACCGTAGTTATGCTTTATTAGTAGCGAACATTTTAATGTAGACTGAATGTCTAGAATTCTTATCGGCTGAACAGTTTTCTGTATAAATGGAATTAGCAAAGCAATTTGAATCGCGATTACCAACATACACCGAGAGGCTATTACGCGGATAATGCATTAATTACACGCCGCAGATAAATAATACATTCTTTAGATACGTGTAACTGAAATGTAATTAGTTATTGAGTAATCTATGAAAGCCAGGTGCAAGAACTGCAATTAGCTTCTGTGTAATTAACAAAGAAGCTTTATGAACTCTGACTGAAGGTCATCGAAGGTCGTGTGGTCAGCTGTAGTGGGCGTAGCTCGGTTGACTGGTTTATTAAGTTTTGCTTCTGTTTTAGCGCGTAGAATTAACGCCGAGAACTTTCGTAAGAAGCTATAAACATTGCGTAGTTCCAACTACTGCCGCTGATGACGCTTTTGCGTGTTTTTTTACCTATTCGTTAGAGCCTTATTATTTTTAATAGAAAAGATATTTACCTTCATCACGGATAGTATTAATAACAACAACTTGTTTTTAATATTATTATTTATTAACAAAATGAAAGCTAACAACCACAGTTAATTAGTAAAAGACGCCTTTGGTTTTGTTATAAAAAAAAGACGCTATCAAAACTCATCAAGACAAAAAACATTTACTACCAAAATATCATTTCTTTAATAGTTTCTTAGACTTTTCTGTGTGACTGTGAAAGAGGTTGTGGCAGACAACGTGTTGGAACCGTGAACCATTCACGACAATGAACTGTGCCCTCGCCTATCACTTACGTTTTTAGATCACTGATGGGGTGGAGGGTAAATTAAATAACTTTGACCCAATTATAATTCATATTGAATGAATAATTACCTTTAAAAATCGGGATTTGAGAGAAACACACGTACTACGCAACCATTGTTTCATGTAAAAATAATTTTGTATGTCTAAATGTTGAAAAATGTCGCTGGAATTAATTTAGATAATTCTCGTTTATCAAATTTAAATGCATTTTTGTAAACTTTATTTGTTATTTGTTCATTTTACTGGAAAATCAAAGGCCTGTCCAGCACTGTGTGAACATGGCAATGCCCAGCCATTTGTCACATCAACTGTCGAGTGTGAACGACTGAGACTAAGACGTAAAACACCTCCTTTAAGTGTGAAGGGGTGGGACTAAGATACAAAGTCACCTTCATTGAGTGTGAAGGAGTGAGACTAAAGCGTAAGGCAACTTCTTCAACTGTGAAGGGGTGGGACTAAGATCCAAGTCACCTTCTTTGAGTGTGAAGGGGTGAGACTAAAGAGTAAGACACCTTCTTCAAGTGTGAAGGGGTGGGACCAAGATCCAAGTCACCTTCTTTGAGTGTGAAGGGGTGAGACTAAAGCGTAAGGCACCTTCTTTCAGTGTGAAGGGGTGGGACTAAGATCCAAGTCACCTTCTTTCAGTATGAAGGGGTGGGACTAAGATCCAAGTCACCTTATTTCAGTGTGAAGGGGTGGGACTAAGATCCAAGTCACCTTATTTCAGTGTGAAGGGGTGGGACTAAGATCCAAGTCGCCTTCTTTGAGCGTGAAGAGGTGAGACTAAGACGTGAGGCACATTCTTTGACTGTGAATGGGTGAGACTAAAGCGTAAGACACCTTCTTTGATTGTGAAGAGGTGAGACTAAGACGTGAGGCACATTCTTTGACTATGAATGGGTGATACTAAAGCGAAGACACCTTCTTTGAGTATGAAGGGATGATGACAACGTCGTAAGATTCCTTCTTTCAGTAAGGGTGGGACTAAGATACAAGTCACCTTATTTCAGTGTGAAGGGGTGGGACTAAGATCCAAGTCGCCTTCTTTGAGTGTGAAGAGGTGAGACTAAGACGTGAGGCACATTCTTTGACTGTGAATGGGTGAGACTAAAGCGTAAGACACCTTCTTTGAGTATGAAGGGATGATGACAACGTCGTAAGATTCCTTCTTTCAGTAAGGGTGGGACTAAGATCCAAGTCGCCTACTTTGACTGTGAATGGGTGAGACTAAAGCGTAAGACACCTTCTTTGAGTGTGAAGAGGTGAGACTAAGACGTGAGGCACATTCTTTGACTGTGAATGGGTGAGACTAAAGCGTAAGACACCTTCTTTGAGTGTGAAGAGGTGAGACTAAGACGTGAGGCACATTCTTTGACTGTGAATGGGTGAGACTAAAGCGTAAGACACCTTCTTTGAGTGTGAAGAGGTGAGACTAAGACGTGAGGCACATTCTTTGACTGTGAATGGGTGAGACTAAAGCGTAAGACACCTTCTTTGAGTGTGAAGAGGTGAGACTAAGACGTGAGGCACATTCTTTGACTGTGAATGGGTGAGACTAAAGCGTAAGACACCTTCTTTGAGTGTGAAGAGGTGGGACTAAGACGTGAGGCACATTCTTTGACTGTGAATGGGTGAGACTAAAGCGTAAGACACCTTCTTTGAGTGTGAAGAGGTGAGACTAAGACGTGAGGCACATTCTTTGACTGTGAATGGGTGAGACTAAAGCGTAAGACACCTTCTTTGATTGTGAAGAGGTGAGACTAAGACGTGAGGCACATTCTTTAACTGTGAATGGGTGAGACTAAAGCGTAAGACACCTTCTTTGAGTGTGAAGAGGTGAGACTAAGACGTGAGGCACATTCTTTGACTGTGAATGGGTGAGACTAAAGCGTTAAGACACCTTCTTTGAGTATGAAGGGATGATGACAACGTCGTAAGATTCCTTCTTTTAGTAAGGGTGGGACTAAGATCCAAGTCACCTTCTTTGACTGTGAATGGGTGAGACTAAAGCGTAAGACACCTTCTTTGAGTATGAAGGGATGATGACAACGTCGTAAGATTCCTTCTTTCAGCAAGGGTGGGACTGAGATCCAAGTCACCTTCTTTGACTGTGAATGGGTGAGACTAAAGCGTTAAGACACCTTCTTTGAGTATGAAGGGATGATGACAACGTCGTAAGATTCCTTCTTTTAGTAAGGGTGGGACTAAGATCCAAGTCACCTTCTTTGACTGTGAATGGGTGAGACTAAAGCGTAAGACACCTTCTTTGAGTGTGATTGCTTCTGAAATCAGAGAAATCATATAATCGCGCTGAAAACGGGTTACAACAGGAGAACGGAGCGCGAACAATGCTAGAATCGAAAGCAAAATGGAACGTTATTTTAAAGTACATAGAATCTGTCCTTCATTACAAAATGGAGTCGAAGAGGTACGAACCTGTAATAATGCTACAGCGGTCCTGTGGTGGATAAAGAGGATGTACTTAGACAGTTGAGCTATTGGCAATGCCCAGAGCAGTCTCACACTCTGCCCTTATGTATTATTTTCTATAAAATCCCCTGTTGTGAACTATTCTCTATTCGATGGATACACGTACAACTTCCCCATAAAGTATCAACTCGGGTAAGATAGTACCTACAATAATGCGTTAGTTTTCTGTGACGCAATGTTGGTACTCTTGACTCGAAGTGTAAATCTCGTTTCGTAACTCGCTTTATATCAATCCAACACTCTACATCTCCATAAATAAGTAGAACACATTCTACCTGAAACGTGGCGATGTTATCTTCACTAGAATCAAGTTACAGCCCGCATACAGGCTGCGGACAGTTATTTAAAACAAGGTAGTACAAGCTCGGTATACGGGAGATATACGATATTGATTGTTTTAAATGTTGGTACACCTGCAACCACTGTATTTACGATAGATAGTTAATGGCAGGGTAAAGTACACAATGTAATAAACTTGTTATAACCCAGCTATGCTATATAGGGTGTCACGCTGTTACGTCATGTTCATTTCGGTTAAAACATATAAAAATAGTATATTTACAAAGTTTTAATCAGGCCAAGTTCGAAATAGGATTATGCGGTTTTTGCTTGAAACGTTCGTAAGAAAGTATAATTCGAATATTTAG
>JBAIZL010000005.1:69711183-69723683 GCA_036971475.1 Prosapia bicincta | reverse complement strand
TGGGATTCCTTATGTCCTTTCCCATGATTAATATCTCCCAAATGTCCTTTTCGCAATCTAGTCGTTGTTTGTGGATAAGGCTCAATACACACCGTAGTACGCAGCGAATTTTCCCGGCAGATGATATAAATTGATTTGAATTATGATCACAAAATCATATTTTTAATGTATTTATTCGTAATTATAGTTACTTATAATTATTCCTATTACTAACGAAAACGCGATTTAAAGGATTTAACGAAATTTATTAAAAACGTGCACAGAAATAATACCGTAAATAGGGAAATAATAAAATACGAATTATATCAAAATTTTTAACAAAAATAAATATTCTATTTCATTAAGTTTAGTTCAAATTAAAATAATTATTTAATATTATTTTAATGAAAATACTGTTACTAATGGGTTACTTGATTCATCGTATAAAAAAAAGAATAAATGTTAATTTCACTTTTCATAATTGCTTTGATTTATTGAGTTATGGTTCATGTTTCGCGAAAGCCGGACGTCATCATGTGGTAAGTAAAGTAGGTTATTAGGACACTTATACTATTTTAGTATTTGTCCATTTCCTTACGATAAAGTTTTTCAATTTACTGTTTGACCTCTTAAGTTTAAGATATTATTATTGCTTTATAATTTTTTTATCCATTTTAATTGAGTGACGTTACTAATTATTAGGTAGTTCCTTCAAACTGACGCACAACGGGAGACTACACCAAATACCTTACGGTCAACAGTTCGGGCAATACAGTACGTACTAACAGTCTTTTTTTGCAGTTTAAAGGAAACTGGTACCACTTGTTGGTGATCCAGAACGAGCAGAAGAAAAGCTCGCTGTTAAAACAGCTGAGCTGCTCCGGGCAGACCTTCCAGCTGGCTAACGACGGCTTCGACTTCGAATCCGAGGTGGATCTCTACTTCAGGTAGTACTATGAAATTTTGAAGAAAAGTCACCGGCTTATTCAAGCGTTACTGTCTTTCTAGTGAGGGGATAAACACTAACGAAATAAATTATTGCATCCGTCAAAGTAACTGGGATCCTAATATAGGAACCAGAATTGACGGCGACTTAGACGACGACGACAACGACTTAGACGACTAAGTCGTCTAAGTCGTCGTCATCGTCTAAGTCGTCGTCGTCGTTTAAAACTATGCCCGTGATAAACTTCATTTTTCAATTCATTCTAGTAGTTCGTACTCTTTTTATATAGTTTATATCTTTTTCAAATTTTCAACCGTAATAGAATACTTTTTTTATTCATCTACTCATCTTCAATATATTTTTTTTTAAACTTGTAATACATGAGACTTGATGTTAGTACAGTTTGTCAAATAATGATTAAATTTAATGAATTAGGTAGAAGGTATGCAATGTAGTTATTTAGTTCCCATTTGGCTTGAAAAAAGTGATTTCATAAAACCGCTGATTTTGTGTTATAGGCTATGTGGTTGGATTGCTGTTTTGTAACTTTATTTATATTAATTGTAATTATTTGATAAAAAGTAAGAATTAAAAATGGTTTTCTTTGTTGACCAAAATAGTAATTGTTCTTATTATTGTGTATATATATATATATATATATATATATATATATATATATATATATAGATATATATATATATATATATATATATATATATATATATATATATATATGCATATATATTAAATGTCAGATTGGAACTGACATATATCACTGCATATTTTGCTAATATTTTCGACCACATTTATTTATATAGCATTTAGACTTTAATGTACCTGAACCATATTTTACTTCGTCATTTTCACGAGCAGACTTTCGAAAGCTATATTATAGTGCTCTTATTATCAAGCATTAGGAGAATGCGGTGACCTTGGAAATGGACTTTGAAAACGGTGTCTTTTTTTGTAATATAAACAACTATATATTTATAAATCTAAAATTAATATAACAAACAAACAAGTACAAATTAAATTCAAGAAAAAAATAAACTTAATTAACCTAATAAGAAAACTTTACCTTAAAATTGACCAATAGAGTGAATCAAAAAAGTAAATAATACCATGTTACAACGGACAGTCTCACACCCTTACAAATTAGGATACTATAGTAACACTCTCGAAGTCGACTTTCAAATATATTAAGTTATATTTAAAACCATTTATATAAGTATTTATATATTTAAGAGCACTTATAGTTATAAATGAAAAGTGAAAAAAAGAAAACAGTATTTCTACTATATATATATTAGGGATGGGCCGATTCCGATTCTCGATTCCAGGAATCGTCGATTCTAGGTGGTATACTCTAGGGGGTCGTCGATACTCGATTCTTCATTCATAAAAGTGTCGATTCCGATTCCTATTTTGTTAACTATTAAAATATGCGTGTGGAGTAATTTATTACCAAACAAAATTTATTATATTTGTGTGGAAAAATAATTAATTGCCAACTATGTCTTATTTATGTATTAGTTGATTTGAATGAATTAAATGATTAAAGTAAACAAAAATATTATTATTTATGAAGCAACAGCAATCAAGATCGTAACCATTTCTGGTCGTTTGACATCGCTCGTCTCTCTCTCTCTCTCTCTCTCTCTCTCTCTCTCTCTCTCTCTCTCACTAAATGTCAGAACAAAACACAAAAAAGTACAGTAAAAACTCGATTAACCGTCACCGTCGGAACCGTGGCCATGACGGTTGAGTGAATAGACGGATAACAGAAACACTGTATTATTCCTCCGAAATTAACCTTAATAAATTATATTATAGACAGATATCACTCTCACGGTTGAAGGTTTTGTGTAGCCTATTACATTAAAACAGAACTTTTAAAAGGTTTTGCCATATGACCAAGATGTTAACTAAATTAATTATTAGAGAACTAGCATGTAAGCTAACATAACTTGAAAGAATCGAGAATCGAGAATCGACTAAAGAATCGAGAATCGAAAGGAAAATTTTAGAATCGGAATCGGAATCGGAATCGAAAATTTTAGGAATCGGCCCATCCCTAATATATATATATATATATATATATATATATATTAATAAAAGTACAAGATTTGTTTTTATTTATTAATGTTTATAATTAATTATTGTATTATAATTTACAGAACATATATAAAAACAATACTTGTGCTTGATATATTTGTATTCATCAATTACATTACAAGACTATAAATGTATCACCACATCACCACATTACCATATTTTATAAATATAGGTTTATCTAATAATTCTTTTGTCTGAGGGTTATTTATGTAAATCATAATTCAAGTTACATATAAAAAAGCAGCCTACTAATTGAGACTTCTATAAACTACCGGTATTAAACAAGTCCAACAAATATAGAATATTGCCTATGATAAAATGGTGAAAAGTTTTTAACTGAGACTAAAATGTATATAGCATTAAATTATTACTCGCTATTTCACGATCTAAAATAACGTATGTAGACTGCAATATTCCATTAAATAGAATTGCACTTTTTTTGAACTAACTTGTGCAAAAAACCACTACTTACTGATTTATCCAGCAGACGCTTGTCGCGGTAGGTCAGCGCATTAATCAATGCTGTGAATTACTAACAATACTGTTGCTCAGGTGAGTTGTTTTGGTGAGAGTCTGTGGTGTATTTCTGTTCTATGGTGTTTTATAGTCCATAGAGTAGTCGATAATTACGTGCTTAATTATAGTAATTGATTGCGAGTGCGTTTTGTCATTTAGTGTGTGTTGTGGATAATATTTATGGTGTTTGTATATCTTGTAGTTTTCTACTGTGTTGAGTTTGTTGCTTTTTTGTTGTAAACTGAGGTCTATGTTAGATTGTAATTTTAGTTTGGTGACTATGTTAATCAGTAAGTAGATTAGAATGTATTAGTAAGTAGAGGTTTTTTGCCAAGTTAATACAAAAAAAGTGTAATTTATACAAAAAAGTCAAGATGTACAACACAAAAACTGCAAGTATTAAATAGAGGTTAAAACGAGAATAATTGGAAAACATTCAAAAGATGGGATTAAAATGCAAAATGTTAAAACAATATAATATCTCCTAACAAACACTACAGAATAAGTTTCCGAAAATGGAGTTCATCCGAAACGCGTACGCTGAAATTATAATGAATTTAAAAGGTTACGTAGTACAGAATAACTCTAGTAAGAAAAGGGAATCCGGCTAAACCCGGAAAAATATTGAAACTATAAAGTCTTGTTTAGTTCAAGACATAACATAAAACAACGTTGATGGAAACACAATAAAAAAAAATGTTTTTGTTTTATCAATTTACGTTTCACCCATTTGTAGTAAATAGTATAGCCTTTATCAAGAACCACCCCTATTGATATTGTTAGTGCTAAAGTAGGAATTCCTTGATGAACGTAATGCCAATATGTTTACGGTATACTTGCCAGTAAACAATACCCCAAACTATTGTAAATCGCTGAAGTTTTGATAAAAACAAACTAATTATACAACTTCTGTCGTTTCCGTTCATTAGAATCTTTATAAGTTACATCTTACAACGATTTATATTCACAATACTTTTATAGTAAAAAACCTTTATCAATTTCTTTTACTTTCACGATTCATGTGTTCTATGTTTTAGTTATAGTCTAATTGTAGATTGCAAATAATAAACACACCCGACGTAACTAAATCATGGATGTTTCAGCTATTTTCATAAAACATTTCGAGTCAATTTAACAATGGCGGACACATCAGGATTCATGACATCCAAAGGTAAGTTGAAATTACTTTGAAAATTTGTGTTTTTTCAATGTTTAACGAGGATTGGCTGACGGGTCGGGGTAAGCTGACGTACATTCACTCAGTGAAGGTATAGGGAGATATCTACCTGCTCCCCGTTGGGGCTCGGGGATAAAGTGATTTCACTATAGGTTTTAAACCATCCGACACAGGATTTCCACTCCTTGCATATTTCCAACCTGTTGTTGTCAAAGGGCCCAACTAAAATTAAAAGTATTTTGGCAAAGTAGGTTAGACACGGAGAGACAATTAGTTTTGACAACAAAAATAAACAAAATATGTAACGAATATATTAATTTAATTGTCAAATTTGAGTAAAATTTTATTTAATTTATCAAGAAATAATTTGTATTCTAGTAAAGCGCAAAACATGAACCGGAAAAGCGGTTTATATAGAGAAAGTAATTTGCCAAACCTAATTCTTCCTATTTAGCAAACAAGCAGAAGTCTATGCCATGTAGATTCGCACACATACACACACGAGAGAGGGAGAGAGAGACACACACAGCCAGTCCTCCAGTAAAGCACCTTCAACCATTCAACTTAACAATGATCCTGCCATTCCCAGACACCCACCCACAAATCCAGAGCTCTGCGAGTGCACCAAAAGCCGTGTTCCGAAATCCCTATTCCCAAACACTACCCCCTACCACCGTGTTCATCCTGTAACTATAGATTTTACTTCATAATTAATGTTTACAGCGTGCTTTTCAAATTTCAGACATTGATGTAGAGGTCCTGTGCACTGACTACACAAACTGGGCCATCGCTCACTACTGCATCAAGAAGCGCTTAGCATTGAGTAGGTATTAAACTAGAGTGAAGCAGTAAATCAACAAGATGTTTAGACTCAATCAAAATACCATTTAAAAACATACGATGTTACCTGATATAATCACGACCACAAAGAACATATAAATGCCCAATGCCATAAAAATGTAAGAAACAGTTTCCTGTAGGGGTTCTTTACAAATCTGATGACTATAATAAGCTTTTGCCATTCCCAATCAAACTTTGCTGACTTGTTTCGGAGAGCCTCTATCATCACTCAGAATGTTCTATGTACTCCTTTAGGCATGAATATAAAATATATGGAGTGCGTTGTTAGCGCCACCAGAAAGTCTTTCTGTCGGAGAGTTCGGTAGCCGGGAAGAATTGATGCCTTATTTATACGCCCAAGACAAAATGTTAAAATTAAATATAATTTTATGCCTGAGACATGCTTAAAATTAAACACAAGATGGCACAATGAGTGAATTACATTTGTTATTAATTTGAATACATTCCAAACAGACTAGGGCTTTATCAATGGGCATTAAACTAAGGACGTGTACGCCGTATGGATGGTATTTCAGAAATCTAGAGGCTTGCAAAAAAGGTTTTATCTTTAATTATAACGCGAACAATTAAAAATAAGGGGTTGAAAAATTTAGTCACAGTATTAAACAATACACTGTGGAAAAAATTGTTTAGTTCAACTCCGCTCCCTGATGATGGTCATATGGTCATCGAAACTAGTCTGGTTAATTATTGATTAGTTGAAGTGTATGTACTTTTAGTATTTGTCTGTGTTCTCACTAAACTTTAAGTAACAATATCTGAAAGATGGACTAAATATATTGTACAATATACTGGATTTTTATTGTTACCGACAACCTTTCGTCTACAATAATTGCAAAATGCTTTCTGTAGTATCGTTAAAACACGGTTGTAATAGAGTATGCAAATATTTCAAACCAGTTGTTTTTATTTGATTACAGAGATAATTGTTCTCATGGCTCGGGGAAGGGGTGACCACAAAACCCTAATAAACTCTTCGGCAGTGAAGGGGTGCTTACAGGCCGTCGGGGTGGCGGCTGAACACGGCAATATAATCCATCAAGACGACTGCCAATAAACTTGATAAAGCCTCCTACTAACTTCAACTCTAAGAGACCTTAATGCTGCCAGATTGACGGAAATACGTCACGGAAAGCTGTGGTTCAATATGTTCCAATATAAACATTGTACAATGCGGAAGTATTTTGTTATAACAAGTGGATTATTTTAAAGAAAACCGTTTCTAACATACGTTTTACTGTTAATAATGATTACTGGGATGGTAAAACTTGACAAACACCGTATAAACTCTGATATTTTCCGTTTTTATTTGTGTTACAAATACATTCTAGACAAGCAAAAATTGGTTTTAAATGTCAAAAATCAAGAGTTACGAGTAAAATGTAAAACAAACATAATCTAAATTTACTAACACGCTACATAACACATGTCCTTCCATACATCAAAGCACTACACTGCACTACTAACTTATACAGTTGTATTACGATATAGCTACACAAATTCCGTTTAGGTGAGGTTAGGGTAGAAAGAACTAATTCAGTATTAAAACGAAAGCTCAACAATGTTTTAACACACGTACTCATTCAATTCGATAATCGGTTAGTCTACTTTTGATTTTATTTACAACGCTGAACCAACAAACTTTGAATCGCCTAAAAGTAAACGAGTTAGCGAATTATATTATTAATTGTTACTATTATGCTAGTTCATAAATAAATTTTATTTCTCTACTAGCTGATCCGGCAAACTTTGTATCGCCTAAAAGTCAACGAATTGTGTGTTGGCATCCGCTAGACCTAATTCAGTATTTTATTAGCATAATAATAGCTGAACTTATAGTAGTCGATCGATAAAAGTGGGTCAATAAAAGTTCTTGATTGAATGGTATTTATTGAAGTGCATTTGGATGTACAATATTTTTTGTAAATTGTTTGAAAAGTGTTGGAAAATAATTTTAGATTGTTGCGTGTTGCCTAGCAGCAAAATGTCGAACGAATTCAATGAAATGTCTTAAGATAAGATAGAAAGGCATATTTTATGCTATTTTGGCACTTATAAATTACATGATGGACATAATTGTTATGTAGCCAGAAACCTTCCCAGGAATATATTTAACAATTTCGCAAAGTTTTATGACGATTTTATCAGTGATACATAAGATTCATACATACTTAATCATGCGTATGTATACATTATATACATACAAACATTCATATATATATATATATATATATATATATATATATATATATATATATATATCCCAACCCGATAATTTTTAACTATATTTTATTGCGGTTGTATGGTAATGTATTACAATTTATTTCAGTAATTTAAATGTTCACCGAGAGTTACTTGAAAGAAGGGTGGTTTTAAAGTAAGGTTATACTTGAAATACAAAAGTTTACAGTTATACACGCATTATGGGTGGCGACATTTAAAATGATTTTTCCTATTCTTTAATTGTATTTTTAAATTACGTATGTAAAAATCAAGATTGTCTGGTGTTAAATATTACCATTGTGGTTTCCTTCATATAAACTCTCCTACTTAGCATTTACAGTGTATATTAATACTTTAAGTGGTAACATCGAATATAACACTTGAAGAGATTCGTTAAAATATTTCGCATTTTACAACCCCCTTACCGGCCACGTTGTGACCCCCCCCCCCATCTTAAAATGGTAATGGATACGTCACCTTTAAGGCTGTTATAGGTAAAGTTGTGAAACAGGAAGCTCTTGTATGCTGTTAAGAAATTTGTAATGAAGGAAGCCAAGGGTGGAGCGTTGTATAGGCCTACCTGCGATTCAGCAAGCAGGGCTGTCTTCACTACATCTTGGAAGGGGCTGAAGAAGGCGGTTGGGTTTGATGATTAGGCAGGAAAAGCAATTTAGCATTATTAATTGTTTCAATGTATTAGTGCTACATTCCTGATCATATGTCGTAATTGCGTCTTGTAACGAAACAGGAAAAAATAATTATAAAACAAAAACATTTAACTACACTTCTCGTCCTGTTTAAGAGATGATTATTCTGGCCTACCTTATTTTGTGGACTCACACTCGAGTAAGGTAGGTTATGATTATAATATTATACTTCCCATGGGTGAAACTATATATCCCTAGCTTTATTTCATACATTCTTCGTCTTTCTCTCTCTCTCTCTATAAGGGGATGTAACCCCTAGATAACTCCCTCAGGAACCTATAGACAGTAGGTAAGCGACCCTCAGTCGCAATCATTTAAGTTTTCTTTATTCCCAGTAGCGAAGAACCAATTTAAAATATTTAGATCTACCTTTATTTTATATAAAAAATATTTTACATTTTATTTTATTTTAGACCTTATTTATTTTATTTTTCTATTTTATATGGATGTAACGTTTACACAGCTGTCTATAGGTTTATTGTACACAAAATAAGATGGATACTTTCGGTATACCATTCTACACCGTGTCTCGATATTTCAGAGCAAGGATTGCATCTGTCTAAGGTAAACGTTTCTTACAGTAGCAGACGTGCAAAAACTCAACTTTCACAGATATACTTTTAAATCACTAATTTCATACATGTTTCAACAGCAATGCTGTCATCATCAGTGACTGTTCACTTGTTACTGATGACGATACATGTATGAAATTAAAGTCATTTAAAAGTATATCTGCGAAGGTATACTTATGCATGTCTCTAAGGCTGAGGACATACAGAAAGCAACTGGTGATCGGAACGGAACGTAAACTTGAGTTGCTATTATGTGTCACGAGTAAACTAATTGTAAACTTTTGTTCGATGAATTTAACTCGTTGTTAAACTAATTAATATAACAAAATAAATTAAATTGTTAAATTAATTATACAACACGTCAGGCTTAGTCAGTAAATGAAATCAGCAATTTGAACTTTACTTGGATCATTCTTCCCGGCGTTTCTACATCGTGCCGTCATTTACACAATCACAGACTGTACGTTTTGTGCTTTACAGCGATCCGACAGCGTATAACTAATTTTTCTGTCCTAACCTTCCGGAAAATTAAAACCTTTTAAACGGGTTTCTTGTAATTAAATTTTCAATCGTTCTTAAAACTTAATACTTCTATTTGTTCAGTAATAATAACATAAGTTTTACACGTAACCACTAAATGTCAAAGGTCCTTAGAATATCTATTAATACGATGAGTCACTGCTTGTATCATAATATAATAATTGCTCTTTGATTACAGAAAAAGTTAATTTACATTTCAATTAACCTTTGCGTGCTTTATCGTATCTGTAAACATTTAGATGCAGTTCAATGCACTCAAATAATTTATATTTTTAAATGTTAACGTTTTTTAATGTGTTTATGTACATCGTTTAACTGCTTATCACATTATCCCCCCTGTTAAAATCACTGATAGAGCTCAGAAAAATTTGTTTCATAATAAACCATGTGGGGAATTTGTGTAGTTTTTGGTCACTTGTTTTTTACAGCAGGTAAAATATTTCGAATCCAGTTTTCCTAAGACCAACCTCTCTTCAACACGATGTAGAGGAAATAAATACGTACCCTCCATTATGGATCGTTCCTAATTTTCACAAAAAACTTGGAGTACATATATATCGGTGTGTACGAATGACTTAGAACGACTTTAAACTAGAATCTCTTAATGCAAGTTTTCTGCAGAAGCCCTACGAATTCCGTAGACACCGTGCACCCGTCCTTAATACCACAAACTATTGTACTGCGTGAGAGATTCTACATTTGAAAAAAACATACAACTCCTAAAGTTTAAAATTTAAACTAAATTGAAGTTCTCAAAACACAAATATTAGAAATTTTGAGACAAAAAATAATATAGGGCACTGTTCACCATTACTTGATTCATCCTACAATGACCCATCGTTAAAACTACAATATTCCACTTTTTCATTTACTAATTAGGTAAAATATGATAAAATTCAATTTTAATCAGAAAAATTTATATAAACAATATTTAGTTTAATTTCAATTTTACCTCTATTTTATTCAAAGAATTGAAATTTTATTTTTATAATCGAATTCACCTCAATGTGTCATGAAAGTTAAAACACACTGTCATTTTAACATTAATATTGCTATTTGACGGTGCGGTCGAACTGCACAAGATCATTCTCAGAATTCAAGAACTATCCCAACTAATTTGTCGAAGTGCGGAGATAGTAAAGTCGAGGGTAGTGTCGAACTGCACAGCTTACAAATCGTATCGTATGGCAAAAATGTAAAGTTAAAGTAAAATCGTAAAGTAAAAGTTATAACTTACAATGAACTTTACAAATACATGAACAGAAAATAGGTCTATGAAAATTCAAATACAGTTTAAAATTTCTATTAAATATATTTAGTAAATTAGGCTGATTAAATGTTTCTTACGTAATAACGAATAGAGAGGAAGAAATAACGAATAGGGTAATTGCAGGCAATTTGAGGAGGAAAAGAAACATTTTTCAATAAATTATTTATATTTCAAGTTTTAAGCATGTTTCTATCATAAAATCAAGATTTCAAGGTTTTCAGTATTGGTTCCACTGCCACGAGGACCATGGTGAGTGTATCTGTGTGTGTGAGAGAGAGAGGGTCGAAATCTCAAACAAAATTTCTCTCTCTTTTGTCTCTTACTCTCTTCTCTCTCTTTTATCTTGATTTATTTTCTTTCGATTTCATTTCTTTCTCTCTTTTCTCTCTTTATTCTCCTCAAGAGAGAGCTTCGAAATTTCAAACAAAATTTCTCTCTCTCTTTTGACATTCTCTTTCCCTTATCTTGGTTTCTTTCCTCTCGATTTCATTTCTGTCTCTCTTTTCTCTCTTTATTCTCCACTTCCTTTCTTTCTTTCTCTCTCTCTCTCTTTCTCTTATCTTGGTTTCTTTCCTCTAGATTTCATTTCTGTGTCTCTTTTCTCTCTTAATTCTCCTCTCTCTTTCTTTCTTTCTCTCTTACTCTCTCTCTCTTTCTCTGAGTAAATGTGCATAACATAAAATACATTTAGTTTACACCAGATAGACTACATATGTGTCTGTATATCCACTTTGCTAAAACACGTCGCACGATCAAGACTTAAGAACATTTATGGCGCTAATACAGGTGCAAATTTAGTAAGAGATTCGACTGCGAAGTGAAGAGTAGTCGGGGGTGTTGCAACCGCGGTGATTGACTCTGGCTCCATTGTGAACCAGTCACAGTCATGTCTCTACAAGTGCCCAGCAAGCACGGAGAAGTCGTGACTCCGGGACCAGTTCTGTCCCGAATGTCCGTCACTCTAGATTGGAGTAATTTGGCAACGCATTATGTGAGATGTGGAACAGTTACTTTTTGTCCTTTAGTTTGGTTAAAAAAATCTTAAATCACGTGCATAAAATCCAGCTTATTTAAACTCGATAGATAGATTAATCGATATTAGGAAGTATCTAATCATTTATATGAGCAATAAGTAAATAAAAATATAGATATTCTCAATATCATTGTTTCCGGCGTTCCCAGCATGTTCATATTACATTGCCGACTACTTACTATGGAGTACATAGGTCTGACTTCGTGTACATCAAAGTAAACACTAATCATATTAAAACGTTGTAAATCAATACTTAATGAGTAATTGTTAACACTTACTTTGGAACTTTACTAAGTTTTTAAGTTCCTTATTTACACTGACAACGTAAAGTATGAACTAAAGATCGCGTAAACAGTTAAAAGTTTGGACGCACCGAACAATGTGCGTGTAGAAGACAATTACTGTCCGTATCTCTCTCTTACTGAGAAGGGTGTGCGTTTAGCGTCCACATATTTGCTAAATCATATGTATCTAAGAATTAACTGTTCACCTTTAATGCTTAAAGCTTAGAATGTTCTACTGCTTACTAAAATTACTAAATACATTTACTGTTCGTATTTC
>JBAIZL010000005.1:69663683-69706183 GCA_036971475.1 Prosapia bicincta | reverse complement strand
GGCTAAAATTATTTCAATGCCTTAATAGAACCATTAGGAGTTTTACCGTTGTATGATTGGAGTGTTATAATTAATTATATGCATTGTACAAAAAGTTTGTTCTTTGAGTTGCATGTGAAGTAAGGCGTTAGCTAGACATAAAAATATTTCTTAAAAATATGTCCAAATTAATTTTTTAAATTTTCTTTAAAATTTTAATTTTGCAATTTCATTTGAAATATTTTTTTTTTAAACTTTCTAAATTGGAAAAACTTTAACTTGCTAATTATTAAAACTTTTAAAACATTTGAAGTGTAACTTCTTATTGGCTGCGTTTAAAAGTTTACTTAAAAAAATATATAATTTATACTGTTGGAATTCATACGGCCTTACCCAAGGGCCGGACCCCAGTCTCGGTCCGTCACTCACCCCGTTAGACCTTGAAAGCCTGCCTTTAAAAATTCATCAATTGGCAAATAAATTTTAACTTTTTAGATATTCACTTATTTAAAAGATAATGCAATTGTATCTATTGTAAATTTTAACCGCCGAAGAGCAATTAAACCCACCCGTGGATCCCCCGGAGCAGTAAAACAATGTTTTCACTTATCTTTAAAAATGCTCTATTCCTTGTTCTACTCCACGGACCTGCATTTTGTATTCATGCCCAACGGCTTCCTTTAAATCCTCCAACTCTATTTTGCATTCACTTTATTTGCTTAAACTGTCTCCAGCTTGAAGTTTCTATGCTTTATAGTATTTCTCTTCGAATAACTTCTATCTTTTATCTATTTCCTATTCAATTGTTGGTATTCATTTCCTGTTACGTAAATAGGAGCAAACCTATCATCTGTTTAATACAAAATATTATATTTGTTAACAGATTTTATTTTAAAAAATTAATTTATAAGACCATTAAAATACAAAAAATAAACAATGATACCAACGTTTTTACGAAAAGAGCAAAATCACAGATCCACAGAAACGGACTGTACTTAACTTTCTTGTTATGAGTTTGAAGTGTACTTCAACATAAATCAAATTAGACAATAAGTCAGCTATCATTTACAATTAGCAGGCCAGCTGACAGAGTGCTTACCGTGACGAGTGATTACCGGCCCTGCCGTGACGAGTGACATTTAAAAGTCAGCTATGAGATGTCAAAAACGTCATGTTCCCAGTGAACTAGTGGCCATTATTCTTCCAAAATGGCAAAGCGCGAAGACGTAATATCCCACACTCCTTAGGCGGGTATTTTTACTTTCTCATTAAGAGAGGTGAAGATAGTGTGGAGATTTTAAAAACGGAAATTTTATGTGGTTAAGCTCAAGTTCACGCTTTCGAAATGAGAATTTTAAGATTTAAATCAAAGGACTGTTTTTATTTCAATTACCCTAAAACATTGGTTTATCTTTACAATTTACTGATAGCACTTGTTCAACTTTGAAGAGAGTATAGCTGGATAACTTTCTTCACTCCGTGTGAGAGAACGGTCTACTTAAGGTAACACAATCGCTCCCTATTCCCAATCCAGCAGACTACTATCCTCTGTCCTATCTAATTTCATTCACTCTTCCTTTAACCTTCTACTTACAAGGGTGGGTAACAGGGAGACACCACTTCATGAACCCAACTGAAGAGAACGTCAACTTTGGGTAAGCGAGCCTAACCACATGATGCACCCTCTATAACACCTAATCAAAAAGCTATGGAATCATTATAGGGTCTTCACTTATCCTCCCACATACAAGGACGTAAAACTAGTAGATACCTCCTCGTCTCTGAGATGACTCTGAGAGAGACAGAGAGAGAGAGAGATAAATAAAAAAAGAGATAGAGAAAAATAGAAAGATTCAAGTAGCCGACCCAGCTCACCCCCGGCGATGTCAACCCCTATTATCTCCTAATCAAAGAACCATGGGATCATTATAAGATGCTTTCTCATCCTTCTTCTTGCAAGGGGGTGCAACGAGTGAACACTTCCTTGTCATGAATATAATTCTGACAGAGAGAGAGAGAGAGCGATGGAAATAAATCGAAGAGAAAGAATACGTTTACTTCAGATTCGCGACTCCTCACATTCGCTACCAGGGTAGCTATCATTTGCTACACCCTCGCCAACGTCCACAGCATCATCAGAAGGTATACAAATATATCAGTATAACTTATGTACAATAAATGAATCAATTAATTTATTAAAAATAGGTTAATAAATTAACTCAATAGAAATAACGTATTAAATTATCATAAACATATTATTGAATAAAGTGACTTAGTAAATATGTCTTAAGCAATTGAAAGTGCATTTTAATCGAAATAAATATATTTACCTGTAACGTATTGAGATATAATACAATTAATCGTGCTTCATCACATAATTTAACCAAATTCAATGCTGTCTACATTGTTGCACAATGCCGTATGAAATCCAACAGTATAAATTTTATATTTTTATGTAAGTAAACTTTTAAACGCAGACAATAAGAAGTTACCCTTAAAAAGTTTTAATAATTAGCAAGTTAAAGTTTTTCCAATTTAGAAAGTTTGAAAAAAATATTTTAAATGAAATTGCAAAATTAAAATTTTAAAGAAAATTTAAAAAATTAATTTAGACATATTTTTAAGAAATATTTTTATGTTTAGCTAACGTCTTACTTCACATACAACTCAAAGACCAAACGTTTTGTAAAATGCATATAATTAATTATAACATTCCAATCATACAACGGTAAAACTCCCAATGATCCTATTAGGGCATTAAAATAATTTTAGCCAAACCTTCAAGACGTCAATTAATTACAACACACACTTACTCTCAGATGGTCTATATTTAGTATGTGTGTGTGTTTATATAATTATGTTTACTATGTTAAGTTTTGAGTTTTGAACATTATATATTTACTTTTACGCCTGGTGAGGATTGGTTTTAAACATTTGTATGATTTAAACGTTGTAATTAATTTCATACATCAAGACATTTGTTCAATTCCTTCTATTAGTTTAAACACTTTCTCTCTCTCTCACTCTCTACCTCTCTCTCTCTCTCTCTCTCTCTCTCTCTATATATATATATATATATATATATATATATATATATATATATATATATATATATATATATATATACTGTATATATAAAGAACTAAGTCAAAATACAAATACAAGAATTATAATTGAATTTACAATTTTAATTGTTTAATATTCCTGATGATGTTAGTACTGTTAGCAAACGAAAAGCTTTGAATTGTAAATTCAAATATAATTCTTGTATTTGTATTTTGACTTAGTTCTTTATTAATACACAAGAATACATATTGCGATATTTATATATATATATATATATATATATATATATATATATATATATATATATCAGGTTCAAATTTTCAAATTTAATAAAATACCTTGTAATCATCCACTCAAGTTTAAATACTTTTTTTCTAAATTGTAGCGGATACACTTGATGCTAATATAGTTATTTAAAACAATAATTTACTAATTAAAATTAATAAAGAATTAATTATAGTTTTTTAAGGGAGAAAAACGCTTTACAAAAGGTTCAAGGTATATAATATAGTTATTAAACCCATCTGGATTAAAATAGGTGATAACATATGATTGCATAAAACAACTGATTGCATTGATCAACTGATTTTATGTTATAGGTTGTGTGGTGGAACAGCTGTTTCAACACGTAGGCTATGTTAGTTTATTTATTTTTATTGTAATTATGTAATGAAAAGTAACTAAAATAAAAAATTCTCTTACAACCTAAGTAGGTATTGACTTTAAAATATGTTTTTTGCATTTCTTGTTTCTTGAATTGTTAAAATCTTCCTTAATTTGTATAAAGCGTTTCATTTGAATCAGCTGTGATACGAATATTCTGTCTTTCGTGATTGCACGTAACAAGCGTTTAAAATCCTCTTGGGTGTACAGTCAGTATCTCACTTCCCAAAAACGGCACAGACACCCAACGCCAAACTATTTCCTCCGCCGGACATTGTGCAATGACAGATGCCACTGGGTCATCCTTTCACCGCGGCACATTCATTGTACGTCTTCCGAAAGCTTGAAGTGCAGACAAGGCCGCGCCGAGTCGCGCTGGTTTTAGCTAGATCCTAAATTGAATTGTTGACCGTTGTTATCGTGACGAGCATGATGCAAGCGCTTTGGTTGCGTAAGGACGTCTCCTGGTGTTGAGGAAAGGAAGCTGTAGGTATTGTCTAGCCGCTAGCGTTAGGAACCGCGCTAGAGCTCCCTAGACACGTTTGCTGCTGCTAACTTGTTGGTAACGTGCAAGATAGTAAAATTGTATTATTGTGTTATTTTTTTTACAAATATTATATTAAATATTTTACAGTTGATATTTTGAAATATACATTCAAATTTCTAAATCCTAATTCTCATACTTGAGGCTTTACAAGGTATTTATTTTACTTGTGCAAGGGTTGGCCATTAAATTCTTTACCGAAGCTTAGGAACAATAAGGGAGTTCGGTCTGTGCAAGGGTTGGGTATTAAAGTATTTACCGAAGATTAGGAACATTAAGGGGGTTCGGCTTAATTTTGGTCGAATATGTTATTTTTTGAATTATTGTTTTATTTTATACAAATCTTTAGATTTATTTTCACCCTAATTGTATTTAAATTGGATTAGTATTTTTAGTTTGATTAGGATTTTACAACATGCATGCTGTTTTACTTATGTCGCCCCTCAGCATCGCCATACTTTCTAACATAGCAGTTTGTGTGAAATTAAGGGTAGCCTATATCAATACAAATAACCGTTAAAAAGTTATTGTTCAAATATGTAAAATGTAGTAACGGCATGATTTAGTGTCAGGTAGAAAAAGAGAATAAATAGGGAATACGCCTAAAACACTGTCAGACATCAACTTACGAACATTATAGGCATTTCGCTGCATAGGCAAGGCAGAAGAGACGCCAAAGTCTTTTGTGTGGTTATGACTTTACTTAAACCACCTACATTCCAGAGGTATGTAAATCCTTATGTAGAGAGGCTGAGGTGTATAAGATATGTGAGGAGAGGCTGAAGAGTATAGGCTATGTGAGGAGAAGCTGAAGAGTATAGGCTATGTGAGGAGAAGCTGAAGAGTAGAGGCTATGTGAGGAGAAGCTGAAGAGTATAGGCTATGTGAGGAGAAGCTGAAGAGTATAGGCTATGTGAGGAGAAGCTGAAGAGTATAGGCTATGTGAGGAGAAGCTGAAGAGTATAGGCTATGTGAGGAGAAGCTGAAGAGTATAGGCTATGTGAGGAGAATCTGAAGAGTATAGGCTATGTGAGGAGAAGCTGAAGAGTATAGGCTATGTGAGGAGAAGCTGAGGAGTATAGGCTATGCGAGGAGAAGCTGAAGAGTATAGGCTATGTGAGGAGAAGCTGAAGAGTATAGGCTATGCGAGGAGAAGCTGAAGAGTATAGGCTATGTGAGGAGAGGCTTAAGAGTATAGGCTATGTGAGGAGAAGATGAAGAGTATAGGCTATGTGAGGAGAAACTGAAGAGTATAGGCTATGTGAGGAGAAGCTGAAGAGTATAGGCTATGTGAGGAGAAGCTGAAGAGTATAGGCTATGTGAAGAGAAGCTGAAGAGTATAGGCTATGTGAGGAGAAGCAGAAGAGTATAGGCTATGTGAGGAGAAGCTGAAGAGTATAGGCTATGTGAGGAGAAGCTAAAGAGTATAGGCTATGTGAGGAGAAGCTGAAGAGTATAGGCTATGTGAGGAGAAGCTGAAGAGTATCGGCTATGTGAGGAGAAGCTGAAGAGTATAGGCTATGTGAGGAGAAGCTGAAGAGTATAGGCTATGTGAGGAGAAGCTGAGGAGTATAGGCTATGCGAGGAGAAGCTGAAGAGTATAGGCTATGTGAGGAGAAGCTGAAGATTATAGGCTATGTGAGGAGAAGCTGAAGAGTATAGGCTATGTGAGGAGAGGCTGAAGAGTATAGGCTATGTGAGGAGAAGCTGAAGAGTATAGGCTATGTGAGGAGAAGCTAAAGAGTATAGGCTATGTGAGGAGAAGCTGAAGAGTATAGGCTATGTGAGGAGAAGCTGAACAGTATAGGCTATGTGAGGAGAAGCTGAAGAGTATAGGCTATGTGAGGAGAAGCTGAAGAGTATAGGCTATGTGAGGAGAAGCTGAAGAGTATAGGCTATGTGAGGAGAAGCTGAAGAGTATAGGCTATGTGAGGAGAAGCTGAAGAGTATAGGCTATGCGAGGAGAAGCTGAAGAGTATAGGCTATGCGAGGAGAAGCTGAAGAGTATAGGCTATGTGAGGAGCAGCTGAAGAGTATAGGCTATGTGAGGAGAAGCTGAAGAATATAGGCTATGTGAGAAGAAGCTGAAGAGAATAGGCTATGTGAGGAGAAGCTGAAGAGTATAAGCTATATGAGGAGAAGCTGAAGATTATAGCCTATGTGAGGAGAAGCTGAAAAGTATAGGATATGTGAGGAGAAGCTGAAGAGCATAGACTATGTGAGGAGAAGCTGAAGAGTATAGGCTATGTGAGGAGAAGCTAAATAGTATAGGCTATGTGAGGAGAAGCTGAAGAGTATAGGCTATGTGAGGAGAAGCTGAAGAGTATAGGTTATGTGAGGAGAAGCTGAAGAGTATAGGCTATTTGAGGAGAAGCTGAAAAGTATAGGCTATGTTAGGAGAAGCTGAAGAGTATAGGCTATGTGAGAAGAAGCTGAAGAGTATAGGCTATGTGACGAGAAGCTGAAGAGTATAGACTATGTGAGAAGAAGCTGAAGAGTATAAGCTATATGAGGAGAAGCTGAAGATTATAGCCTATGTGAGGAGAAGCTGAAAAGTATAGGATATGTGAGGAGAAGCTAAATAGTATAGGCTATGTGAGGAGAAGCTGAAGAGTATAGGCTATGTGAGGAGAAGCTGAAGAGTATAGGTTATGTGAGGAGAAGCTGAAGAGTATAGGCTATTTGAGGAGAAGCTGAAAAGTATAGGCTACGTTAGGAGAAGCTGAAGAGTATAGGCTATGTGAGAAGAAGCTGAAGAGTATAGGCTATGTGAGGAGAAGCTGAATAGTATAGACTATGTGAGGAGAAGCTGAAGAGTATAGGCTACGTGAGGAGAAGCTGAAGAGTCTAGGCTATGTGAGGAGAAGCTGAAGAGTATAGGCTATGTGAGGAGAAGCTGAAGAGTATAGGCTATGTGAGGAGAAGCTGAAGAGTATAGGCTATGTGAGGAGAATCTGAAGAGTATAGGCTATGTGAGGAGAAGCTGAAGAGTATAGGCTATGTGAGGAGCAGCTGAATAGTATAGGCTATGTGAGGAGAAGCTGATGAATATAGGCTGTGTGAGAAGAAGCTGAAGAGAATAGGCTATGTGAGGAGAAGCTGAAGAGTATAGGCTATGTGAGGAGAAGCTGAAGAGTATAGGCTATGGGAGGAGAAGCTGAAGAGTATAGGCTATGCGAGGAGAAGCTGAAGAGTATAGGCTATGTGAGGAGAAGCTGAAGAGTATAGGCTATGTGAGGAGAAGCTGAAGAGTATGGGCTATGTGAGGAGAAGCTGAAGAGTATATTCTATATGAGGAGAAGCTGAAGAGTATAGCCTATGTGAGGAGAAGCTGAAAAGTATAAGCTATGTGAGGAGACGCTGAAGAGTATAGGCTATGGGAGGAGAAGCTGAAGAGCATAGGCTATGCGAGGAGAAGCTGAAGAGTATAGGCTATGTGAGGAGAAGCTGAAGAGTATAGAGTATGTGAGGAGAAGCTGAAGAGTATAGGCTATGTGAGGAGAAGCTGAAGAGTATAGGCTATATGAGGAGAAGCTGAAGAGTATAGCCTATGTGAGGAGAAGCTGAAAAGTATAGGATATGTGAGGAGAAGATGTAGAGTATAGACTATGTGAGGAGAAGCTGAAGAGTATAGGCTATGTGAGGAGAAGCTAAATAGTATAGGCTATGTGAGGAGAAGCTGAAGAGTATTGGTTATGTGAGGAGAAGCTGAAGAGTATAGGCTATTTGAGGAGAAGCTGAAAAGTATAGGCTATGTTAGGAGAAGCTGAAGAGTATAGGCTATGTGAGAAGAAGCTGAAGAGTATAGGCTATGTGAGGAGAAGCTGAAGAGTATAGACTATGTGAGAAGAAGCTGAAGAGTATAGGCTACGTGAGGAGAAGCTGAAGAATATAGGCTATGTGAGGAGAAGCTGAAGAGTATAGGCTATGTGAGGAGAAGCTGAAGAGTATAGGCTATGTAAGGAGAATCTGAAGAGTATAGGCTATGTGAGGAGAAGCTGAAGAGTATAGACTATATGAGGAGAAGCTGAATAGTATAGGCTACTTGAGGAGAAGCTAAATAGTATAGGCTATGTGAGGAGAAGCTGAAGAGTATAGGCTATATGAGGAGAAGCTGAAGAGTATAGGATATCTGAGGAGAAGCTGAAGAGTATAGGCTATGTGAGAAGATGCTGAAGAGTATAGGCAGTCAGGAGAAGTTGAAAAGTATAGACTATGTGAGAAGAAGCTGAAGAGTATAGGCTATGTAAGGAGAAGCTGAAGAGTATAGAATATATGAGGAGAAGCTGAAGAGTATAGGCTATGTGAGGAGAAGCTGAAGAGTATAGGCTATGTGAGGAGAAGCTGAAGAGTATAGGCTATGTGAGGAGAAGCTGAAGAGTATAGGCTATGCGAGGAGAAGCTGAAGAGTATAGGCTATGCGAGGAGAAGCTGAAGAGTATAGGCTATGCGAGGAGCAGCTGAAGAGTATAGGCTATGTGAGGAGAAGCTGAAGAATATAGGCTGTGTGAGGAGAAGCTGAAGAGAATAGGCTATGTGAGGAGAAGCTGAAGAGTATAGGCTATGTGAGAAGAAGCTGAAGAGTATAAGCTATGCGAGGAGAAGCTGAAGAGTATAGGCTATGTGAGGAGAAGCTGAAGAGTATAGGCTATGTGAGGAGAAGCTGAAGAGTATAGGCTATGTGAGGAGAAGCTGAAGAGTATAAGCTATATGAGGAGAAGCTGAAGAGTATAGCCTATGAGAGGAGAAGCTGAAAAGTATAGGATATGTGAGGAGAAGCTGAAGAGCATAGACTATGTGAGGAGAAGCTGAAGAGTATAGGCTATGTGAGGAGAAGCTAAATAGTATAGGCTATGTGAGGAGAAGCTGAAGAGTATAGGCTATGTGAGGAGAAGCTAAAGAGTATAGGTTATGGGAGGAGAAGCTGAAGAGTATAGGCTATTTAAGGAGAAGCTGAAGAGTATGGGCTATGTCAGGAGAAGCTGAAGATTATAGGCTATGTGTGGAGAAGCTGAAGAGTATAGGCTATGTGAGGAGAATCTGAAGAGTATAGGCTATGTGAGGAGAAGCTGAAGAGTATAGGCTATGTGAGGAGCAGCTGAAGAGTATAGGCTATGTGAGGAGAAGCTGAAGAATATAGGCTATGTGAGAAGAAGCTGAAGAGAATAGGCTATGTGAGGAGAAGCTGAAGAGTATAGGCTATGTGAGGAGAAGCTGAAGAGTATAGGCTATGGGAGGAGAAGCTGAAGAGTATAGGCTATGCGAGGAGAAGCTGAAGAGTATAGGCTATGCGAGGAGAAGCTGAAGAGTATAGGCTATGTGAGGAGAAGCTGAAGAGTATGGGCTATGTGAGGAGAAGCTGAAGAGTATATTCTATATGAGGAGAAGCTGAAGAGTATAGCCTATGTGAGGAGAAGCTGAAAAGTATAGGCTATGTGAGCAGAAGCTGAAGAGTATAGGCTATGGGAGGAGAAGCTGAAGAGTATAGGCTATGCGAGGAGAAGCTGAAGAGTATAGGCTATGTGAGAAGAAGCTGAAGAGTATAGGCTATGTGAGGAGAAGCTGAAGAGTATAGACTATGTGAGAAGAAGCTGAAGAGTATAAGCTATATGAGGAGAAGCTGAAGATTATAGCCTATGTGAGGAGAAGCTGAAAAGTATAGGATATGTGAGGAGAAGCTAAATAGTATAGGCTATGTGAGGAGAAGCTGAAGAGTATAGGCTATGTGAGGAGAAGCTGAAGAGTATAGGTTATGTGAGGAGAAGCTGAAGAGTATAGGCTATTTGAGGAGAAGCTGAAAAGTATAGGCTACGTTAGGAGAAGCTGAAGAGTATAGGCTATGTGAGAAGAAGCTGAAGAGTATAGGCTATGTGAGGAGAAGCTGAATAGTATAGACTATGTGAGGAGAAGCTGAAGAGTATAGGCTACGTGAGGAGAAGCTGAAGAGTCTAGGCTATGTGAGGAGAAGCTGAAGAGTATAGGCTATGTGAGGAGAAGCTGAAGAGTATAGGCTATGTGAGGAGAAGCTGAAGAGTATAGGCTATGTGAGGAGAATCTGAAGAGTATAGGCTATGTGAGGAGAAGCTGAAGAGTATAGGCTATGTGAGGAGCAGCTGAATAGTATAGGCTATGTGAGGAGAAGCTGATGAATATAGGCTGTGTGAGAAGAAGCTGAAGAGAATAGGCTATGTGAGGAGAAGCTGAAGAGTATAGGCTATGTGAGGAGAAGCTGAAGAGTATAGGCTATGGGAGGAGAAGCTGAAGAGTATAGGCTATGCGAGGAGAAGCTGAAGAGTATAGGCTATGTGAGGAGAAGCTGAAGAGTATAGGCTATGTGAGGAGAAGCTGAAGAGTATGGGCTATGTGAGGAGAAGCTGAAGAGTATATTCTATATGAGGAGAAGCTGAAGAGTATAGCCTATGTGAAGAGAAGCTGAAAAGTATAAGCTATGTGAGGAGACGCTGAAGAGTATAGGCTATGGGAGGAGAAGCTGAAGAGCATAGGCTATGCGAGGAGAAGCTGAAGAGTATAGGCTATGTGAGGAGAAGCTGAAGAGTATAGAGTATGTGAGGAGAAGCTGAAGAGTATAGGCTATGTGAGGAGAAGCTGAAGAGTATAGGCTATATGAGGAGAAGCTGAAGAGTATAGCCTATGTGAGGAGAAGCTGAAAAGTATAGGATATGTGAGGAGAAGATGTAGAGTATAGACTATGTGAGGAGAAGCTGAAGAGTATAGGCTATGTGAGGAGAAGCTAAATAGTATAGGCTATGTGAGGAGAAGCTGAAGAGTATTGGTTATGTGAGGAGAAGCTGAAGAGTATAGGCTATTTGAGGAGAAGCTGAAAAGTATAGGCTATGTTAGGAGAAGCTGAAGAGTATAGGCTATGTGAGAAGAAGCTGAAGAGTATAGGCTATGTGAGGAGAAGCTGAAGAGTATAGACTATGTGAGAAGAAGCTGAAGAGTATAGGCTACGTGAGGAGAAGCTGAAGAATATAGGCTATGTGAGGAGAAGCTGAAGAGTATAGGCTATGTGAGGAGAAGCTGAAGAGTATAGGCTATGTAAGGAGAATCTGAAGAGTATAGGCTATGTGAGGAGAAGCTGAAGAGTATAGACTATATGAGGAGAAGCTGAATAGTATAGGCTATGTGAGAAGAAGCTAAATAGTATAGGCTATGTGAGGAGAAGCTGAAGAGTATAGGCTATATGAGGAGAAGCTGAAGAGTATAGGATATCTGAGGAGAAGCTGAAGAGTATAGGCTATGTGAGAAGATGCTGAAGAGTATAGGCAGTCAGGAGAAGTTGAAAAGTATAGACTATGTGAGAAGAAGCTGAAGAGTATAGGCTATGTAAGGAGAAGCTGAAGAGTATAGAATATATGAGGAGAATCTGAAGAGTATAGGTTATGTGAGGAGAAGCTGAAGAGTATAGGCTATGTGAGGAGAAGCTGAAGAGTATAGGCTATGTGAGGAGAAGCTGAAGAGTATAGGCTATGCGAGGAGAAGCTGAAGAGTATAGGCTATGCGAGGAGAAGCTGAAGAGTATAGGCTATGCGAGGAGCAGCTGAAGAGTATAGGCTATGTGAGGAGAAGCTGAAGAATATAGGCTGTGTGAGGAGAAGCTGAAGAGAATAGGCTATGTGAGGAGAAGCTGAAGAGTATAGGCTATGTGAGAAGAAGCTGAAGAGTATAAGCTATGCGAGGAGAAGCTGAAGAGTATAGGCTATGTGAGGAGAAGCTGAAGAGTATAGGCTATGTGAGGAGAAGCTGAAGAGTATAGGCTATGTGAGGAGAAGCTGAAGAGTATAAGCTATATGAGGAGAAGCTGAAGAGTATAGCCTATGAGAGGAGAAGCTGAAAAGTATAGGATATGTGAGGAGAAGCTGAAGAGCATAGACTATGTGAGGAGAAGCTGAAGAGTATAGGCTATGTGAGGAGAAGCTAAATAGTATAGGCTATGTGAGGAGAAGCTGAAGAGTATAGGCTATGTGAGGAGAAGCTAAAGAGTATAGGTTATGGGAGGAGAAGCTGAAGAGTATAGGCTATTTAAGGAGAAGCTGAAGAGTATGGGCTATGTCAGGAGAAGCTGAAGATTATAGGCTATGTGTGGAGAAGCTGAAGAGTATAGGCTATGTGAGGAGAATCTGAAGAGTATAGGCTATGTGAGGAGAAGCTGAAGAGTATAGGCTATGTGAGGAGCAGCTGAAGAGTATAGGCTATGTGAGGAGAAGCTGAAGAATATAGGCTATGTGAGAAGAAGCTGAAGAGAATAGGCTATGTGAGGAGAAGCTGAAGAGTATAGGCTATGTGAGGAGAAGCTGAAGAGTATAGGCTATGGGAGGAGAAGCTGAAGAGTATAGGCTATGCGAGGAGAAGCTGAAGAGTATAGGCTATGCGAGGAGAAGCTGAAGAGTATAGGCTATGTGAGGAGAAGCTGAAGAGTATGGGCTATGTGAGGAGAAGCTGAAGAGTATATTCTATATGAGGAGAAGCTGAAGAGTATAGCCTATGTGAGGAGAAGCTGAAAAGTATAGGCTATGTGAGCAGAAGCTGAAGAGTATAGGCTATGGGAGGAGAAGCTGAAGAGTATAGGCTATGCGAGGAGAAGCTGAAGAGTATAGGCTATGTGAGAAGAAGCTGAAGAGTATAGGCTATGTGAGGAGAAGCTGAAGAGTATAGACTATGTGAGAAGAAGCTGAAGAGTATAAGCTATATGAGGAGAAGCTGAAGATTATAGCCTATGTGAGGAGAAGCTGAAAAGTATAGGATATGTGAGGAGAAGCTAAATAGTATAGGCTATGTGAGGAGAAGCTGAAGAGTATAGGCTATGTGAGGAGAAGCTGAAGAGTATAGGTTATGTGAGGAGAAGCTGAAGAGTATAGGCTATTTGAGGAGAAGCTGAAAAGTATAGGCTACGTTAGGAGAAGCTGAAGAGTATAGGCTATGTGAGAAGAAGCTGAAGAGTATAGGCTATGTGAGGAGAAGCTGAATAGTATAGACTATGTGAGGAGAAGCTGAAGAGTATAGGCTACGTGAGGAGAAGCTGAAGAGTCTAGGCTATGTGAGGAGAAGCTGAAGAGTATAGGCTATGTGAGGAGAAGCTGAAGAGTATAGGCTATGTGAGGAGAAGCTGAAGAGTATAGGCTATGTGAGGAGAATCTGAAGAGTATAGGCTATGTGAGGAGAAGCTGAAGAGTATAGGCTATGTGAGGAGCAGCTGAATAGTATAGGCTATGTGAGGAGAAGCTGATGAATATAGGCTGTGTGAGAAGAAGCTGAAGAGAATAGGCTATGTGAGGAGAAGCTGAAGAGTATAGGCTATGTGAGGAGAAGCTGAAGAGTATAGGCTATGGGAGGAGAAGCTGAAGAGTATAGGCTATGCGAGGAGAAGCTGAAGAGTATAGGCTATGTGAGGAGAAGCTGAAGAGTATAGGCTATGTGAGGAGAAGCTGAAGAGTATGGGCTATGTGAGGAGAAGCTGAAGAGTATATTCTATATGAGGAGAAGCTGAAGAGTATAGCCTATGTGAGGAGAAGCTGAAAAGTATAAGCTATGTGAGGAGACGCTGAAGAGTATAGGCTATGGGAGGAGAAGCTGAAGAGCATAGGCTATGCGAGGAGAAGCTGAAGAGTATAGGCTATGTGAGGAGAAGCTGAAGAGTATAGAGTATGTGAGGAGAAGCTGAAGAGTATAGGCTATGGGAGGAGAAGCTGAAGAGTATAGGCTATATGAGGAGAAGCTGAAGAGTATAGCCTATGTGAGGAGAAGCTGAAAAGTATAGGATATGTGAGGAGAAGATGTAGAGTATAGACTATGTGAGGAGAAGCTGAAGAGTATAGGCTATGTGAGGAGAAGCTAAATAGTATAGGCTATGTGAGGAGAAGCTGAAGAGTATTGGTTATGTGAGGAGAAGCTGAAGAGTATAGGCTATTTGAGGAGAAGCTGAAAAGTATAGGCTATGTTAGGAGAAGCTGAAGAGTATAGGCTATGTGAGAAGAAGCTGAAGAGTATAGGCTATGTGAGGAAAAGCTGAAGAGTATAGACTATGTGAGAAGAAGCTGAAGAGTATAGGCTACGTGAGGAGAAGCTGAAGAATATAGGCTATGTGAGGAGAAGCTGAAGAGTATAGGCTATGTGAGGAGAAGCTGAAGAGTATAGGCTATGTAAGGAGAATCTGAAGAGTATAGGCTATGTGAGGAGAAGCTGAAGAGTATAGACTATATGAGGAGAAGCTGAATAGTATAGGCTATGTGAGAAGAAGCTAAATAGTATAGGCTATGTGAGGAGAAGCTGAAGAGTATAGGCTATATGAGGAGAAGCTGAAGAGTATAGGATATCTGAGGAGAAGCTGAAGAGTATAGGCTATGTGAGAAGATGCTGAAGAGTATAGGCAGTCAGGAGAAGTTGAAAAGTATAGACTATGTGAGAAGAAGCTGAAGAGTATAGGCTATGTAAGGAGAAGCTGAAGAGTATAGAATATATGAGGAGAATCTGAAGAGTATAGGTTATGTGAGGAGAAGCTGAAGAGTATAGGCTATGTGAGGAGAAGCTGAAGAGTATAGGCTATGTGAGGAGAAGCTGAAGAGTATAGGCTATGCGAGGAGAAGCTGAAGAGTATAGGCTATGCGAGGAGAAGCTGAAGAGTATAGGCTATGCGAGGAGCAGCTGAAGAGTATAGGCTATGTGAGGAGAAGCTGAAGAATATAGGCTGTGTGAGGAGAAGCTGAAGAGAATAGGCTATGTGAGGAGAAGCTGAAGAGTATAGGCTATGTGAGAAGAAGCTGAAGAGTATAAGCTATGCGAGGAGAAGCTGAAGAGTATAGGCTATGTGAGGAGAAGCTGAAGAGTATAGGCTATGTGAGGAGAAGCTGAAGAGTATAGGCTATGTGAGGAGAAGCTGAAGAGTATAAGCTATATGAGGAGAAGCTGAAGAGTATAGCCTATGAGAGGAGAAGCTGAAAAGTATAGGATATGTGAGGAGAAGCTGAAGAGCATAGACTATGTGAGGAGAAGCTGAAGAGTATAGGCTATGTGAGGAGAAGCTAAATAGTATAGGCTATGTGAGGAGAAGCTGAAGAGTATAGGCTATGTGAGGAGAAGCTAAAGAGTATAGGTTATGGGAGGAGAAGCTGAAGAGTATAGGCTATTTAAGGAGAAGCTGAAGAGTATGGGCTATGTCAGGAGAAGCTGAAGATTATAGGCTATGTGTGGAGAAGCTGAAGAGTATAGGCTATGTGAGGAGAATCTGAAGAGTATAGGCTATGTGAGGAGAAGCTGAAGAGTATAGGCTATGTGAGGAGCAGCTGAAGAGTATAGGCTATGTGATGAGAAGCTGAAGAATATAGGCTATGTGAGAAGAAGCTGAAGAGAATAGGCTATGTGAGGAGAAGCTGAAGAGTATAGGCTATGTGAGGAGAAGCTGAAGAGTATAGGCTATGGGAGGAGAAGCTGAAGAGTATAGGCTATGCGAGGAGAAGCTGAAGAGTATAGGCTATGCGAGGAGAAGCTGAAGAGTATAGGCTATGTGAGGAGAAGCTGAAGAGTATGGGCTGTGTGAGGAGAAGCTGAAGAGTATATTCTATATGAGGAGAAGCTGAAGAGTATAGCCTATGTGAGGAGAAGCTGAAAAGTATAGGCTATGTGAGCAGAAGCTGAAGAGTATAGGCTATGGGAGGAGAAGCTGAAGAGTATAGGCTATGCGAGGAGAAGCTGAAGAGTATAGGCTATGTGAGTAGAAGCTGAAGAGTATAGGCTATGTGAGGAGAAGCTGAAGAGTATAGGCTATGCGAGGAGAAGCTGAAGAGTATAGGCTATATGAGGAGAAGCTGAAGAGTATAGCCTATGTGAGGAGAAGCTGAAAAGTATAGGATATGTGAGGAGAAGATGAAGAGTATAGGCTATGTGAGGAGAAGCTGAAGAGTATAGGCTATGTGAGGAGAAGCTAAATAGTATAGGCTATGTGAGGAGAAGCTGAAGAGTATAGTCTATGTGAGGAGAAGCTGAAGAGTATAGGTTATGTGAGGAGAAGCTGAAGAGTATAGGCTATTTGAGGAGAAGCTGAAAAGTATAGGCTATGTTAGGAGAAGCTGAAGAGTATAGGCTATGTGCGAAGAAGCTGAAGAGTATAGGCTATGTGAGGAGAAGCTGAATAGTATAGACTATGTGAGGAGAAGCTGAAGAGTATAGGCTACGTGAGGAGAAGCTGAAGAGTCTAGGCTATGTGAGGAGAAGCTGAAGAGTATAGGCTATGTGAGGAGAAGCTGAAGAGTATAGGCTATGTGAGGAGAAGCTGAAGAGTATAGGCTATGTGAGGAGAATCTGAAGAGTATAGGCTATGTGAGGAGAAGCTGAAGAGTATAGGCTATGTGAGGAGCAGCTGAATAGTATAGGCTATGTGAGGAGAAGCTGAAAAGTATAGGCTATGTGAGGAGACGCTGAAGAGTATAGGCTATGGGAGGAGAAGCTGAAGAGTATAGGCTATGCGAGGAGAAGCTGAAGAGTATAGGCTATGTGAGGAGAAGCTGAAGAGTATAGGCTATGTGAGGAGAAGCTGAAGAGTATAGGCTATGTGAGGCGAAGCTGAAGAGTATAGGCTATATGAGGAGAAGCTGAAGAGTATAGCCTATGTGAGGAGAAGCTGAAAAGTATAGGATATGTGAGGAGAAGATGAAGAGTATAGACTATGTGAGGAGAAGCTGAAGAGTATAGGATATGTGAGGAGAAGCTAAATAGTATAGGCTGTGAGGAGAAGCTGAAGAGTATTGGTTATGTGAGAAGAAGCTGAAGAGTATAGGCTATTTGAGGAGAAGCTGAAAAGTATAGGCTATGTTAGGAGAAGCTGAAGAGTATAGGCTATGTGAGAAGAAGCTGAAGAGTATAGGCTATGTGAGGAGAAGCTGAAGAGTATAGACTATGTGAGAAGAAGCTGAAGTGTATAGGCTACATGAGGAGAAGCTGAAGAGTATAGGCTATGTGAGGAGAAGCTGAAGAGTATAGGCTATGTGAGGAGAAGCTGAAGAGTATAGGCTATGTGAGGAGAAGCTGAAGAGTATAGGCTATGTAAGGAGAATCTGAAGAGTATAGGCTATGTGAGGAGAAGCTGAAGAGTATAGACTATATGAGGAGAAGCTGAATAGTATAGGCTATCTGAGGAGAAGCTAAATAGTATAGGCTATGTGAGGAGAAGCTGAAGGTTATAGGCTATATGAGGAGAAGCTGAAGAGTATAGGCTATCTGAGGAGAAGCTGAAGAGTATAGGCTATGTGAGAAGAAGCTGAAGAGTATAGGCTGTCAGGAGAAGTTGAAAAGTATAGACTATGTGAGAAGAAGCTGAAGAGTATAGGCTATGTAAGGAGAAGCTGAAGAGCATAGAATATGTGAGGAGAAGCTAAAGAGTAAAGGCTATGTGAAGAGAAGCTGAAGAATATAGGCTATGTGAGGAGAAGCTGAAGAGTATAGGCTATGTGAGGAGAAGCTGAAGAGTATAGGCTATGCGAGGAGAAGCTGAAGAGTATAGGCTATGTGAGGAGAAGCTGAAGAGCATAGGCTATGCGAGGAGAAGCTGAAGAGCATAGGCTATGTGAGGAGCAGCTGAAGAGTATAGGCTATGTGAGGAGAAGCTGAAGAATATAGGCTGTGTGAGGAGAAGCTGAAGAGAATAGGCTATGTGAGGAGAAGCTGAAGAGTATAGGCTATGTGAGGAGAAGCCGAAGAGTATAGGCTATGTGAGGAGAATCTGAAGAGTATAGGCTATGTGAGGAGAAGCTGAAGAGTATAGACTATGTGAGGAGAAGCTGAAGAGTATAGGCTACGTGAGGAGAAGCTGAAGAGTCTAGGCTATGTGAGGAGAAGCTGAAGAGTATAGGCTATGTCAGGAGAAGCTGAAGACTATAGGCTATGTGTGGAGAAGCTGAAGATTATAGGCTATGTGAGGAGAATCTGAAGAGTATAGGCTATGTGTGGAGAAGCTGAAGAGTATAGGCTATGTGAGGAGCAGCTGAAGAGTATAGGCTATGTGAGGAGAAGCTGAAGAATATAGGCTATGTGAGAAGAAGCTGAAGAGAATAGGCTATGTGAGGAGAAGCTGAAGAGTATAGGCTATGTGAGGAGAAGCTGAAGAGTATAGGCTATGGGAGGAGAAGCTGAAGAGTATAGGCTATGCGAGGAGAAGCTGATGAGTATAGGCTATGTGAGGAGAAGCTGAAGAGTATAGGCTATGTGAGGAGAAGCTGAAGAGTATGGTCTATGTGAGGAGAAGCTGAAGAGTATATTCTATATGAGGAGAAGCTGAAGAGTATAGCCTATGTGAGGAGAAGCTGAAAAGTATAGACTATGTGAGGAGAAGCTGAAGAGTATAGGCTACGTGAGGAGAAGCTGAAGAGTCTAGGCTATGTGAGGAGAAGCTGAAAAGTATAGGATATGTGAGGAGAAGATGAAGAGTATAGGCTATGTGAGGAGAAGCTGAAGAGTATAGGCTATGTGAGGAGAAGCTAAATAGTATAGGCTATGTGAGGAGAAGCTGAAGAGTATTGGTTATGTGAGGAGAAGCTGAAGAGTATAGGCTATTTGAGGAGAAGCTGAAAAGTATAGCCTATGTTAGGAGAAGCTGAAGAGTATAGGCTATGTGAGAAGAAGCTGAAGAATATAGGCTATGTGAGGAGAAGCTGAAGAGTATAGACTATGTGAGGAGAAGCTGAAGAGTATAGGCTATATGAGGAGAAGCTGAAGAGTATAGCCTATGTGAGGAGAAGCTGAAAAGTATAGGATATGTGAGGAGAAGATGAAGAGTATAGGCTATGTGAGGAGAAGCTGAAGAGTATAGGCTATGTGAGGAGAAGCTAAATAGTATAGGCTATGTGAGGAGAAGCTGATGAGTATTGGTTATGTGAGGAGAAGCTGAAGAGTATAGGCTATTTGAGGAGAAGCTGAAAAGTATAGCCTATGTTAGCAGAAGCTGAAGAGTATAGGCTATGTGAGAAGAAGCTGAAGAGTATAGGCTATGTGAGGAGAAGCTAAATAGTATAGGCTATGTGAGGAGAAGCTGAAGAGTATAGGCTATGTGAGAAGAAGCTGAAGAGTATAGGCTATGTCAGGAGAAGTTGAAAAGTATAGCCTATGTGAGAAGAAACTGAAGAGTATAGGCTATGTAAGGAGAAGCTGAAGAGTATAGACTATGTGAGGAGAAGCTGAAGAGTATAGGCTACGTGAGAGAAGCTGAAGAGTATAGGCTATGTAAGGAGAAGCTGAAGAGTATAGGCTATGTGAGGAGAAGCTGAAGAGTAGAAGCTATGTCAGGAAAAGCCGAAGGGCGTATGAGGGCATATTCGCAACCACGTTATGAAGCTTAAGTAAAGAGGAAACAACCCGCCTCAGTTGGAAAGAAGATAGGTGGTCGTGGCCGTCTGAGCAAAGTAATAATAGACTAAATTTGGACATATTAAGGCCTGGCCGTTATGAGGAACACAGGCAGCCTAGTAAACATGAAAAGAGCTATCTGGGTACATATTTTCATCTTGCGAGCTCCGATCAAGGACCAGCACATGCGTTGATCCCAAAAGAAACTGATACATGGTGTAATTTTCGAAAATCTGAAGCCGTGGGTACAGTATCTCTATCACAGTTATGTCAGAGATAAACCAAATTGCTAGAGATCTATCACAAGAACATCTACTGCTCAAGTGTCTCCATGAACCCCTGAATCGTTGTGAGAGTCTCAACAGTAAATATAATTTGGAACTGGCTGTGATTAGAAAAATCAGTTTTATAGCAAACAGAGGATTATAAACGGGGGACTGAAACGTGCTGCCTTCGTGCGGCGACTATTAAAAATAGCAACTTATTTGCCTCAATTAACTTTACCAGCTGTTCGCCGGTAATACAAAAAAACGTTACAATACATTTAATAGTTTTTAAGAAAAGTGTACCTAAGGTAAGGCTATTTAATATGGTAAGGATTGGGCGAACCGAGCCCACTTAACAAAATACGTTAGAAAAATGTAATAAAATGGTATTGTAAGTTAATTATGTTACTGAATCAATAATTAAAGTCTCTCTTGAACGCCTGAACTCCTAGTTGTAACAGGACATCCATTAGCGGAGGGTATCTGTTTCTTCATTTTGAACCTTTCCTTCCCAAAACAGTTTGTTTTAAACAATTGTAGATATGGGTTACTTATTATAAGGCCTATAAGTGGCTAAAGACAATGTTAATTCGCCTTCTGATACCATGATTGTCTAAATACAGGATACATCTTTGTGAATATTTAATTTCTAGTATTATTTCATTACGAAAATCCATAATTTTAAAATCAAGAAAGTATTTACCAACATCTATTAACCACAGCTATTAAATTAAAATTTATGTACGTTCATTGACCGCGTGGAAGCGCCCTGTTTTTGTTGTAATTAAACAATACTGAGTTTATCTAAATTTAAGTTTTTAAATTGCAGGATTATGAGGTATTTAAAGCTAGGCACTTTAAAATATACATTTTTTTTGTAACTATATATCGATAAATCGAGTTTAAATATCTAAACATTTAACTTCCGTGATTCAGAATAATACTCTATTCACAAAAATGAATTATTTAGAAATAACTCCTACAAATATTTAGACAGCGTACCAAAATTTGCCAACCTTTAACAATCCCAATTAGTAATAATCGATTCCGAACGCTTGTTGCGCCCACATCGTGACAAGACGTCCAACAATCGATTCATCATCCAAGCCATTTCAGACCTACTTAATACCGATATAATCTCACACGGCCTTGACCAATCTGTAATTAATTAGAAAAAACATACCTTTTTGCGGAGCTACTTGGAAAGTTGGATAATTATATTAGAGTTTAAATAAACTGGTTCAAGGATTTACAGTGAATCAGAAAATAAGTAGGGACATGAAAGCTCTGATAGATAGCACAGAAGTTTTGCCTCAGTTAATTAACAGCCAAAGCCCTGTGACACAAAGACACTTGGTGATTAAAATCTTTGTAATTTAGGCTCCCCCTTCAATACTTGTCCTGAGTATTTTCCAAACCTTTTTATTCACAAAGCAAGTAATATAAACAAACATTTTTAAAGTCAATTCCTACTTAAGTCATTAAAGAAAAATCTTAATAAGGATACTTTTTATTAAATAATTACAATTAATATAAATAAAGTAACATAACCTATGCGTTAAAACAGCTGAAATCGAATGTTATCACTTATTTTAAGCCAAATGGGACCAAATAGCTATATTGTATACCTTGCCTCTTTTGTGAAACGTTTTTCTCCCATATAAAACTAAAATAATAATTTTGAATTTATTTAATGGATTAATAATTGAAGAACTGTATTAACATCAAGTGTCATCCGCTAAAATTTAAAAAAAAATGTATTTGAACTTGAGCGAATGAATAAAAATTATTTTATTAACGATTGAAAATTTGAACAAGATCGTTAAAGAGGAGAGATATAAGAAGAGTAAAATAATAAAAGGAACTGAATAATTATAAAAGAAACCATTAATTTTTAAAGTAACAAATTTGCAATCAGTAGCCTATGAAACCGCTAAATTCTACCCAATAAAACACAAACTACTATTGATAGCGATTAAATTTCTGTTGTTATGTTGGTTAAGGATTTCTTTCTTCTAGATCTTTTCTTTTATTGCTTTCTTCGTTTCGAAGTTGGACAATAGTCAAAGCCACTCCCGCTCTTAAAACTGCTGCATTAAGCAATTGGCTGGTGCTGTTACTGAACCAACCACTTAAATCATTCATTCTATTCCCGATTGTCCTTTGTCCCACTATCCTGCCCCTGTTTATATATTGTCCCAATTATTTGAGTTTTCCATTTCCTATACAAACAATTTCCTTGAAGAAGCTCAATGCATGTTGAGCAGCTACGTTGTATTCAAGACTAGAATATTTACCTTAGGCAAGCCTAAATTGGCATCTAATATTTGAAAGGTTACTAAAACACAAGGCAAGTAAGATTTTGTTTTAAGGAGGGCTAATTTGAAAGGGAGAGGATCTACCAGACCGTTTGATATAAATGCAAACTATGTTACGATATTTTAACACGAAAAAAGTTATATATATATATATATATATATATATATATATATATATATATATATATATATACAGAAATTAAAAGTCAATACCTGCTTAAGTCAACAAAGAAAAATTTTATTTTAGTTAAATTTTATTAAATAATTACAATTACTATAAATAAAGTAACATAACCTATGCGTTCAAAAAAACTGTTCTACCACACAACCAATAACATAAAATCAGTTGTTTTATGAAATCATATGTTATCACTTATATTAAACGAAATGGGACGAAATAACTATATTGCATACCTTGCCCCTTTTTATGGAGAATCTTTCTCCCCTATAAAGCTAAAATTAAATTATTAATAAATTTAATTATTGGAATAATGTTTGAGAAAACAGTATTAACATGAAGTGTCATCCCCTACAAGTTTAAAAATGTATTTGAACTTTAGTGGATGAATAAAAAGTATTTTATTAACGATTGGAAATTTGAATCAGATATATATAAGGAGGGTGTGAACTAATAGAAGGAATTTAATAATAATAGTTAGAAGTAATAAATCGCAAGATAGTTAACATTTAAATATCATTTAATCTAATTCCAAAAACCAAATTGTTTAACTTAAGTTGCAAGTTAATGTAAATTTTAAAAAAATAGGTTATCGTTGTTTACTTGTATTGTTCTATAGTGTGTTAGTTTACACCATGAGTCTAGTTCTTCCCGCCATTTTATTAATCACCGCATTCAGAGATTTAAAATATGTTCATCAATCACAAACTTTTATTGTTCACAGAAACATTCTGAGGAGGGGCAGAAGCCACTCTGTCTACGTGCCTGACATGACAGAACACTTGTAAGACACAGACAACACCTGCTGGAAAAGTAGTTACACACTGACCACAGAGAACGCAATGGCATTGTCTCTCAATCTACAGCTGCATCGAATCTGGAAGGGTTTATAAATAATGAATACTTGTGACGGCCGGCTGTATCAGCAGGCTCCACGCTGTGCATACAAATTCGTGCTAAATAAAGGACAAATGGACTTGGGCAAAGGGATTTATCCCCATTAGGGTACTGCCATTGATTTATTCAGTCACGCGACTTAAGCCATTGGCCGTACTTACGGATACAACTGCCGATGCGTTATCAATTAAACAGGCGCTAGCCAATGCATGTCGTATAATGAATCCTCCATTATCACGAAACCAAGTCTACTTTGTGACGGTAAAGTTGTGACAGTTTCTCTCTATTTGTTTGCAAATAGTAACTCGAGTAAGAACATTTCTGATACTTTTGGTGATGTGAATGCTGCGACCAACACAGTTTTCCTTTTATAACTTTTAGACGGCCTAAGCGATGTTTTAACAGTTTATTTATTCTTGTGTACTGTAGTTTAGGTCGAAGGACGCTTACCTACCCTTACAGTGTTAGCGAAAACTGAATAAATGAGAAAAATGTTGCCATCGAGTCAAAAGATATTTATTTTAATAACGTAACGTTTCAGCAACTAGTCCGTTGCACTTGTCAAGCCTGAAAACTATATTACCTTGTTTTTAATTACACATACAAAATACAAGTACACTCATTGCCATAAATTATAACTTTTTTAAATCAACAAAACATTAACAAAACTAGGAGAACATATAAAACACAAACAAAAATGACAAAACAAAACAAAAACCAACGACACAAAGTACCACCAGTAACGCAATAACTAATTCTTGGATGTTTTTAATTTATACATTGGGATATCTTATCAAAATCTTTTTAATTGTTGATATCATGCTTTGCAAGTTAATATGGATAAACTTACTTATATAGGCCCTGTAGTACATCTTTAAGTAGTCTAATTGATTTCTAGCTATGGGAGCAATGTAGTTTCTCAGTTCGAATACGACTGGGGACGTCAAGTTTTTTTAAATTTACAGATGAAACACACACAAAGCTAGCAAAAGAAAACAAAACAACAACAAAAGGATCGACCATATAAGTTAACACGTATTCTTGGATGCTTTTAATTTACACAACAATGGTTTATACACACTACATAGTTTATCCAAATCATTAATAATATTGATACAATTCTATTGCAAGTTAATATGGACAACTTCAGAATATTTCCTCTTCCTCCAGTTAGACTCTTTATCCAGTGTAATAAAATTTTCAAAATCAAATATATGCGTAAACCTTTACCGATGTACAAGGAAAACAAGAGAGGAAGAGTGTTTACTCTACTTACTATTATTCTCTTGTCCACCAAGCGAATGCCAACCTGTCTCAGTCTCCCCCACACAAGAGGCATCACACTCCAGACAGTTAGTTTTATACACCACATTATTCACACGTAATCTATCAGTACTGTCTTTACCCTTTTGATAGAATTGCATAAATTATCTGAAATTATAGGAATAGTTTTCCCCATATTCCCCCATATCTTCATCTTTCCTCTTCCTCTTAAATAAACCTCTCTTGATTCTCAACCTCTTTTTGCCTTCCTGAGTCTCTTTATCAGCTTTCTGTATTCTGATATTATCAATTTGTTTTAGGCTCTCTACCGTGAAATTCCCAAGCCTTATCTCTGTTCTATCTAAAACATTTGCTTCAGCGACTGAGCCTTCATTGAATGCTATCACAGAACCAAACACTCCTAATTGAAGAGTTTTTAGGCCTACAAAACCCGTCTTTTTTATCCTTTTCCAAGTACAACTATTGAAGCTCTCGTTAGGGCTTTGGTGGTTTACATGTAAGCAACGCCTAAGAAGCTCAATTTTGGTGAGGTCTCGGTATATGGGTTTTATAGCTAACATGATAAGCTTAGCTAGAGAATTTTTAGCTCTAAAGATTTATTATAGCCACACAACGAATCCATTCCCTTGGGGCATAACTGATGCTGAGGGTTTTTGACAGTCGATTGTGTGAAAATATTTAGCCCAGATGCTTGTTTCATGTCATCAACGTCTGTGAAGTTATTCCTGATGGCTGACCCATAACATATTTGTAGCAGGCGTCTGTAAGCCTATCTGCACCTCCTAAACCTTTGTTGTCAACAATTTTTTCACATTTATGGTCTTTTTTAGCCTTCTCACACGCGTCCCCATGCTCTTTTGCACGTGTCCACACATTTTAATTTTTCCATATTTATGCTACCACCATGAGGCTTCCTTTCTAATATAAACAAATATCTCCTAGAGTCCCCATCCCCTGGGTGTATTAAACCCTCAAGTTGCCCCACGATCGCACAGAAATTAAGTCTCTGATGTCCCTGGAAACTCAACTACTACATTATTTTTGTTTTTTTTAATGGTATTTCTATCTCATATGTAAATAAAAGTGTATATATTCTTAAACAGGATAAAATGTAGAAAAATAATAATTTATCAAAAAAATTGATTTTTTTTTCATCGGAAAACTGGCACTCTTCCCTTAATGCTACACCGTCCTATTAGGAAGTTTCTGCCAAATACCTTTTATATAAGATGTACTTGAAAATATTAATGGATTTTATAAAGTTTTAATTTATTGCAATGACTGCACTAATATTTTGTATGTATTTAGAAGCAATATTTATTTAATTGATAATTTCAATGCTCAGACAAATATTCACTAACGAAAACAGATTTCTTTGATATCAAGACTGATGACCTCAAAATTTGATTATTTTCCGAGTGTGAAGTGTCTGTGGAGAGGGGATTGTAGGATGAGACTGTGACGAATACGTCTAGTGACCTTGGGTAAAAATACGAGATGTTAGATCCCACTTCTGACGGTTAGATGACTTCTTTTGTCTCTAGCACGTTTACCCACCCCTTTTTTTATAACAAATTGTAAAAACGTATTTCGTAGTAGATATTAGCAAAATAATTTTTACTTTTTATTCTTAATTACTTCAACTGTCAGTATCGCATCTGACATTTTTAACAAAGTAGACTAAATATAGTCGCTACGGATCGTAATTTAAACATGTTAAAAATTATCAAGGTGTTTAGCAAGTATTCAAATACATGTTTACAATACTATCCCAAATGAACAAAAATCGATACCTTTTAATTAGGACAACAAATTTAACATCATAGAATTTTACAATTGTTTACGAACTATACTTGTTTCTAGAAAAATTCCTGTGAGCATTTACAACGCAAATAAAGCAATAAAAATAAATACAAGCGGTATCATTTCTTCCTATTATTAATGTATTAACATACACATTAATGTGATGGCGTACATGTGAAAGTGCTGACAGAAACAGGTGAACTGGCTATTGATAATGTTGACAATAAAAATACGTCAAAAACTTTTTCCAGTGATGGTTAAAAATTATATTTATTACGAAATGTTTTATGACGATAAATATTCAAGAAGAAGTTCGAAAAATATATAACATAACAAAATTATGTAATAAATATATGTTTATAATATACCTTCAATTTTAATAAACGTACACGTTTTTACAGAAATAAAAAACTGTTAACATGTCATCATCGTTAAAGCCCTTTGAAGTTTATAAGTTGATGGAGCTTATAGGTTGCGCTTAAACATGCCTGAATAAATAAAGTTATAATGTTACACATTTAAGCCATTTAGTACTTTTAATAGGCCTAAATTAAATATAAACAAGTTTTAAAATATTTAATTTGGGAGTAATTTGATTTGCTCTTCACCAGAGCTACTAGGTTTTGCTAAAACATTTGGACATTTGTAATTAAGTTACACATGCTTAGAGTAGCACTGACTTTTTTTATTATTGATGACGACTTTTGATTATTCAGTTACGGGTCAGAGTTGACAACAGGACATTCTTTCGTCCTCAATAAACAAAACAGTAAGGGCTACTATAGGATAGAGTAACACGCTAATATACGTTTGGGTTTTCATTTATAGAATAAAAAGTAAAATATTTTAAAACATAGCAGTTTCAAGTCCCAGGTGACTATCTAACACTACTCCAAAATCCTATTGGGGGAATGGTTTACTTAGGGTATAGAACGACCCTACCTACTCAAGCCAAATTCTTTCTCCTCGCCTAATTACAGGGAACATTTCAGCCTTAAGTTTATTTATCTCGCTCTGTGCTTGTGTAAGGAAGTAGACCCATTTCCCATCCCAAGGATAGTGAGTACATAAGCGACATTTCTATGTATTTTACATTTTTCGTCAACGTAATCGCAACTATTATAATTATGTTTCATAAGTGATCACCTAAATTCACAGAGAACTAAATATATTAGCGTTTGGTTTTGACTTACCCACTGCTCCCCAATCCGGATGAGCCAGGTTGTTGAACCAGCCATCGTACCGCTGCTTCTCTGTGTAGCTGTATCTAGTCTCTGGAAAACACAAATTTTAAATCAGTGCTGGTGAAATATAATCTGGGTTATACTTAAGGTCCGACCATCTACCATGATGCATTAAAGTCACCACCTGTTACAGTATTACGTGTTACATAAAAAAAAACCACTTCTAATAGATTCACTTGAAACCACGTTCAGTACTTTGAAGTCTACGCCCTTTGTTTCATAGGATGTATCTGTTTCATGAAATATACCTAGTATTATACACCCAATCTTTAAATGTTTGGTTAACAATCAGTTAAATTTAATAAAAATAATACATATACACAAAAATGGATTACAAAAATATAGAAAACCTTTTACAAAATTCAAAATTAAAAAAAAATTGAAAGAATGAAAATAAGGACAAAGTAATAATCAAATAAATGAAGTAACGGAATTACTATGAAAAACCTTTTAAAATAGGAAAGAGTTATAGAAATTGTAAGTATTTTTCCAATAAATAAACAGCTCTTCGGCAAATAGCACATGAAAATATGTGAGCAATTAATTAAATTTACTATTTGTGTCGTCATGTCAGTTACTAATTCCTTCCTTTTGGTCATTCTGAAAACTAAAACGTAGGTCTAAACCAATTCAAAAAAAATAATCTAATTACAGATTTTTAACTAAGTGCTAAAAACAATTTACTTTTTTTTAAATAATTTAAATACAATAATAAAAATGGTTTTATTTTTAAAAAGAAAAATCGTTGGACCACTATAAAAGAAATAGCATCACTAGACCAAGCGGCATTTCTTGAAAATGGAGATAATTACACAATCTGGTGGAAAAACAATGAAACAATAGTACAAAAATTCCTCACACTAGTCAATTGTCAAATTGTGAGGAATACCAGCCAGTGAACTTGGGAGTACAATATCTTTAAAATAATTTTTGGTACTTGGTCTAGTGATGGAAAATGCCGAAAAGTTTATCAAAATAATTTTATTTGTAATAATAAAAATTATTTATTTTTTCATATTTTAGTGAATTTTAATTTTGAGAATCCACATAAATACTGAACCAAAATTAATAAGTAGCTATTTACTCTATTGTGCTATCGTCAGTTTTTATTTGTTACTAGATACAAGACGTCGGACTAATTTTGTTTCTATAAATATATGTTTATATTATTTCTTTACGGAAGTTACAACAGACAATAAGTTTGAAAAAATAAGTTGCTGAGAAAATAATATCTTTAAATTCAGGAAACATATGCCTAGATACTGTAAGCATGATTCCTGGTATTTCTACACAGTGCTGCTATTACTTGCATTTTGCATTGTTACTCTTAAATATTAACCCGAACTAGACTATATTACTTATTTTTGTGCTTTAAAATATATTTCTTTTTTATAATAAATCAATTACTATAACTTGACTAAACACAAACGTGAAAACAGCACACAAAAGTTATAAAAGAGACATGTTGTCCAGTTGGTATGGAAACAGTACCTCCCTGATTGGGAAACACGGTGACATTCAGCTCTTCAAACCCTTCTACACTCTGACAGCAAAATCCTCTTCTAATTTTAATTCAACCGCAATTATATTATATTTTTGAAGTGCTAACCTTAGAATGGGGGACGTAATGGTAGTCTATAAGACTTTGTAACATTGAACTTGACCGCCTCGCCTCCAGGGCTACAGACACAAGATTAGGTAAATGGACGTGAAATTTTCCGCACAAGAAACCATCAAAATTCTCAACATTCTATTCTTAAAAACTGATAAAGGTGCTAGAAATATCCGTACTTTGGCCCATCGATTCTAATTTTTTTGTTATTATGTTTCTCGTAATAAAAACCATAATGCGAAGCAATGTGATCAATTTATTAAATTTAAATATAGTCACTGGCGTTCGTCAATGATGTATAGTAAAATTTGTTTTAAAGACGACAACTCTTACAGATGGCAATTTTTTTATTTCATAACAAATATTATAGCATTATTTTGATTAAACTAATAAATCTTAGGAATAACATATATATATATATATATATATATATATATATATATATATATATATATATATATATATATATATATAAGTGTTTATTACAATTACACCACTTACAAGAAATTTTAATGTCAACAAGTCGAACGCGAAAACCGATTCCAACTTTTGTTTCATTACCAGCAAACACCGTTAGTATTTACCTAAATACTACTGGTAATTATTTACCATGCTCTTATTAGGACAACTCTTGTCACTACATTTTTTTAAACCGACAAAGTTTTTATTTTGAAAAAAGAAATAGCTTTTAATTCTTTTAAAACAATGCACATTTAGAACTCATTCAACCAAAACTGAATCTTTTTTCACCAATAAAACTTTTGAAATTAGTCTACAGTTTTAAAAGTATGGACAATCCAAAACTAAGATGGCATTAGCTTAAGTACAATATTTAGCCTGTTTTAAATTAAATATCGGTTTTAACATGTGATTTTTGTAATATTTTTTTTCAAATCTAAATTTTATTTCTACTCATTAACCTTCAGAATTGGTTTAAACGAATATCTAATTATTTTAATTTTGTTTAAAACAACATTTGTTTTAAACTCAAATTCATTTCTATAGCAAATAAATAGCTTATCTCTTAATTAATATTATCATCATTATTATAATAAATATAAATTTCAAATATAATTTTATAACTGAATACTGCATTCCTTATATTTAAATAAATAAATAAATATATATATATATATATATATATATATTGTGTATCGCAATATGTATTCTTGTGTATTAATAAAGAACTAAGTCAAAATACAAATACAAGAATTATAATTGAATTTACAAAATTCAGTAAAATTCAATTGAATTGTAAATTCAATTATAACTCTTGTATTTGTATTTTGACTTAGTTCTTTATATATATATATATATATATAAAATTAAATAATTATTTTGCCTGAAGATACTGGTACTGTTTCATCGGCGAAAACTTTGAATAATATATGTATTAAAAGTATTCTTGTTTTTGAAATATTTTTAATTTATTAAATACATATATATATATATATATATATATATATATATATATATTATTAAACATTTGGTATAAAATAATTGATAAAAAATACTTAATAAACTCTTTTTATCGTGTGACATAAAATGTTTGTAAACTATCGATATTTTCAACCCATTCTGAACCAAAATACTGGGCAATGCTTTGAAATATAGCAAGTCACTGGTTATGATTAACACTATCGTATTTCTATTTAAACAAGTATTTAAATATTTAGTCTGTAAGACCATTCGAGGATTTTTTGAGTTCTGTAAAACTTAAATCTTGAATGTAAAACCATAATCTAGTTTGTAACACTCGGTCGCTACAGAGAGCTGCAGGCGTACAGATTAGGTTAAGTATGCAAAGTCTATAGTTTTTTAGAGTGACTGTACTTGAGAGAGAGTTAAAATCTGTTCAAGGTGTGATGCCAACAAATAGCAGGAAATGTCGTAGGCGCGAACACAGTCTTGTAGTGTATTCATTGACCGACAGCTCTCATTAAAAGTTGACAATGGACATCTTTATAAGTCAACACTAAATTAATCAAAGCAACAGTTTCTGTCGCTCAACTCGAATCACCGGTGACCTGTACGAAATAACAATAGATTCCCCGAATTGGTCAGGTAGGTCGCCTATTGTAAAATATGGTCCAAGGAATGAAAAACCGCTCCTGATAGTAAAACATGTGAGATATATAAACAAGTACAATTTTTTTTTAAAGTAAATTCCTACTGAGGTCGAGAAAGAAAAAATGTTTCATTGTTTGCTTTTTTCCAGTTTGTTTTGTTAATTTTATCCGTTTCATTCATTTTTAACCCAACAACTCTATTTATGATAATGTGTGGTAACCATGGCAACAGTTTACGGTTGTACAATGAAGGTTTCGATTACAACCAGATGAGGGAAAAAATTCATATAGGGCCCCTACGTCTTTGAGAAATTTATTCCTTGGTATTGGAAAGTTGGCGCAGTGCCAAAGCTCGTTAGACTTTGAACATGAAGATTCATAGTTCGAGTCCAAATAGACAACCAAATTTTTAGAATTTAATTATTGAAATAATATTTGAAAAAACTCTATTAACACCAATTGTCATACACTATAGGTTTAAAAAAAATGTATCTGAACTTGATTGGATGAATAAAAACGTATTTTATTAACGACTGAAAATCTGTACAAGATATAGGCCTATATCAGGAAAGTGTGAACTAATAGAAGGAATTTCATAAATATTAAAAATATGTTGAAATATTATCTGCGTAATACGACTATATGACGGAAGAATTCATACTCCATGTTTAGTCAGTGCTATAGGCTGTCTGACATTGTCAATGAGAGTGGTGATGGTTTGTTGATGCAATTTAGGTTATTGACAATATAGAACATCATGATTGGTCAATAGAAAACTTTTTGATTTCACAAGACACTTGATGTTTGTTTAAATCAGGAATGGGTTTTTTATTTTCTTGAGGGTTATATGAGTATAGTAAAAATTTTCCAAATAAAGAAAAAAGCTAAGGATATTTATTCTACTTGGAAGAGTTTCAAAGAAAATTAAAATTTTTTAAAAATTATTTATCTAACTACATATAGGCCTACAGCAACAAAATTACTTATAACCTCAAAGTGTGTCGGCAGTTCTACCAAAATCAGTTCTACCTAATTATGATTCTCATAATAAATACTAACGAATATACAAATAATTATCTCTTACCTTGGCGAGTTGTTAGTGAAACCGATGATGGTTTGCTGATGCAATTTCGATTCCTGATAATCGTATTCCATGATTGGCCAATACGACATTTAATTATTGCTTAAGATAACAGTTGATGTCTCTTAAAAGCTGGGACAGAATTTTTATTTTCTTGAGGAGCAAGATAAAAAAAATAAAAATATTTACTTCGTAAAATTAACTAAGTGAGTATAAAATTGCCAATATGAAAAAAATAATTATATAAGCTGATGTAGGTTCTTTCTTAAAATTCATGTCCCTTTTAAGGGTGACTTCCTCCATCATTTTACCTGATATTTTAATTTCTTATGTTTGAGACTAAGCAGGGGTGCGCTTCCCCTTTCCAAACACCATGGCTAGACTCACCAGTGTTTAACAGTAACATCTCATAGTAATTAAACAAAGTATGGCGCTTTAACTATCAATTAATAAATAAAGAGCTTTGGGTTGACTCAACTGAACAAGCAACCTGGGGGTAACAAAGCACCGAACGAGTTGAGTTAGAATCGAATATATTTCACTTATTAGTCAAATGTTCTATCCATTGTACGACCTAATCGACCGTTGGCATAATTTACTTTTAAATTGTGTGATATAGCAATCGAAATTTAAAAAAAAATCCCTAATCAATATGTTTAAGATTTTTAAACGTTTTCATAATAATGCAAGAACACTGTGAAAGGAATTCGTGTTTTCCAAACTACAAGATTTATTATGATACTAGTATGTTAAAAACATGTGCCGCAGAAAGGTTATATAACACACAATTCTGGGCTTCTCAGTTTAACCGCATTAAAGATTAATATCGTTAAAAATTTCATCCTTTTTTCAAGACTTGCTGAAATGAACACCAAATAATTTCAACAAAGGCATTCAATAACTAACCATTTTGTAGAAGCAACCATTAGAAAACTGAAAAGTCCACATTGTGCTCGAGAACGATATAGGAAGATCCTACCACAATATATATAAGGGAGAGCAAAAAAAGGAGAAGGAACAAATCCATGACGTAAGCAAACTACCCCGCTTTGCAAAGAACGTAAATACTCAAGGTGTCCTAACCACCGAACGTGCTCATGACTCCACCGGGCGCACAGGTCTATTCGCCTTGAAGATCCATGTATGCAAAGAGTCCTGGACGAAGAGGTGTGTGCAATGTGTTATGTAATATAAATTGTTATGCAATTGTTTGGTGTGTAATATCAGAAGGCCAGCTGTGCAAATGTTTCGCATAAAAGTCAATTTCATTTATAAACAACTCGATTAATTTAAGCTTGCCATGTGATTCGTTTGTAAATCGTTCTTGTTCGAAGAATGTGATCACAGGTCCAATCCCAAAACATTACAAAAAATTTTGCACTTCTTTGGACCTCGTTTATTTTTATCATTAAAATCTCCCTAACAATCTGGATTCGGAATTTTTTAAACTAAGTACTGTTTGTGAGTGACCTTTTGAAAATCCAAGTTTAAAATCATGATTTGTAAAAGTTTCTCTCGTGACCGTTCAGCCGATTCATCCTCTGTATCCTCTTGTTTATCCTTTTTAATACTTTTAGCTTCGTTTCAAGTATGTGGGCGACCTCCCACCCCCACTGCTGGATGCGTTTCTGTTATAATTACCAAAAATACATTGGCAATGCTACTTCTTATGACTCAGTCTTTACTGACGAATTTGAACGGTTCCTAAGAATCCCGAACGAATCATTGTGGCACATCTGAACAAGGTAGTTACTACAAGGGACGAAAATTCTTTACATTTCTTCAGAGCAGCGAGAGTGTTGCGTAGCTCTTGAATGAGTGACATTCCAAGGTCGCCGCTCTCGGTCCTGGCAGCAATCCTCATCGCTCATTCCAGCTAGACAATACGACATTGTTGTATACGTCTGTGTAGGTGTCACATGATTAATTATTGGGCAACATAAAGGTATCACGATAACACAATAGCGAAAACGTAACGGAAGAAGTTGATATAAAGAAAGATTTATAATCATAAACAAGCATTATTATAAATGAAATACTAAGAAATACGCAAAGAATAAATTAATAAAATTTGTTAGGCAAATTAATAAAATTATTAAGATTTTAGACAAAAATTCAATTAAATTAGATTTACCATAAAAATTACCTATTTTAAAACAATATTTCACACGAAGTTGTTCATATACCTACCATTTTACATATATAGTAGTAATATGTTTATCTCTTGCTTGGAACGGTTATACACCATACAAGTTTAAGAGGTTCCATTTCTTTAACTAAAGTTATATGTTTGTGTTAGCATAACTGATGATGATAACATAAGTCATTGAAACGCGAATAAAATTGAAGTTTTATAATTGTGAGTTGTGTATGTTTCTTGTGTTTATAACCATACAAGAATGCTTACATAATTTTCTCCAACAACTACTAAAGGACACAATGTTTTCTAAATGAACCAAATTAAACACGTCATTTTAAATTAAACAAGCCTTAAATAGATGCATCAGTTCGTATAAGCGTGATAAAAAAGATCCACTTCGCAAAACAAATAGAAGTACTGTTCCGATAGAAATATAAGCATGAATGAATTTACCACAAAGAGCCAATAGTGGTAAAAGATTAAACATCATAGAAATGTATAAAGGTATAAATGAACAAATTATGCAACAATCAAACACCCTTTTAAAAGCCTAACATATTACACACAAAAAAACAACAATGTCAGTAATAAAGGAAAGACAATACTAAAGATACAAACAGCATAAATAATATAGGAGCCAATAACCCAAACCACATAGTAAAGTTCAAAAATCGTCTACAACAATGTTAAGTGCACTCTCGGTACTGGAAATACTTGAAGTAAATGGAAGCACCTAGAGACGCCTCGTGAAGCTAGTATTTTGCCCTGCCGTCTAATAATTCTGAAGCGGTATATACAACCAAGTTTGGCCTGCCGACTACCTATCGTGTACTTCGAAATGAAAACGTATTGTACAACGTGAAACTGATCTCCAAACAATACAAATAATAAATAAACTGTACAGGGCTCATCATTATTTTTAATAGTTCAAAATCATATTAAACCACACCCAGTTGTACAACTATTCTTTGAGCTTAGCTTGTGATTTTATGTTAAAACAAATAAAAACATACAACAAACTCACAAATTAATCATACGCGTTTCAATGACAAAGTCATCATCAACAGTGAGTGTTACTACTATAAACTCTAACTTACAACTCTCAGTGAGTCAGAGTTTGTAGAAGTAAAATTCACTGATGATGATGACTTTGTCATTGAAACGCGTATGAGTCAATAAATAATTAATTTGCGAGTTTTGTGTATGTTTTTATTTTTTTTTTATCATACACAGTTGATTTCATAATAAAATTGTATCGTGTTTGATAATTTTTTTTTATTGCAGAGTAAACTTCTATAGCAACGGCTAAAAAAAACAATTGAATGCGCATAAACATAAAATTTCGCATCAGTATAATATCCGTCAGATCAATAGCGTCAGAATAAAATCCATCAGCTTACGCTATGAGTCATCTTAAAGTGAATCAAATGATAACATATGATTTAAAATATCAGCTGATTTTTTAGAAGCTTATACGTAACGTTGTAAAATTCATTAGGTTGTGGTACTCGTGGGAGTGCCGACAGAAGTGAAAGCTTTTATAGTCAAGTCTACAATAATTTTGAATGGTGAAAAACATTTATTTATGTGTCATGTGAAATTAGCTAAACATTTATTATAATAATACAGATTTTGTCACATTTAACACCAAAATTATCATTAACGTCAAAATACATTTTTATAATTTTTATTCTTTATTCAAGGAAACTACATTTAATTGATAAAATTTTTAGGGACAAATGAAAAGTTTTCATTTCGAAGTATAGAGTAGGTGACTAATTATTTGCCAAGCCAAGGGATGAAGAACGAGTGTCTCGGGATTGTAAGTGTCGGTCGGCAACTTGTGGGCACAGCGTTCTTCCGAAGCTTTAGTCTGTCAAATATACTTTATTTAAATTATTTACGTCAATTCATTTATAACATTTTTTTTTGTTATTATTAAACTTAATTTTGTACAATCTTCTCTCCACTTACTAATTTCTTCGTTGTTACCACTTTCCTACATCTGTCCTTCTATTCCAACTTCATCTCTATCAAGTTTCCTCTCGTCTCTTCCATTACATTACCATGCTGATAACCAATAATTAATTCAGTGACACTGGCAACTATTTACAACAATGGTGTATTGTTTCATAGAAATATGAGGTTAGCGCTGCCGCGGGGGCTGAATGTGACCTTGATACTTTGCAAGTCATTCAAGAGTGACGTTGTCTCTCCTCTGCCCTTAGATGTGTCAAGATTACTGCCAGCGAGAGCGCCCCAGCGGACAACCAATCTCTATAACCGATCGGCTTCAATTTTCCGAAAAAAAACTATCAACTCAAAGACCCACCGAAATTTCATTACACAACAAATACCTTTCAGAAAGTTGAAAATTAAAAGGACATGTTCCAGGAAAAATATGACGTTGGATTTTTAAGTCCGTTAACAAGAGTCAAGCAAATGCAAATTTTTCATTTATTTTTAAACTGTGATCCACGTCCTCATATATAAAAAACCAAATAATATTGTAAACAAATTGTTGAAGTCAAATCCTACTTAGGTCAACAAAGAAATATTTGATTACAGTTATTTTTTTAATACTCTGAAAATGTAATGAAGGTTTTATATTAAGTGCATTTATTTATTATTAACTAGATTTTATGAATTCCTCTAATAACTAAATTCTTCAAATTATTCAATTCTGTCGACCAGTTCAAGTGTCTGTTATGTTGTAATATTTACCTTTCCCAAATAATATTTTACTACATTTTACGTTTGATACCACCGGATTAAGCTAAGCATCACATTGCCACCAGCTATAAATGTACATTACATAGCCTATATGATAAAGAACCAATCTGAACATATCCGGTGAGCTTTTGTAATATGCATTGCATAAATAAGTAATACAAAGAAAAACTGAAAGTCAATTCCTGCTTTGGTCTGCAAAGAAATATTTTGTTTGTTACTATTTATTAAATAATTACTAATAATTCAAATATGTATATACATATGGTACAATCACAAAAAATAAGTGGCAAAACAGGAAGCAAAATTATTGTAATTCATTAATTAAATTTAATTAGTTAATTAATACTTTTTTAAACTGTATTTTATCAAGTGTCATCCACTACGAATTTAAAAAATATATTTCAATTTCAATGGATGAATAAAAATGTATTTTATTAACAAATGAAAATTTGAACACACACACACACACACACACACACACATATATATATATATATATATATAGAGTGTGGAACTACTGGTTCGAATACATTTTTCATTTCCTCCAGATATGTTTACTGATGAACTTATTATAATATTTTCACCTTTTCAGCTGTTTGTTTATTTTAAACAATAAGCAAGGTAAAACCCCTGCATACTTGGACTACCGGTAAAATTTTATCTCTATATAATACACAATTATTTCATCAGTAAACAAAGATTAAAACATAATATAATCTTATAATAAGTCTTTAGTTCTTCACTGTACATTCCTATACAATAAACGAATACACGAAAGATACGTAAACCAGGAATCACTTGAAAGTTGCGTACAGGTTCAAGTTTTGACAGATGAAGAGGGTAAACTATGACATCAGATCATTGTGACAGACGAAAATTCGTGCAACGTTTAGGCGTACTCGGGTCTTTTAAAATTATTAGGCTACATAAATGGGCTTACCTCTGAGGTAAACATAGATGTCGCTTAGACTCTCGGGACTGGAGATTATTTAAAACTGAAACTATTAAACCTGATTTCCATCACACTTTTCCCAGGCCTTGGTTTGGTGTGTTGTGCTATAGTTTTGGCCTGTTTAATAATATTCTCTGGCATGTAGAGTCATCCCTCAAAAGGGAACTACTGGCATCGAACATTTCCAAACACTCCTCGACAGGAAATATATCGTCACGTGATTTTGGCTCCTCTTGGTTTCCTCGAGCGTCACTTTTATTGATTTGCAGTTTTCTTTTAATAAGAAAAACAATGTCATATCCTCTATTATGAATGTCGCCCTTCTCCTCAGTGTATATCTGCGATGGGCGGAGACTCTCCCTGGCTCTTGCTAATTTGTTTCTTGACACATAAGGATGCTTCGTCAGGTGGTCCGCACTGATGATCCGTCACTTCCAACAAAGTTCCGTCACTACTTTTTAATCGACCAGTAGCTATATCCCTTTGACTTTTGCTTCTGGCATAACCACGACGCTATGCCCTTTGCGATTTCTCTATGCTGTCGATACGCATAGCCTAGATAATGCACCCTTAGTAGTACAAGCCACCTCCGTATTCACCAAACACAAACCTCACTGAAGTGAAGATTAAATCGAACTTATCATCACAACAGTTTTAAGGTAAAGTGACTACAGGGAAAGTGGAAATCCCTTTTTGACGTATTTTGACAGGGAAAATCCAAAACCTTGAAAGTTATTAGCATATAGTTTAGAGGTAGATGACCTCGGGTGACAGATGGAGTCTAATTTGAACGCTTTTTCCGTTTATCAAATTTACCACTTATCATCGTCAACTACCATTTATTCTCATATACACATATTTCGCTGTAAACATTTTTGGCTGACGCATTTTTCGTGTCACCCAATAAATATCGTAAGGAGATGAAAGTCACCCTTACCTATAGTCGTCCTGTAGAAAAGATATAACTCAAACACCAAATAACGTGAGGTAACCTTCATTATCCTTATAATTTTACATTTTAAAAATTTCAACTTTATAATTTGTCATATTAGCAAAGTTTTGAGTTTATATAAATTGACCATATTAAATGAACTGAAAAGAAATAGACTAAGTCATCAAATCAACATATGAGAACTAAATTTATCAATGTGTTATCGTTGATCCCGGATTGTTACACACTTTCGTGTGAATTCCTAAGCGATGACGTCACGTCTTACCGGTTCACTTGCATATTATTTGTTTATGCGTTGCATCATAGAAAGTAATATTTCAAACAAACAAGAATGCTACCTAATTTAGCAATAAAATATACTTAACACATACAAACTCACAAAAACATTACGAGCCGGCGTTAACTTAAATGTCTGGTCATTTAAAAACAATTAATTGGTCATTTAAATTGTTACAGTCTGTAGCTGCGTTCCTATGTCGAGTTGAAGATTCCATACCGGAACTCGTTTGTCGACACAAAATCGTTTTTGGATTTGCATCAGCCCGGACGAATATGTCGCAAATATCCCTAAAGAGGTCGTAAGAATGTCCACTCATAAAACTCTCCTAGCGGCTTTAGTTATTTTAATTGCCTACTCCGAAGCCATAAAATTATTTATACACCTCTACATGCTAACCATTACGACAAATCCCGTATTCACATAAGCAATTATGTCACACTAATCGATAGAGACATGAACACTTCGCAACACACGCGTTCAGGGTATTAAAGAATTCCCGCATTTCCTGGGGAAAACTAGATCGCAATAGCTATTCTATCGGCGCGTTAATATTTGAATGCAGTTGTTACATAATCAACGATATAAAATGTCCCAGGGTTGACCGCGTTGACGATCCATAATTAATACTTTCTTTAATCAGTCCTTTGGGTCATTTCGCTCTCTATGTGTCAAGCTACTAATTAACGCCAGTTTTGTATTTACTCCTCCAGTCATCACGTCAAACAAGGTGAAGCAATGTTTGACAGCTTAAAAAAACTTTCCACACTCAATGGGTTATTGCTAATATTCAACTAACCACCGTTTCCAGTATGTTGTACGTATTATGTGTGTTTCTGTTTTTTTTCTATTCCTTCTATTAGCTCACACCCTACTGATATATGTATTGTACAAATTTTCAATCGTTAATAAAATACGTTTTCATTAACCTAAACAACTGCAAACACATTTTTTTTAAACCTGTAGTAAATTACATTGAATATTTATTGAATCAAATATTTATTCAGTAATCAAATTACCAAAGTTTAGGGGAGTCTAGGTTGGATTCGAACTGAGTATCTTCATGTTTGAAGTCTAGCGCTTTGGCACTGTGCCAATTTCTATAGATAGAAATGTACTCCTGAAAGATGTATATGAATTATTATTTTGCCGCCATCTGGTTGTCGTAGAAACATCCATTATACAACCTTAAATTTTTGCCATGGTTACCACAGAATACCATTAATAATGTTCAAAGATTAAAAATGAATGGAAAGAATAAAATAAACAAACAAACTGGATTAACGGTATCGAACCTCACTTCACATAGAAACAATGCGAAAGGAACGTAAAAGTAAAAAAAAACCACAACACAATGCAAGCGACGAAAAACAGCATATAAGTAGTAACAAGCAAAAATAATAGTCCAACACCATACATAGAAAAGAAAATGGAAAATTGCAAGGAAATTAGCTTTCTATTTTGCCACTTAATATTGTTATTCTAACATGTATATACGTATTTATATTAATTGGAATTATGAAATAAAAAGAAAGTAAAAATGAATATTTCTTTTGTTAATAAGTAGGAATTGGTTTTAATTTTGTAATTACTTGTAGGAATTTCATATTATTTGTTTATAGTATAAAATGAAAGATTTTTAAGAAAATATTTTTTTGAGAAAACATTTGTGAATTTAAAAAAAAAATAGCACATTCCATTAAAAAATACTAACTATGTTAATTTGGTATCTCACTTTATAGGCGTTATTCAATAGCAGCGAATACGGTGATCACAGAATTCGACATGAGTTTGCAGTGAGTTGCTTCTTGAGCATTTTGATTGTATTATGATACGGTGATTTCTTTTTCGTGTAATGAATTTTGTTTGTAGACTTTTCATGGTCTTTTCAAAAGCGAAAATTGAACATAATGTAAAACAGTATTGTAAAGAACAATAAAAAAAATTGGAAAACCACCGCAAAAATACCACAAAAATAACTAATTTAACAAGTTACCAAATATTAAACCCAAACATAGATTTCGATGGTGCCATCAGCATCAGAGAGTCTTATTACAAAATTACATTCTTCAATACAATAATTTACAAACTAGACTAACAGATTACTGTTTTCTGACAGTCCTTGCACTCCTAACATTCTCCTTTACGGCCGCACAGCAAAAGCTATTAATCGCTACAGAACAAATGCGAATGTTAAGTTTGCTATTACCAGTCTAGATAGCAAATATTAATTCATTTAGATTATTAATAATTAATATTAATATTCAGAGAAAAGTCGTTTTTTAGTTACTTCAATTGCTAATGACAAAATGGGTTGTTTTGATGGGTAAAAATCCCTAAACTGCTGCGCTATACGCACTTTGAAGAGTTTTCACCTGACCTCCGGGGAATATTGGTCTACTACAATTAATTAATACTCAATTAAGTGAATACTTAAGTGTTTTCTTGGTGACGCGTTTCGAAACAATCGTTTCTTTTATGAAGCTAAGCCTTCGTAATTTAAACTTCTTTGAGGCTTAACTTCGTAAAAGAAACTATTGTTTCGAAACGCGTCATCAAGTAAGATCTTAACTATTCACTTATTTAATTATTATTTAATCATAATTTATTCAGTGAAATCAAAATGATTACAACAAGTAACTTTAATATTAGTTTTTTTATAGACATCAAAGCATCTTAGGATTAACGTAAAATAAACATTTTATATAGAATAGAATTCTATACAATATATTCAGTATTTCTAAACCGTGTTTAAGGAACATTACTTATAAAGTTTTGAAAATAAAGTTTTCTTGAAACGCGCCAACAAAGGAAAATATTGTAGTGTTAGAAAAGGCAGAGAAATGTACGCAAATACATACAACTAATCCTAGCAGAAATGAAGTTGAGTGTTTTAAGAATTTTAAAATTTAAATTCTCTAGTTTTTGCACAAAACATTAATAGAAACAAGGAAATCCTTTGAAGGTATTAATATTGCTTAAATTCACTATGAAAGACACAATTAGGGTTTTGTTTGTGTTTACAAAGTTCAGTCCTATTAACTATCATCGCCTGCGGGGTAAGGAAAGTATCGGGAATAATATTTATGGA
>JBAIZL010000005.1:69616183-69661183 GCA_036971475.1 Prosapia bicincta | reverse complement strand
ACGAAAAAACCTTTATGGTGTGATTCATACAAAAATAATTTATATTATTTATTAGTAAGCATCATAAGACTGAAGAAAACACATTATTCAAAACTTGAACCCCAAACAACAAATGTTCCAAAATATACGAGGGGCGCAATATAAAAGAAAGTGCTATGGGTTGACTTTAAAATTACAACACATGCAAACATTGTGAAACTTTATGACTAAAAGTGTAAAATAGTTAGATATAGGCTCAGGAGTGCAAAGAAAACATTGAATTTTAAAAACTGCCTAGAGAATATATATTTTCATCATTGTGCATGCTAGAAAACAATTTCTAATTTCAACAATTTTAAATTGAACAGATTTGTAACAAAATTCATATAAATTTCCAACCCTCAGAATGAATTAAAAATATAATTTCAATAAGGCTTTCATATATAACGAGTTGACATTAAGCGTAAAGGTGTAGATACATAAGCCAATAAAATATCCCCAAAAGACTTCAATGCGCGAAACTAAGTTAGGCGACGGCCACATATATGGGGAATAATACTTATGGCTTTTGAGAGAGGCTGACATTGAAAGAAGTGGCGTAGAATGATGTTTTTTTAAAGAATTATAGAAAAATAACCTAATAGGAAGAAACTACTACACGATACAAATAAGACATAAAAGACATAAAAAACACAAATAAAATTTCCTCATCCAAATACAGAACACACTACAAACAACTACGAAAATAGACACTAATCTAAAAGCTCTTTATTACACCAAAGGAAGCAACAAACTAAACACGACAGAAAACTAAGAAATTTATAAACACCACAGAAACCATCCACAACACATTCTAAACGACAAAACACACTCACAATCTAATATTATATTAGAGAATTATATAATATAACAGAGAATTACTAACCACTCTATGAATAATAATACACCACAGAACATCAAAGCCATAGAATCACACTAATACAACACACCTGAGCAACAACAGTCTTGTCCGTGACTCGCAGCATTGAACAATGCACTGGTTTAGTGTAAAACGCGTTTAAATGGCGCAAATGGCATCTAACTTCTAAACCGTTGACTTTGGAGAATAAATTAGCTCCCAATACCCTTCCAAAAGAGATTCTATCTGCGCTGCTCTATTGCCCAAACAAAAAGAAAATTATATATGGCAACAAAGAACTCCTAAAACTATAAATTATCCCAACATGTATAAACATAGCAACAAACTGAAGTGCATTACCCATGGTAGAAAATATAGGCCTACAATATTATTATCAAATTACCTATTGTAGTCAGTGAATCGAAAAGAATTAAAACCATTATATTAGAACAAGAGATAATAGGTTTTGTAGTATACCTTCAAATTTGAGTCACTGCTTTCATAATGTAACATTAATAGCTGAAGATAGTAAATGCAGGTAAAACATTGTAGCTAAATATACTACAATAATATATTGCGGGTCGGTGAATGTGCCCTTTACATCCTCAACATTCATCTTGAAGTATTATCGACTGATTCAATATTTAAAAATGTCAACAAATTAACGTATTTACAAGATAATATCCTTTTACCTTTTTTCATCCTCAACAACAATAAACGAGGTCAACCCAAACGACAACAAAACAAGAACATTTCGCCAAACATCCTTAAAAAGACTTGACTATTGGGCAATGACTCTGCTCACCATCCGCCCGACAGTAATTTAAATGCTACGTGAAGTAAAAGGAGTTCTGAAACCCAACCTACAACAGGTCGCTCTCAATACCGTATTAAAACACTTGTGTCACAGATGCAGTCGGGCTTCGTTCATGCCGGCGTTCAACAATGGGAGATTGCTTATCTGTGTTTCATACACTGCAAACCACGCATACATTACTTTGATTCTAAGAAGATTACATCTTGTTACAAGAATGTTGTAGTTAATGTATGGGAGTTTAGCTTAATAGAAAAATCCAGTATTGCAAACCAATAACTATAGAGATTATATAACCAGTTACTTAAGCGTGCAGTGCACAAAATGCATACCAGGTCTTGGAATTGAAATCACTCTTGCCCTGAATAACTGTGTCATACGTCAGTCTAATTTAAAAGATAAACCAGATTAAATTAAGAGTGACTTCAATGACTAACGTTAAAAGGAAGTATATTATATAGTTTTAATGATTGTAGCGTAAAAGACAAACTAAATACAGTACAAAAATTACGGTTTACCCGTTTTTTCGGTAACGCACGTCTGAGTTTAAACAGCTTATAGCAGGAAATAAATTTAACGTCATGTGAGTGATTACGAAATCTGTAAAAACGTATTGTTAAAAGGAATAATTATATTTTTCATAAACATTTAATGTAGGATATAGATTACGTTAAATGTAATTAATCATATAATTATTTATATTACCGGTAATTATACACGATAACAACAAAACTTGGTAAATGTGATAAATTATTGAATACTTACTAAATTTACTGATTAGTTTATAAAATCTGCAATTTGTAATCAGGAATGTCATAAATTCAGTCCGAAAATTTATAAAACCAAAGTATCCTTATAAAACATACACAATGTTGTACTACATTATGCTATACGTAAAAAGTATCCGACTAGATTGTTTTTTGCAAAAAATAAAACCGACTAATGCAGTAAAACATCTTAATTTCTTGATAACAAAATACCTTCTAAGTAGAAAATTTGTATCTATATTGTAATGTAACATAACATAGTGCTCTGTCTCTGTTTCATAAAGAAACATTGATTTTATAAACTTCTACGCGTGTTATAAGTGAGGCTATACTTTCTCAAAATTTTCAACTACAGTAAACTCCCGATTATCCGTGGGCGGATTAACCGGTTTGCGGATTATCCGGGGTCTGCCATTGTTTTACAAATATCCAATTTTTATTCCAGTCAGATTTATGTGTTTAAATTTCCAAACGGTGAATTACGGTGTAAATACATATAAGGCTTAATAGAAGTTAAGATGAAGGAATAGATATGTAAATATGTACGTACTAAGTTTTATATTGAAAGGGAAGAATTCCGACGCCGGCCAGCGAAATAAAAGGAGCGAGCAGACTACTGTATATAAGAGACAATGACAAAATGCTTGGACGCCCGAAAACCTAATGTGTATCATAGGAATGTAAACAAATGTCAGCTAATCCCGGCTATAAATAGTCTAGGACGTGACATATGCATTATCCTTGTCTCTGTCATATACATTATCGACCTTTATGGATTTGTGACACAAGTAGACACAGTGCGACAAAATGGTTCTCAAGAAACTTAGATCGCACATTAAAGCTAAATCAATGCTTACAAAAAAACAGACGAAAGTGACAGACTTTTTTGTTAGAAAGTGAAAGTATTATGTGTAAAGGAAATTACATATGTACATACATACTTACTTTTGACATATACTTATGTACGTATTGTAAATAGTTAGACATATAAATGTACATGTTATAATCCGTCAAATACATCGACATTTTAAATTATTTTCTGTATTTATTTTGTCCTCTGAAAATCATTTGTGAATTGCATTAACCGGGGTCATTATTTGTGTAACTTATGGTATAATAATCGATTATTTATCGATCGTTTTGCGTATTCTTTGTTCTTAGCGATTATCCGGGGAATTCGTTATCCGGCATTGCCGGGCCACCCTATTCCACGGATAATCGGGAGTTTACTGTATTTGTTCATTCGATTAGTAATTTTTTTGCTGGTGTCTTTCTCATTTACCAATTATGTACCCAATTGCAATCTCCTAGACATCCGGTAACTAATAAATACCATAAAGTAACTGTACAAATAATCTACACTGCATCCAGGCATACCCCTTAAGAACCTACTAATATGATGCAAATTATTAAACTTTATTTGCGAATTTTAGAAAATTAAGGATTTTTAATACCATCCCTATTTCGAGCTACGTATTCTAGAAAACAAATAGTAAATGTAATACATATTCAATAATTGACCACAATTACTAATTTTAGTCATAGTTATCGCTATGTATGACTATAATACATAATAACTATACTATAATATATGTATAATTATACATATATATATATATATATATATATATATATATATATATATTATACAAATAAATATATATAAGCACCCTTAATGTAGTCACAGGACTAAGTAAATTTCGAAAATGCTGATAATGTTCATCAGCGAAAGGTTATAACAAATTACTAAAATAAAATCAAATATTCTTGTTTATGAAATTGTTTCAATTAACCATGTATATATTTAACAATGAAATATAATTACATCTAAGGGTTACAATATAAGTGGAGAATCCCTTGTCATAATTGTTAAATTAGTACTTTTTACGTATGTAATTATGTAAACTGTGTGACAATAGGAAATGATTTATTAACCACGTGAAAATGAAGTAAAATCATTTCAAAAAATTCATAATTAAATATACTGGAAATAATTACGTCGAATGTTGTTTTTATCAATTCGGGTATTGAATGCAATTGTCATCATAATGTCAAGTTATTTGTTAGTTGTAAATAAGTTATAACTTCTATTAAATTACTATCCAGATACATTACAAAAACAGTTGTCAATCAAATAGAAACCTTACACACTCACACGCGCGCGCACACAAACACACACACACACACACACACACACACACACACACACACACACACACACATATATATATATATATATATATATATATATATATATATATATATAATTTATTAAACCTAGTACGATTATATATGAACAGTCCAAATGTAGTCACAGAACCATGAAAGTTTCGAAAATGCTAATAATATAATTAACAAGGAAAAATAATGTCATCTAAGGATAACTATATATATATATATATATATATATAATACAAAACCTCTTGTAAGAACAATTATAACGAAGAGTATTTAGCAATATCAGGGCTGAGGAAAGCACATAATGGTCTAATGATTTAGGAAATGAGGGAACATTAAGAGATCACTTGATCAAAGTCACGTAACTAAATAAACCTACTCTCGCTGGAGTGAGGAGAGACATATATAGCTAAAGTTATCGAACTAAATATAGCTAAAGACATTAACGAGTTTGTATATTACAAAAATTTATGTAGAATCAATGATAGTAAATAACAATAGTCTACGTATTACTATCCACAATATATTTATTAGATTTCCAATTCAAAACAGTACAACACATCATGGTTGTTTTTACCTAACTATACTTCTTCTTCAATTTTAAACAATCTACTAAAACTAATGTAACAACCACAGTTGACAATGCACAAAAATTAATTTTATAAAAAAACAGCTGATCTAGTCAAACTCTATACTATTGTAGATTAAATACTGTATGATTATATTATATTTTAATTATGATAATATTATAAATGAAATGTAAGTTGTTTTGGGAGGTTATATCTAAAACAATAATACCATTAATGTATTATTAATATTACAATTGTCCATAGTAGTACAATTTAACTTGATAATGTACAATGGAGAAAATAATATAATCTGCAATAATAAAAACAATCGTTGCGTGAGATTTCATGATGTTACATAATTTAATCAAATATACCATATTTCTAAATATAAAGGAAATTCCACTTACAATGATTTAAACATAACCTCGAAATCACCTCTAAGAATTAACGAAAACAGCCGGTAGCATTAAACGCCACGTTTGACTATCGGGCATTTTAGGGACAAGTTACCTTACGGAAATCAGAAATAGAAAATATGGATGGTTTTACTCTCGTCAAAAAAAAAATCGCAGCCATTTACAGTTTAAAATTTGTATTTCCAAACTTAAAATCTCTCTTCGTGATACAATGAAAACAAGACGAACGTCGCGGATATATAGTTAGCGTTGTAAATGTTTCAATTAAACTGTTATTCGTATGTTAGTTGGTCATTAATCACTTTACGGCATTGCCGGTACAGGCTTCCGAGCACAGAGTGAACATTGGCTTGAAGCCCGACACTTGAGGCACTTCACCGAGATTGCAAGTGAATAGATATCGCTATTGAACACAAAACCTATTGTTGCCGGCGTAAAACATAGCCGCCTCACAATGGCCACTTGCCAGTTTAATGCTGACAAAACCATTTAGTTTTTCAAGCTTGAAAACTTTATAGTTTCTAATAGCTCTTGCTCTGAATAATCTCTGATAAACACCTCGTATACAGAAAATTGTAATTCATACGTGTAATTCAATTATTTGTTTTATCCTGTATTTACATCTTCTTTGATTATTCTCTTGTCGAATACTGACAATCAAAACGGCAATTCGTATTTTGTAAGCGAATAGATTTGTGGTGCTTATGTTAAAACATGTTTACATATTTCTCAACACAAATATCCTCTCCTTCCGAACTTATACCTTAGAGTAGGGCCTCTCAAACGTTCTTGTACAAGTAGTCATAAAACACGCCGCTTGCGGGCTACAAATTAGTGGACCTATACATTAATTATAATTATTTGATTTATTAATTTTGGGAAACCCTAAATAGGGCCATCATTACTATTATTACTCTTTCTTCCTTGTAATTTAAAAAACAAGGAAAAAATTAGAGACGTCCCATATATATGTGCTGATCAATATTAGTGGACATTAAATTAATCAAGTAATATAAACAAAAATATTTAAAGTAAATTCCTAGGTCAACGAAGAAATATTTTATCTAAATTAATTTTTATTAAATCACTACAATTAAATTGAAAATTATATTTAAATAATTACAATAATTGTAAATAAAGTAACATAACCTATGCGTTAAAACAGCTGTTCTACCACATAACCTATAACATAAAATCAGCTGTTCTACCACACAACCTATAACATAAAATCAGCTGTTTAATGAAACCATATGCTAATACGTATTTTAAGTCAAATTGAACGAAATAACTATATTACATACTTTGCCCCTTTTGGGAAATGTTTTCCTCCCATATAAATCTAAAATTAATTAATTAAATTTTAAAAATTGAATTAATGTTAGAAAACCCCGTATGAACGTCAGGTGTCCTCCACTACAACTTTAAAGAAATGTATTTGAACTTGAGTGGATGAATAAAAATTATTTAATTAACAATTGAAATTTTGAAATATATAGGTAAGAAGAGTGTGAGCTAATGGAAGGAATTGAAGAATAACTATAACTGAGAGATATTATGTTTTATTTAAACACTTAAGAGATACTTGAAAGGGCCACAAGTATTGGAAGGAGCTGCTTTATAGGACCACTTTTAGTGTCTAGTGTTATTCCTTATGTGCTCAAAAAATTAAAACGTTTGTCAGATCTTTTTAACATTTCGTTGTGTTTAAGCAATAACTGATGTTTTATCTATGAGAGTCCATATTCCATTTCCATTGAGGCTCATCGAAAAGGAGTAGTCTCTTAAGATTTGTGTCATCGTCAGTACAGAGAGTTAGTTGCGTTTCCACTCATCAAACTGCCGTCATTTGGTGTTCCTGCATGGCTTCAGTTACTTTTGTATCCGACACTCTTCTAGACCTTTCTCTTACTCTTCTTTTCGGTGGTTTAAATGTTCAAATCTTTTCGATCTACCTGTTTATATTCTTTCTCCTCATGTCTTTTCACGTCAGTATTGCTTAAACTTTAATTTTGTTTCCAATATCGAAGTTTTTCTATTTTTACCTTTATAACAGATTGGGAAATTTATTGTCAAAGAATTTTTACAAAGAAAACATTACAAATTTAGAAAAAATGAGAAAATTACAATTTACTTAATACAAACAATAACTTATTTTAATAGGGAGGCTGCTTCCGCTTCTCTGCGTCGTTGCCGTCGCCATGCCCGCTGCTTGTTGCGCCACCGGCGTTTAGTCCTGAGCTCCTTTTCTTCATCGTCCCTCATGAGCTCTTCATAGAGGTGGATGTTGCCTTCTGCGAAGTTTTTGTCCGGGATGTAGACTCCCGGAGCTAGGGCGAGCTCAGTTAGTTCCTTAAACGATGTACCGAGCTCGTCGCGCGGGATCAGCCCAGGAGACGTGTCGTCGGCTTCTTCGGAGTCCCAGAAGAAGTAATTCCTCTTCAACTCCTCTACACGTGCCGGCTTGGTCTTCGGCCGACGGCGGCGACGCCACACTCTCTCCCAGCCGGTAGCCACAGCAGCGGGATCCTCCCTGTACTCCGTGTTGCGGTACTTCCTCTTTCGAGGGGGAGCAGCCTTCTTTGATACCGCAACAGTATCCGGCGGCGACGACGACGACGACGACGACGACGACGCAGCCTCTTTGCTGTCCGCAGGTGTTGGCGGCAGCACCTTGGGGGAGACACTTCAGCTCCTAAGTTTATTATGCTTTCGAAAATGGGGAAACCTGCATTTCTTTGTGCTTCTTGAAATAGTAGCATTCCACGACAGCAGATGGGGCTGTCGGACTATAACGCCCCTTAAGTCGTTAGTGTGGCTCCTAAGTACTGTCACCGACCCACGAGAAGAGTCTTGGGTAGAAATGAGCCACGCTAGATTTTCAGTTCTGCGCATGCGCTGTCGATGTATTCCTGACCCCCAAACATAACCTAATGGCACGGTAGTTTTTTAGTAGTTATATTTTAGTGAGTAATACAAGTATTTACAGATAGGTAAAAGTATTAATTTGATTAGGAAAGGGTGCATAACATAATTTATATAAGATCCAGTTTCTGGATTGTAATTTTCTGTAAATCCGACGTTTTGTGTTGGAAATGTTTTTGGGAATGACCTTATCGTTTTGACTTAGGTCAAGGTTCTTCTATTGCGCCGGTGACAGTATTTATTCTCAGATATATACATTTTTATAACTACGACGATAATTTTCAATTTATAGGTTAAAAATATAAAACAAATTTTGTAACTGGACATCAGTAATAATTCTTTTAAATAATTAAATACAAAAAGAAATGTTTATGATATTTTCAGAATGTGTAGTACAAAAACACAAGGTATTTGTAAAGAAACACGTTTCCCGCACAATAGCAGACGATAAATTTTGCACAAAGCATTTTGTACAATGCAAAGTAGTACTGTTGATTTAACCTTTTCATTTAAACCATAAATCCATCGAGGCGTGGCTCCTAGAACAAGCGCTTATTGCGGTCACAGATGAACGTCTTGTAGTCATAGATACGGCTATATATTTAGATACGGTCCACTTAAGATTTAAATCACTGGAGAAATTTATTCCAAATAAGATAAGACTCAAAAACCTATAACCACTTATGCAGCATAAAAAAGGTTAAAAACGACCTAAAGTTTTTGACGTTATTTATCCATGGTCCCATAATTGTACCCGAAAAACGTTTTGGAAGGATCCTTAGGAATGGAGTTATCAGTTATACTTCAAGTGGGAACGAGGGAAGGAAAGGAGAGTAGAAAGAAGACAGGACAATGGAGGTAGGACTGTTTACACTGAGAGGGTCGTTTGCCATGAGAGATATCCACCCTCAAGGACAGGTTTAATGGAAAACAACTGGAGAAAGTATTGTACAAATAGATATTATGTGCATTTCTATAAATCGAGAAAAGCCACGAATGCAATTATTTTAATTGTTTAAGCAATCGATTTAATTGGTCTACTGGATTACTTGATTCTTTTTTTTTAATATTAACCAGGTGAAACCACCAAAACTACAATGAATAATCGTGCCTGGCGATGTTAAGATGACATACACTCATTTATGCAGGGTATTGTATAACGTAATATTTTGTATAAAAGTGGGCATTACATTACACACATGTAATACCCTTCATTTACTCGACGTCACAAATGACACTAATACAGATTTTTCCAATATTTGTTAATGGAATAAATTTAATAATGAATTATTTCTAGTTTTATATGGGAGAAAAACCTTTTAAAAAAGAGTGAAGATGTCCAATATATTTATATCTTTCCACTTGGCTTAAAATAAGTGATAATAAATGATTTCATAAAACAGCTGATTTAATGTTATAGGTTATGTGGTAGTGCTGTTGTTTTATCAGGTAGGTCATGTTACTTTATTAATTTTTATTTGTAATTGTTTAGTAAAAAGTAACTCAAATAAAATTTTCCTTTGTGGACTAAAGTAGGAGTTGTTTTTAAAACATTCTTGTTTATATTAGTAGAATGTGTTTTTTTAAGGTTTTCATAATTTTAATGTTTTACGTTTTACGAGATCAAACGAATATTTTTTTATTATAATGTGGTTATGTGGGGATAGTCCATAAGTAACTAAACAATGAAGAATAATGGAGTAAAACCCTTGCTCCATAGCCAACTTCGTTGCCCAGCCCTTTTAATACAAGTTATAAAAACCGTATACGCCAAAATAAACTGTACTAAAACTGAATCAGCTGTAGTTACCTTCTCGATCCGCTGTGCCGACTTTTGATTGTTGCCTTGCCACGTATTCGTATTGACGTATTACATTTGTGATTAGTTTTTGCTGGCATGGTACTAACTACTGCAAAGTTGTAAATAATTATTTTTCACTGACTTTAAAAAAAAATATTATTCTATAACATCGTATTATCTCGACTCTCTAATTTTTTATTCCTCGCCTCATATAGTCACCTGACATGACTGCAAATATCTTACCGATGTCTAGATGTGTCTACGTTCTATTACAATTACAATATACATAAATATCGTTCTGAATCCGCTAAACTCGACTTAGCGCATAGTTAAGTCCGTTAAGGAAGACCGCGGCTATAAATTCTACAGCCAAGAGACTCTGTGCATTGTATTGTTGTAACATTCGCATTGTGGGCACGCCCACTTGCACAGTTGCCCAACCTACCAGAGTAGCCGTTCTGAGGATGATAACAATCTGGACAGTGCAAAGAGGAAAGGCAACAATTTGTTAACCCTTGGCCTTCTTTAGGCGAGTCACGAGTGCAGGCGAGAGAATTGTTCTCGTTGACGGCAAATCAATCATGACGGCTGTGGCGGATTTACATTGTTATTTTGGTGAAGGTGTTGTGTAGTCGGTACAGAAGTAGCAAACATAACCTCCAAACGGTTAAACATCCATTTTATTCTCTTTTAAATTACACCGACTAAAGAGATACAATTATTTGCTGAGAGAAACCGACGTTAGTTAGGTAAAGGAGAAGACAAAAGCAAAATCACACACAGTAGAGTTTCGAAAACACGAGTTCCGATTTTCCGAGCTTCCGTTAAATTCGAGCCTTTTCTTATTCGAGCCTATTTTATCCATTTAAAAGAAAATGAATAAAGCTTCCAAGAAATGTTTATATCATTGAGGTATTTTTCTTCTTTCTCCCCATTCTGTTGTATCATTGAAGTCACTAGTGTTCTACAGATTGGGGTATTACCCAACTTCCCATCAGATGTGTTTGGATGTCCTTATCTGTTATGTTTAGAAGTCTGGCAGAAGGTCAATGGGTCGTAAAATCTTTCTTTATTTACATTGTAAGTTTCGTCAGTTGACAAAAATCCCTTAGAAAGCACACATTTCTAGTCTTGTACGTAACATATCAGCAAATAAAATGAAATAAACAAATCAATGACGACAGGCATGATTAGTGGACTGGTATTTATTCCCGCTAATAATAATTCCGGATCGGGTTGTCACCACATTGATCTGGATATCATGAGTTTTACTGTATACGACTCATTAGAAGTCCTATTTTAATTAAGTTTTAGACATGCCCACCCATTTCTAACACCTCACCTTTCCTAATAAAGCTACACTGGTGGTTTCAGTTTGTTCGGCACTTATACGGTCGTTTGAAAGGCTGTACTACCTTTGAGCAAAAACATTAGCTTAGCTGGGTGACAAAGATGTGTTTGAAACTCCACTGTTTTTAATGCCGTACAACAATTACGAAGCAATTTTGATACACAATGCAAGAGAAACCCTGAGTATCAAGCGGGCTTACACAATAGTGCCGTGACGTATGACCAAACTCTTTAATTACAGTGAATATTCTACAAACCATCAAACACTGAGAACGCAAAATAAATATTATAAAATATGTTTTCTTGTGTAATAACCAAAACAACTGAACATATATACATACATATATATATATATATATATATATATATATATATATATATATATATATACATATATATATACATACCTATATATATATATATATATATATATATATATATACAAATACAAGAATGATTTATTAATAATTTTTAATATTTAAAGCATTTCGTCGACAAACAGTTCAAACATCATAAAGACTGAATCATTAAATAATTCAGTAAATTGATTCTTATTTATATGTTAGGAGTATTTTTCTCAGAATATTTCTGTGAACCGTTTCCGGCTTAACGTCATTGGTCCCGGCGTTGCCAGACATTTATTGAACGCATCCTCAGCGTCACACGAGTTTGCATCACATGGACTTGCGAATCAGTTTCAAAACGACTAAAACAATGCATAATGCATAGAGAAAGTTTTGCAATGATTGCAGGTCACCGCACAGATTATGCCTGGATAATCTACATACTGGGTTTAATAATGTAGTTGTCAACAGGTTAGTAATTGCAGGCAATGCGCGCGCTTTTGCACACGAACCCGTCACCGCCTGTCACAGGCGTTCGTCTCACCACATATCGATACGGATACAAGATGCGTGGAAATATTGCCATCTTTATTGCCTTCTGCGGCTCACAGAGTCTGTAGAGACATCTCGAGTTTAAAAAATATGTTTATGGCAACAAAAGAAATTTAAAACACTTTCGACAATAAAAGCCTAAAAGTACAGAAACAAACATGTTATGTTTCAATCTCTGCAGCTACAAATCTTTCCTCCTACCACTTAATTCTCTCAAATTTTAAAGTTAACTAACCAAAGAATGGCCACAGAGATATCTAGGAGCACTAAATACAATAAAATCAGAGAAAGTTATAAAATAGTCCTGAAATAATAATGCACACTGACTCACAATCAATAATTTATTGAATAAATCGTATCTCGATCACATTGCCGTCATCTTCATCTGTGACTTATAACTGTTACAAAATCTAAATTGAAAAACTTGGATTATGGGGAAGAAAATACTAATTTAGAATAAAATCCCTGAGATTACAGTCACTGATTAGATATTACCAATATGATAGTCTGCTAGATAGGTTAGCTTTAAATTAATCATGAAATAATAACTAAATAATAATACACACCTATAAACAATCTTGTCTCGATGACTTTGTCGTCATCATCAGTAACTAATAACTACAACAAAATATAAATTAGGAGTTGAATTGTAAGAAACGAGGGAGAAAAACAATTTTGAATACGATAAAGCCTCTGAAATTAGTATTGATCTTAATTTGTTGCTAAACTTCAGTATTTCGTTTGTGACTGTTATTTATATGTAGATTATGGTAGAAGAATAAAACCGATAATTCCGAGATGTACTGAAAGATTGTAAATCACGTTTATCCAGTTGCATCTGTGAGGTAGTGATATAAGGACTCTACACGTTACTCCCAACGACGTAAAAAGAAAGATGGCGGGATTCAATAACTCCAGCTACAAATCTTGCCTCCTACTCAAATTTTAAAGTTAACTAACCAAAGAATGGCAACAGAGAAATCTAAGAGCACTGAATATAATACAAACAGGGTCAGTTTAAAATAATCATGAAATAATAACTAAATAAATATAAATAAATAAATATAAAATAAATATACACTGACTGGCAATAAATAATTTAATGATTGCATCGTGTCTCGATGACATTGTCGTCATCATCATCAGTGACTTATGATTATTACAAAATAGAAATTGAAAAGCTTATGTGGAAGGAGGAAGAAAATACTAAGATGCACTGTAGGGTCTCTGAGATTACAAAATCTTTACCTATATTACCAATCTGATTTTTGGTTAGATAGGCTTAGCATTAAACTAATCATGAAATCATAATTTAATAATAATGCACTTTTACTAACAATCTAATGAGTCAATCTAGACTCGATGACCTTGTCGTCATCACCAATGCTTAATAACTAATACAAAATCTAAATTAAAAATCTAGGATTATAGGGAACGAGGGAGAAAAGCCTTATAGTACAAACAGTAACTCTGAAATTAGTACTGATCTAAATTTTTTGCTAAAATTCATACATTTCTTTTAAAAAGAGTAGAAAAAGATGTGATTAATACACAAATAAGGGTAGGAGAATAAAACCCATAAGTCCGATATAAGGATTATAGGATATAGGATATATATATATATATATATATATATATATATATATATGTGTGTGTGTGTGTGTGTGTGTGTGTGTGTGTGTGTGTGTGTGTGTGTGTGTGTGTGTGTCTGTGTGTGTGTGTGTGTGTGTGTGTGTGTGTGTGTGTGTGTGTGTGTGTGTGTGTGTGTGTGTGTGTATGTGTGAGAGCGAGAGTGTGTGTGCGTGTGTGTGTATGTGAGAGAAAGAGAGATTGTGTGTGTGTGTTTGTGTGTGAATGTGTGTATGTGTGAGAGAGAGTGTGTGTGGGTGTGTGTGTGTGTGTGTGTGTGTGTGTGTGTGGGTGTGTGTGTGTGTGTGTGTGTGTATGTGGGTGAGTGTGTGTATGTGTGAGAGAGAGTGTGTGTGTGCGTGCGTGTGTGTGTGTGTGTGTGTGTGTGTGTGTGTATGTGTATGTGAGTGAGTGTGTGTGTGTGTGTGTGTGTGTGTGTGTGTGTGTGTGTGTGTGAGTGTGTGTATATGAGAGAGAGAGAGAGAGAGAGAGTGTGTGTGAGTGTGTATGTGTGAGAGAGAGTGTTGTGTGTGTGTCTGATATGAGTCCGATATAGGATATAGGGATTATGAGGGGACACTAAATGCTACTCCCTCCAGAGTAAGGAGAGACAAGGTGGAATACAAATAGCTAAAATGACCAAGAGAGTTGTACAGCATGCGAAATACTCTCATTTGCATGAGAATAATATCTAACGAGACTTGCACAAGTTACTGGCAACCATGGCGAACCCATAGCCACGGTTCGCCAAGTAACTGATTAACTTAAAACAAAACCACATTCCTACGCATTTCACTAAAGCGGGAGATGTCAAGGACGCGCTACACTCATTGAATCAGTACTCGGCAACAGGTAAACGACCAACCGCCATGTTCGTTACTCCGCTGCTGACAAATAACTGCAACTTCTTCAGAGTCTTCAGCAGCTTCCATTCATTTTCTCTTCACGCCTAATCGTTGACGACCTTGTCACTGGATTCGTCTTGCTTCGGATTTCGTTCCTTCTACTAAACTAATATGTTCAAGGACGTTTAGACGAAGACCTCTGGAAGAATGAAGTTTATCTCCAAGTGTAACATTTTTGTGCGCTAGCTCGTTAAAGTGGATTGTAATTGGGTTCTCAAATTTGTTTAATGTCATTTTTAATATCGTATGCTTTCACCTAATTGTTGTATAATCGTATTTACTTTTGCTAAACTTGTGTGTCCAACTTAGCCTTGCATCCAGATGAGTGTTTTGAACTTTTTCATACACAGAAAACATTTTGAAACAGAGACATGAGTTAATGTTCAGAAGTTTATGTATATTATATTTTTGCTCCTTTCTATTTAGTAATTATTCTAATACGCCACAGGTAATTGTTAACTTGAAATGCATTTATTGATATCTTGGATTAACCAAATATGTTTATATGTGTAAGCTATTTCTTAATGAGTATTCTGTAAATATATAATAAAAATAACTATTTTAATATTTTTTTGTTCGAATACATCTTAAAGAACTCAGAATTAAATGAAACTTTGAATAATTCAAAAAACGTTTTTTTTACCTAAAGCACGTAATCTGTTAATTGCCCAATATATGTCCAGCTTGCTAAAGGTTAATATCTTAGAGTTTTTAATTATTTATTTGAAAAACTATTTTGTACATACATCCGAATTATTTAGATAGCAAGTATATTATAAGTAAAATTTTACTTGCTACCTTTGAACCGACCTCATCATCAGTTTCAAAATATCTCCGTTTTTATCCAGTCTAAGCTTTCGAGAACTTTTCGAACCCAAGTTTAACATTTCGCTCGCAGGACATCATGTAGCAGTAAAAGACTCATACATTTAGGAACGTGATTTTATATTTTGATGAAGTCTCCAAGAAACGTAATAAAAACGACAATGCTAAAAACAGCTGAAGAGATAGATCGACCGAAGGAAAGCAGTCTTATATTTAAAAAAAACACCATTTTAATATCATCAAACTGCCATGAAATAAAAGAAAGAATGAAGGTGATATAGTTGAAAATACTTACAAATTTGAAAGTACAGTACTATATTAAGATGTAGGCTTGTAGCGGCAATCAAATAAATAAGCAATAAAATAACTTAATTAAATACCCTGACTACGCCAAACTCGTAGTAGTAGAAACAACTATAAATTTAATGAAAAACTATAAAATCTTACTATAACTATAAACAAGTTGATAATCATATATGCAATAAGAATGAACTGTGTTGACCTGACATTTATACAAATCTGTATTTTACACACTGAATTGGAACATACATTATGCATTAAACAACTTTATATGATTATAGTTAGATAGATATTATATGAGAGACGTTCACCTAATATGTATACATACATACATATATATATATATATATATATATATATATATATATATATATATATATATATATATATATATATGTGTGTGTGTGTGTGTGTGTGTGTGTGTGTGTGTGTGTGTGTGTGTGTGTGTGTGTGTGTGTGTGTGTGTGTGTGTGTGTGTGTGTGTGTGTTTAATTAAAATAAAGAATATTTTACATTATATAAATAAAATTATATAGTTTTAAACTAATTTTTAAAAATTATGAGAAGGAAAGAGGAAAATAATGTTTAATAATAAGGAATAAATTGTTGACTCAAGGAATCAATGCTATGACCTTGAAGAAATGTTTTCTCACTCTGGAGTACCTCCCACTAACCACAAACCACAACCGTGCATTACACTTGTTTGTATTTAGTACAGAGTGTAGTTGCCCGCATAGTTCCAGAAGTATCCAGGAATCCTGTGTTGGCTCTGCTTGAGCTCTACATGACATTCGTGTCTCGACTGAAACTATCTTAATGCATTCGCGTCACGTATACAATGACACAGAAAGATGTTCATCTTTTAACCGCAAGGTTGATCGACCGTCGTTCCATTATCGACATCGGTAAAAACAACATGCTTAAGGTATTAGTGAAAGGTATGCCCATAAAAGGAGAAGCTAAACAGTTTAACGATACTACTATGAATATTTTATAGTACGTGTTAGCAATTTATTTAATATTGTTTATAAAAAAATTGTAATGAAAGTGTACCCAGGGTGTAGCCTTCAGCTGATTCATTATATTATCATTGGCTCTGGTCACACATATCTAAAAAGTTAGAGCTGACGCATTTGTGACGAGAAATACAAATATTTAACACAATTGATGATCAAAGAATTGATAAACGGTAATTATATGCCCATGAAACTACCCTAATTTTGGGCACCATCATGTATAAACAAAACCAAGCAAATCTTTCATTCTCTTTTTTTTGACTCTCCTAACCTTTTTTCTATCTCTTTTCATATTTTGCCCCCCAATTACTCTTTCTTATTTCCTCTGTCTGTGTTTCTCTCTACAAACATCATTTTTTTTATCTCATTGTTCTATAGTCTCTCTCTCTCTCTCTCTCTCCTACTTTTCCCCAATCCTCACCTCCTTTCCATTTCTTTCAACTTCTCTCTCTCGGCTACTTTCTCCTTCTCGACCCTCTTTCTATCTCTTTATTTGTATGTGTTCTCTCTTTCTCTTTTTCTTCTGCCTGTCTATCGGTCTGTACCTGCCTTTTTCTCACCGTCCTTTCTCCCCCCCCTCCGTTCTGTCTCTCTCTTCATTTGTTTCTCTATTTTTTCTCCGCCTATCTCACAGTCTCTGGCTCTCTCTGTCTCTCTCTCTCTCCCCCCTCCTACTTGCAGCCCTCCTCCCATTCTTTTTATCTTTATTTTCTGTTCTCTCTCTCTCACTCTCTCTCTCTTTCTGTCTCTTATGTCTGTATATCGACACGTCCCACCCGCTCACATAATTAAAAGAATTAGAATTACAAAATGAAAAATATTTTTAAAAAAACTAAATTCACAAGTACTTTGACCCTATCATTCTCAAAATTGGTTGTATATGTTTAAAAAAAAATTGCAAATAATTCGAAAAACCTAAAAACTTACTATAATCGATTTACAGTCCTAACAAAAAATGGTAAAGAAAATATCAAACTTTAAATAGTATCTCATTATTGAAAATATTAGAAAGAAAACTAAACCACCCAATATTGGGCCTACCAACAAAAAAAAAGGTTCTTACAAACCAAAAGAAACTTTATTTTAAATTCCTTCTATTACTTCACACTCCCCTTATATATATATATATATATATATATATATATATATATATATATATATCTGTGTGTGTGTGTGTGTGTGTGTGTGTGTGTGTGTGTGTGTGTGTGTGTGTGTGTGTGTGTGTGTGTGTGTGTGTGTGTGTGTGTGTAGTTCATCCACTCAAGCTCAAATACTTCTTTTTTAACTAGCAGTGGATGACACTTTATGTTATTACAGTTTTATCCATTATTAATTCATTAGTTTTATATAGGAGAACTTTTCACAAAAAGGCCAACTATGGAATATAATTCTATACATTTCATGTTGTAGAATATATGGTAAAACAGCTGTTTTATCTTATGTTTCTCAACAGTATACAATGCACAGGCTATGTTACTTTATTTATATTAAATGTAATTATTAAATAAAACAAATTTTTTCTTTGTTAACCTAAGTAGGGATTGATTAAAAAAAAAATTGTTCATACTACTTCGTCAGTATCAACAACAAACAAAATCTCAGATTTTACAGATGTTTGTATAAATTTTATAAATTGAATATCCATATTTAAAAAACAAATGAATTACTAACGTTTACGTCAGTTATAAATGAAAGTATTTTAAGGGTAAAATTTAAAACACAGGACTTATATGTTTGGGCCTGAATCTTAAGACAGTAAACGTTGATCCTTAAATACGTTACCCCAGAATTGAAAATTAATAATTAACTTTAAAAGGATAGAAGCCCTTTAAAACTTGTAACTCGATGGGACATATATTCATATTTTGAAATGATTGAGTAATTTGATTTATAAGTGCGTCTCAAATTCAGGATTCAATTATCTGTCAGTAATTGATTCATTATACATGACGAATGATTAACCTAACCGCATTCTAACATTTACAAAACACACCTCTCCATTACGGAGACCGCGGCGCTGTGTTGGAAAAGAGGTTCACCTCCGTATGACAAGTACATTTCATTTCTACGGTGGTCTCGATTTATTATGATTTCCAAACATCCTATCAGTCACTCTCCACACAATTAACCTATTTCTGTCAACACCGCAACAAAATAGGCAAATAATTGTTCCAAAAGTGGCCGATATCTGAGCCCCCAGTGCTGTGAGTGGACCAGTCACAGAGGTTAACAGATTAAACCGAAACACTGCATAGATACGATACTTGCAATCACAGAATCAAGTAAAAGTGCGCTGTAAACCGGTACATGTTTGCCGCATTATAAGGCAAAACATATAAATCTAAATGTTTATTACTTAAATAAAATAGCTTGTTGCTAAAAAGTATTTCTCCATATTTTACTGAATCAGAAAGAGGTTTAATTATGTGACAAATTTTTATTAAATAAATAATGCTAGTTTCCTTTTACCTCAAACATGAAATGAGGAAATAAAGAAATATAATTTTTATTTAAGTATTTCTTTGCAAAATCTAATAAAGGTTTTATAATAACTGGATATTTGTATTATTAACTAGATTTTATTATAATATCTAATAACTAAACTCTTCAAATGAAGTGTTAATTTCTGTCGTCCATTCCAACTGACTGTCACATTGTAACTTTTAGTTTATCCAAATAATAGTTTACCACCGTTTCCTAGGGAGGATTGCGCTCAACACAGTCTTGATATGTACAATACATATATGATAAAGATATCAAACAATCTGAACAAATCCGTGAGCTTATTTAAAATTTATTGCGTATACAAGTAATATAAAAAAAAGTAGATTTCTACTTAGGCCAACAAAATAATATTATATATTTTAGTTACTTTTTATTAAATATAATTATAATTAATATAAATATTTACATACATATGACAGAATCACAATATTATGTGCCAAAATACGTTACTGAATGACTTATTTATAGGCAGAATGTACTCACGAACTGAATCGTTGAACGGTTTAGATTAAGTAGTTGAAAATGGTGATTCGTTCATTGAAATCTTTCGCTGTCAATGTTCATACTAACCCATGCTTTCTGTCATAGTCATATTTTTATGGCTAGACATTGTATACGTATTTTTTTTTTTTTTAATAAACGTCTTTAGATGCGCCTGCAAAGGCTGTAGAAATATGATTCCTTATAACGGCCTTCTATAAAATGTTTCGTCAGATTTCCGAATATTTACGAATTTTCACGAAGATTTCATTACATGGCCATACACTTGAATATGTAAACAATAAGCAAATTAAGATAACACTATTTATATAAACTTATGTATTTACTGAAATATTGAAAGGATTGATTGCAAAATTGTTTTACTGTGTAATTCAGTAAAAAAGTAAGTTTTTGAGCAAATATTATCAATGTTTGCCCAATAAGTAGTCGAGCAGTCTTACCAATTATTTTACGACAAAATGACCATTTGCATTAATTTCATTTCCTTTATTAAAATTTTCTATAGTTATAATGTTTACGTAAGCTAAATGTATTGGTTAAATGTAGTAATTATATCAAATAACATCATAATAATAAATAAGTTAACAATTAAAATTAATTTAATAACTAATTTAAGTATTAAAATAAATAATAACTAAATAATTAGCAATACCAATAATACAAGTAATAAAATAATAATAATTTATTTTGTTTTAGTAACTACCAGAAAACATTTAAAAGTAAAATTAAAAACTGTGGTAAAAAACAAAAGAGTTAACCCAAAATCTCTCCAAACATAAGTTTTTAATAAACACACTAGTTCACAACAGACTAGTTTCGGCGACGATCTCGCCTTCCTCAGTGCTTGGCTACTAATAACCTAATTATCTAATTATCTAAATAAAATTTCAAAAATGTGATAAATTGTGAGAATTAAGTCTTATAAATCTATCTAAAGTTATGGTAATAAATAAGGTTATATTATGTTCTATATTGTACGAACTTTATGCCTTTCCTGAATTCCAATAGAATTATGGAAGGAAAATTAAACTATTAGACAGCTGATAATTTCTTGAGTCCTATTGCGTACTATTTAGCGAAATTAATTAATTATTAATATTAAATAATTAAATATATTTATTGAAATAATATTTTTTTTTAAACTGTAATAGGCCCTAACATTAGGCTCCATCCAGTACAATTAAAAAAAATGTATTTGAACTTCAGTGGACTGATAAAAAGAATTTTATTAACGATTGAAAAAATGTACAAGACAGATATACGGAGAGTGTGAACTAATAGAAGGAATTGAAAAAAAGAGATCGGGTAGATTAATACAATTTTAGCTTGACAAAGAAATTAATATCTTTCTAGGCCAGATTAATTTGAAATTTGATTGTAATAAGCTTTCTAGATAGTATTTTTTATTGTAATAGGACCCTCTTGTAACGATTATGTTGTCACGAAAATCAAAATGTATGGATATGTAATGGTTAAACAATAACGCTTTTACTAGTTATTTTTGGGATTATTGCTAATATTTCATGTACTATTGTCACTGTGCTCATTGCTGTATATATTCGAGTACATTTTTCTGCTTTTCCTAACATTACAATATTTTATTTTTTGACGCGTTTCTGAATGACTCCATTTTCAAAACTTAAACTGTACTTTTTCAGGTACTCTTTTAAATAGCACTAAAAATTAGAACAGAATTATTTGAAATAAATAAAACTTCAATACCACAATTAACGTTTTCATTTATTTATCACCTTTTGTATATTTCAATTGCACAACAATCATCGTCAGAGGTAATTTGTTTTGTAAATTACCCCACAGAATGATTGCTGTGCAATTGAAATGTACAAAAGGTGATAAATAAAAGGAAACGTTATTTGTGATATAGAGGTTTTATTTATTTAAATCAAACATTTCTACACAGTTGATTTATACAGTTTTAGAACAGTATTAAAAAAGTTTTGAAAATGGAGCCATAATGATACACGTCAACAAAAAAAAAAAATATTGTAATTTTAGGAAATGCTGAAGTGTAATATCTGCACTTAATTTCATATCACCTATTGTAATAATTAGCACCTTTTTATACCTTTTTGTAATTGTTTCACCTTAATTATTATTTTTTCTTTTGATATATCATAATTACTTAATTATTCATAAATAAAATTTAATCCTTTTTATATAATTTTAAACGTAATTCGTCAATTTATTGTAAACAATACTTAACTGGAATTGTTATATAAAGAAATTATGTAAATTGTTCTAGAAGCATCTGTATTCGTGACAAAAAATGTAAAAATGCAATTATCTTGTAAAAGTGTCATTATCATGTACAAGAATGTAATTAATGAGTTTTTGATGAAGAAAAATCTCAAGTGATACAATTCAGTCTTTCTCCAAGACTCCGTCTTCTTCAGACGTCAAAAGTGTCAGTTTTCAAAGGGAAGTGTTACGTAAATAGTTTCAATTTCTATTTAAATGTTTTCAAGCTAAGTCTTAATTCGTATATTTATAATACTCTAATTATTGTTTTGTTCGAGCTAGAATCTCCAAAGCACAAGATGTAGCTTTGCGCTGTCTTGTTGAATGAACAGTAATTAGTAGTCATATTTCAAGTTCTATCAAGTTATATGCATCTTATATCCAGGACAGTAATTCCGGTAAATATGAAAGTTTTATTTATCTCTTTTTATTTGTTTTTATATTAAGGACAGAGGTCCCCAAATTAAATATCAACATTTTTGTTTTATACTAGGGACAGAGGTTCCGAAAGTAAGATATCAACATATATTCATCAAACAATTCAAAATTGAACGTTTCCTTTCGAATAAATAATATAGACTCGACAATTCTCTGAAGGGTTTCTTATTTTTCCCTAAAAGAATAAGTGGTGGCAGCTCCATATCATCTTAAGGAAAGCAAGCAACTAATAGGTGGGACAACCAACGCAGGGAAACACAGAAAAATGTGCTTCAATATTTAAAGATATATTACAAACAGGAGTTAGGATGAGTACATTAAGAAATTGTATTTTATAATCTTAGTGAGATTTATATTCTTCCAATAACGCTTATCCCAGTAAGTTGTGATTTTTGACGGTGATATCGATAGGAGCGGTTAGAGTCATCGGAATGTTTCTACAGCGCCGCGTTACCCAACGAGGCCGTTACACTTGACCCATTGTTGGCGGAGGAGTGTTGCAAGGGTCGGTGTTGAGCCACCTGCTGCTGTACGACGCGAACCAGTTCAAGCTGCCGAAATCACTGGGTAGAACCCGAAGGCGGTAAATCAACTAATGAAGGCGCGCCGCTACAGATTGTTTGTCAAGGTGTTTATTTTTATACCTTATAGAATGAACTCTTTAAACAAAATAATAAAAGGCTTATCAGAAATAATCAGACTTAGCCTCCACCCACTTTGTTTAAGAGGTGAGAGGGAATAAAGAAAACAAAATAATAGACACTTTTTATTACTACAGGAAAGATGCAAGTTGCAATTTATACAGAGTGTACTGAGCCTCAGAATTACGCTATCGTGTGCTTATCATTAAACATTAGATTAATTAAATTAAAGTTAAATATATGCATGGATTGCAGTATTCAGTTGAAATGAACATTAAATGTGAATTTTTCTATTTATAATTAAAATCAAATAAATTATTGTATCCATACATATAATTTCGTACGCCGAATTTTGAGAGAACAATTGTGGGACTTTGAAAGCTCGTACAAAGCTGGGAGATGGCTCAAATTAAAGGTATTGACACGAAGGAGCGACGGAAAATAAAGTTTTTCTAAATTTACAACATTTATTGGGTTTTGAGGAACTTTAAATACGCAAAATCTTCATAAGAAATACATTCCAATGAAAAACAGCTCAGTATGATTTCTAAACAAACAAAGATGTTTGGAATCGCAAACCTGGCAAGATATTATTATGGAACATCCCTAAACATTATTATGGAACATCATTTTCTTCCTTTTATGTGTCGGACAGCTTTTTTTTATCAATTTTTATTTGGGCAAAACAATTCATTTGCGGAGTAGTAAATTGTGCGACGGCTGCCTGCTTCCACGGAGTGATACAGTGACGTCACGTTATCCCTATTCTTACACTAGTTACAATGATATATAACGCACATTTTACTATACCAATAAAGTGTCCAGTAATAGATTTTGTTGTAGTTTAACACATCATTATCTAATGGTTAAATGTATAAAACTACAACAAAAAATATCCCAACAGGATACTTCATAGGTATATTAATTTAGGTATATAAAATGAACCTTCCGTGGCAATAACAAAAATAATAGTTATAAATATAGCTTCAAGACATGTTTTGATTTATTTTATACGCATTCCATTTGTAGGTATAGTTTGTGATGAAACACAACCTACAGATGTGACGTCACTGCATCACTCCGCGGAAGCAGACAGGCGTAGCACAACTTACTACAGCGCACTGAATTTTTACCCAAATAAAAATTGATAAAAAATAACTTCCCGAAAAAAACATTTAACGAAAATAGCTCTAAGACATGTTTAGAACTGTTCCATACTAATATCTAGCCGGGTTGCGAATCCAAACAATCACCAAATATTCTAACAGTCGAAATCTTGTTGCTGTGCATGACGAGCTGGTTGTAAATTACTTATTACTTACTTGCGACCAGACTTTTTGTTAACAAAAAGTTTTTAAATTGTTAACTTTCACTTGGAAGAAACGTTTTCGTCTTACGACTTCCGACGTGGCTGAAATAATCGTAAGACGAAAACGTTTCCTCCAAGTGTAAGTTAACAATTGAACAACTTTTAGTTAACAAAAAGTCTGGTCGCAAGTAATAGCAAAGTGTAATAAGTATACAACAGTATTAAAGGTTATGTGTATAGGTTTTTGCTAATAGCTTTTATAGTTTTTGTGTTTAAATTATTTATTTTATTGTGTAGTTTTATTATGAGTGTAACGGAGAGCCCACGTAGGAGAGGGGCGGTCTTCAGAAACAATGCAGGCAGAAGAGCATTTTGTGAACAAGTAACATTGCTCGACAGAATGACGTTGATAGCAGTCAACCGTTCAGAAGAATATTATTACCTTAGAATGCTATAGATTCACTTCATGTAGGATTGATGAATGAAGAATGCATGCGTTGAGAGGCAATCCATTTTCACACCAAATCCACCAACATTCATTTCATGTCATGTTGTCACAATGGCTTAATTTACCTAACACAGCCAGAAACTCATGCAGGACTTGAACGGTTGTTTATAAATGATTCGCAACTGTTTAAATGCATTACACAGTACAATAGTACAATGTTTTTTTACCGCTTTTTGCAATAACTTTAAATAAGGCTCAGGGTCAAACATTCTTAAGAACAGGGTTTCAAACCTTTTTTTACACATGATCAACTTCACGTTGCAATAAGTTAAGTATAATCTCAAAAGGGATTTAAAGATATTAGAAATACGATTCCTCAAAAAAATCAAATTGAACACGTACTCACTAAAGTATAGTTTATAAGGAAAGTTTGTTAAGAAAAACTTGAAGTATATTAAATTTAATTTGTATTAAACAATAAAATTACTATACAAAAGTTTAAAATATGTTTCAATATGAATAGGGGTGTTTGCCCCTAGAAGCCCCTAGTGTTAATTATGGTTATTAAAGTAAAATATAGAGACTACAGACTTAAATAAGACAAGATTACTGTCTAGTATATAGAGACAATGAAAGCAGTAGCCTATCTCTGCAAAATGTTTGCATTATTTAGTATTTCGATGACTGGAATTTTTCGTCATTACATAAATCTCAAAAGACAAAGCACGAAGGACTATTATCTCATCTTATCGCAGACATTGGGATATAAATCCGCTTTATTAAAATTTTAAAGTAATTATTAACAATCTCTTTTTTACCATTAAGGTTACAGCCACATTGCTAACGTCATGCAGCTCCTCAGATCTATTCGGACATTAAAATCTTCCTCAGATCCCTATTTAATGCTACTGGCCGACACAAGTGTACTTGAATGACAGATTTAGGTAATAGATTTACACAGACGTTGAAAAATTTACACATTAAAATTATTGCAAGAAATGAGGTTAAAATTAATGAGACATTACCTTGTTAAGAAAGTAACCTGACCTGTCCATAATAACTAAATAAATAGAAACCCACTAACCACAATATAAACATCTTTTATTTTACTACATTTACTTCATGTAGGCCGACATTTCGATTACATGATATTCATCTTCAGACGTACTTTTTCCAAATTTTTTCACGATAGAAAAAAGCAAAACAATCCACAGGAACTTACTCCATTTTGTTGAAAAAAATGAAAACAATTGCTTATGAAGATGATTATTAGGTAACAGAAATGTACATAAATTAATTGTAGTAAAATAATAAATTTTTATATCGTAGTTGGTGGGTTTTTAGTTATTTAGTCGAGATTATCAGCTGTCTTTAATAGTTTAGTTTTCCTTCGATATGCTATTGGCGTTCAGGAAAGGCATAAAGTTCGTACAATATAGAACATAATATAACTTTATTTATTACTATAACTTTAGATAGATTTATAAGGCTTAATTCTCACAATTTATAACATTTTTAAAATTTAGATAATTAGATAATTAGGTTATTAGTAGCCAAGCACTGAGGAAGGCGAGATCGTCGCCGAAACTAGTTTGTTGTGAACTATTTCTTTTATTAAAAACTAATTTTTGGTGAGATTTTGTGTTACCTATTTGGTTTTTTACCACAGTTTTTAATTTTACTTTAAAAGTTTTCCGTAAGTTATTAAAATAAAATAAATTATTAATTATTTATTACTTGTATTGTTGGTATTACTAATTATTTAGTAATTATTATTTTAATACCTAAATTAGTTATTAAATTAATTTTAATTATTAACTTATTTATTATTATTTTATTTTATTTAATTACTAAATTTAACTGATACATTTAGCTTAGGTAAACATTATAACTATAGGAAATATTAATTAAGGAAATAAAATTAATGCAAATAGTCATTTGGGCGTAAAATAATTGGCAACACTGATCGACTAATTGTTGGGCAAGCATTGATAATATTTGCTCAAAAACGTACTTTCTTACTGAATTACACAGTAAAACAATTTTGTAATCAATCCCTTCAACATTTCAATAAATACATAAGTATATATAAATAGTGTTATCTTAATTCGCACATTGTTTACATATCTTCGTGAAAATTCGTTAATATTCGGAAATCTCACGAACAATTTCATGATGACCGTTATAAGGAATCATATTTCTACAGCCTTTGCAAGCGGAACTAAAGACAAAAAAGACGTATGCAATATATAGCAATAAAAATAATATCATGGCAGAAACCATATGTTAATATACACATTGCCAGCGAAAGATTTCAATGAACGAATAACCTTTTTCAACGAGTTAATCTAAACCGTTCAACGATTCAGTTCGTTGAGTACATTCTGCCTATAAATAAATCATTCAGTAACGTATTGAGATGGGCACAAACATATGCCTGATTAAAAATATAAAACAATTTCAAGAACAATTTTGCAAATTACTATACTTAAATTTAATTACCAAATTTTAATCACTCTATATTACAGATGAGTTCTGTCGATAAAATATCAACACGTAAAGAATGAGTGACTGGAATGCGGGATGCTAATATGAGTTCATTGAAATATTACAACTACATTTAATTTTAAACAGGTTTTGATGGATATCTGTAATATTAAAAATGAGAAAAATATATAGGATAACATTAAAGTCAATAGACCCTTAAAATTATCACTCACTGAACCTGTTACTGTAGATGTAGTTAATTCACTCACCTGCAAGAAAAACAAAAACCATTGTAATGAATATTGTAATTGTAAATATGAATATTCGATTAATTATAGACCAAAGTTTTTAAAGGATGCAAATACTTAAAACTATTGTTATTTATTGGATGTTATATTTATTTTAATATTTAACTTTTTATATTTATCTTATAATTAGTTGACAAACAAACATCAATCGCTTATAAACTGTTTGAAAACCAACGTTAAAACTTGACAAAGTCATTTTAAAGCAAGTAAAGTGGAATTTCTACTTACGTAAACCGAGAGCTTTTAAAACAAATTTACTTTTTTTAAATAATGAAGAGAAAAAGACCATAAATATAACATTTATTATTATAGTATTATTTATTTTACCGAATATTATATATATATATATATATAATTGTTCTGAGTTATTTATACTCCTGGCTATAAATTGGAGTTCTTACAAGTTCATTCTCAAGTGGGACTTCTTATAACATACCATATAAATAAACAGTACATTGAATTGGTATGTGTGACGTCATCACTTAAGAATTCTTACAAGAATGCTTTGCAAAACTTTAATAGGAGAGTAATGATCTATCTCTTTCCCTCTCTCCCTCTTTCTCATTTCCCCTCCTCTCCCTCTTTCTCTCTTTTCCTCCCTCTTTCGCTTATTTACTTCCTTTCTCTGCTCTCTTCCTCTTTGCCTTCCTCTCCCTCTTTCTCTCTTCTCTCTTTCCTCCCTCTCTCCCTTCCTCTCACTCTCTCTGTCTCTCTATTTGTCACACCTCCAACAGCGTATAATTGTTTTTTCAGGTTTTATGAGTATTGTTTTACCTGCTAACGGTCTATATATATATATATATGCGTGTCTATGTGTGTGTGTTTATAATGTTTAGAGTTTATCTAAATTGTTCAAGATATTCAGATCAGTTTATTGAAAAAACTTAAATTATATAGTAAAATATTAATAAGGGTACTGACAAACGTTTGGTACCTCTAATGATGATGATACCGAAATATAAATCTCGATAATTATATATTTTTTTATTAGCATTGTGTTGATTATATTGTAGTTTAATATTGCGATGAAATAATAAACTACTGAGAATATAGCCTTGTGCATCAATAACACGAAGCGGGATTTGGACATTTTGTTAAATACTTAGTAACAAAATTTACTATCGAATATAAACTTTTTCAACGTAGCCAGTTTTAAGAGTAAATCGACTTACATGAAACGAAATTCATGCTTGCCCAGAAAAATAATAATCGAGGTGGCATTTAACAGGTTGTTGCCAACAGGTGATAAGAAACAAGTACTCGAAGAAACTTCAACGCCGTTCAAAAGGTGTTTAGTCTATGGTAAATAGGTTGAGACTTGTTGGGGTTAACAATGCCTTTCTGTGTCTATATAAACGCCACCAATATTGTGCTACCGACATATTCTTATTACGCCTAACAACAAATTAATGTCTTCGCGCGTTCTGGAGAAGCTGTGCTTTGTCTAAGCACACAAGGCCACAGGCTGCCACTCTCTTCTCTCGCTACCAGTTCGCCCGGTCCGACGAGCGTGCAACGGTTCGCGTTATGAATCATGTACTTACAGGTAAATATTTAGGTAGGACATTTGCAACAGGACGCTGCTTGTTCCCGACGAGTTGGTCCTTTCTTCCATGTTACCTAGACTTCAAGCAATATACCTAACCTCTACAATATACTAAGCCAAATATAAACAACACAATAGGTCATATACTATGTTCTAATAATTCTGTGAAACCTACAGATATACAAGCAGGGTTCACGTTCTCTGAAACTAAGGTGACCATTTAGTAATGACCTCAAAGCGGGACACATTAGGAGGTTCAGGGCCCCAGCTCCGATACCGCGTGAAAGATATTTTCTAACTTGACACAACTAAACGTCCTAAACTCATTATTTTTATCTATTTTAGCACTTAAATTTACAGAAACAAGCATAGGAAAAACTTTATTGTTCAGGTAGTAAAAGTAGCACAATTACACTAATCGGGGCATCAATTAAATTAATTTATTAATAATGAAACAAACAAAAATACACATTTAACAATTGAAAATATTGCTAGTTACAAAGTAAAATCAACTTAATGAAGTGTACTGTCCTACCGAGAGGAGAAAATAATTGGAAAACTATCTAGACAAGTTTGTGAAACATCTTCTCTTACCAGACTTGTGAAAAGGTTAATTGGCAAATTGGTAAAGTTTAAATTGTCAACGCAATCTCTACACATTTCAATATAAAAACAAGAGTACAGAATGTCCACTAGCCTACACGTTCACTCATTTTTTTTGATGAAGGTATGTCTTTAAGGAGTGCTGGTTTTCCTTTTATTTTGTCATGAAACTTATCACAAGTTAGTCCAACATTATACTTCAGCATAAGCATTGCTCTTAAAGTTAGATCATTCAATTGAGATTTATTTTCAGTCCATATATTGTTCATGTTAGTAAACACTCGTTCCTGGCAGTCACAGAAGCAACTCAGAGATGTAACGTAAGTTTTCATAAGAAATGTTCTTTTGTTCAAAATGGAGGAATACTTCTACCCATCTTTGGTCGATCTAAGTTTTCAGCTCACACCATTCTGATAACTTTTCATTTGTGGCAAATGTTTTTAGACAGTTTACTTCACCAAACAGTTTGTTGTCATCAATAATTACGGTTTTCAGCAAGTTTGATAACACTTCTACTCCGTTTATCACTGACTCCCATGCTGGTGTTTCTCTCAAACTAAACCAAGATAAGGTTTCCTAGGATCGAAAGTGGCAAGCCCATTCATTAGGATGAATCCTGCCAAAGCGGAACATAATAGCGTCCCCCGAGTAAATCTGGGGACAGCGGGACACTAACCTAAAAAGCGGGACGGATGGTCACCTTATCTTAAACCCATAATTATGTACCATAAGTTCAATTCCCTCGTGCTCACTCAGCTTTTAAATCTCCGCCTTTCCAGCCAGACCACTTGTTCCACTTCGCCAACAAGTGTTTTGTAATTACACAATTATTCCCTAACCAAACAAAGCTAACCTTGTTCTCAGTGAGCTACCGTAGTTTCGCACACGATGCAACGTGCATATCGTGACGTCAGGCCCACGTTGCCGTTAAAGTCTCGCTAATGTATGCAGCAGATGGGCGATATCTCAGGTGCGTGCTCAGTGAGTGCTTGGGAAGCACGAGTAAGTCTACGTAATGAGTTGCCGGCAGTTACTCGGGTAAACCGTGGAGCGACGTTATTAACTCATTGGATCATCATAAGGGTAACAATAGGCACTGAGAGATTTAAAGGGGGAAAGAACGTTTTTAAATGTTCAGGAATAAATCTTTATTGCCAATTCCAGATTGAATTTTCTTCCAGTTGACTCGTTTGCCAATAACCTCCAAAACACACAGGTGTTTCTATGCTTTGATTGACAGAATCTTATAATACTACTAGCTGACACGGCGAACGTCGTATCGCCTATAAGTCAATGAATGACGCGTTAACATTAGCTGAACATAATTTAGTATTTTATTAACATAATAATAGCTGAACTTATAGGAGTCGATCGAGAAATTTGTGACAATAAAACTTCTTGATTGAATGTAATTTAATAAAGTGCACTAGGTTATACAATAATTTTAGTTTTTCTCTCTGGTGGGAACAGAAATAAATCAGACGTTTTTCCGACGCGTGAGCAAGCCACATACAGCAGTTAATGTGAGAAGCTTCGATTTTCAAAATTAAGTCTAATTGTTTAAAAATTATTGAGTGCTGCTTAGCAACCAAAATTTCGAATTAATTCAATGAATTGTCTTAAGATAAGAAAGTATAGAAAATCATATGTTGTGCTATTTTAGCGCTTAAAAACTACATGTTGGAAAAATTGTTGTCGTAGGGAAGCTGTTTTGCTAAAATCCTAGCACCATTTTATAGTTTAATATTTTTCTGCTAAAATTAATTGACTTGGAGGGGTCAAGTGCCTCCTGTGCCCCCTGGCTACGCCCCTGAGACCGACTAATCCAGACACTTTTACTCCGACTAATGAACTCAATAATTTCTCAAAGTTTCATGGCGATCGGATCGGTGATTTAGTAACGCATAAGACGCCTACAAATATTCTTATGCGTATATATATATATATATATATATATATATATATATATATATATATATATATATATAATAAAACAAGCTTATTACTATGGGACGGTCCCTTTTATAGACTTGTGTCCCGCTATCCCAACTATACTTTCTAAGATACTTTTTTCTCCCATTTTGGCAGTATACTGACTGACATGCTACTTTTCAATATTGTTTAAAATTATTTTCAGCAGATAAGTATTGAATATTACTTAATTGACACTTAATTGAAGGTTTCATTATAATTATTTGAAAGTACAAATTCTTATTAGATATTATTGTACTATCGCGTAGTGTCCAGGGGGACACAAACCCAGAGTTACCTCCACGGACACACCGATATACTGAGGTTATTCATATCATACCCGCATAAGCATCCAGTGGGTACTGTCCCGTTTTGATCTTCTAGAAGTCTGGACACTTACTTTTGGATAATCTCCAGCAACCAGGACTGTCCGTGCCAAGATTGGCAGAAACTTATAATACTCAGATGTATGCCGAGCTTGAGAGAAAATAAATAGTGTGTGTGTGTGTGTGTGTGTGTGTGTGTGTGTGTGTGTGTGTGTGTGTGTGTGTGTGTGTGTGTCTGTGTGTCTGTGTGTGTGTGTGTGTGTGAGTGTGTGTGTGTGTGTGTGTGTGTGTGTGTGTGTGTGTGTGTGTGTGTGTGTGTGTGTGTGTCTGTGTGTGTGTTTGTGTGTGTGTTTGTGTGTGTGTGTGTGTGTGTGTATGTGTGAGTGTGTGTGTGTGTGTGTGTGTGTGTGTGTGTGTTTTATAAACTATGAACTAAAGAAGTTTTAGAGTAGGCTTGTGTTTGATAAGCTACTTAATGAAATAAAATATTAAAACAAAAAATTAGAACTCTTCCACCCATGAACCGCTTATTCACTATTGCACCCAGAATTACTCAGTCATTTGAGTACAAATATTTGACACAATATCAAGAGCAAAGTGGTACAATATATATGAACCCCAATACCACAAAAATAACCAAAAATAACAAATAAAACAAGTTACTTAAGATTAAACCCTTTCAATTACATTTCAATTACCGTGTCATCATCATCAGAGGGTCTTATTAAAAATTACAATCTAGCAAACAAGAAGTTACAAACTAGAGTGATAGAAAAACAAGAAGATCACTCTAGTTTGTAACTACTTGTTTGCTAGATTGTAATTTTGTAATAAGACCCTCTGATGCTGATGAGGTGGTCATCGAAATGTACATAAGGGTTTAATCTTAAGTAACTTATTTTATTTGTTATTTTTGATTATTTTTGTGGTATTGAAGTTCTTTCCAATATTTTCATTGTAATAAATATTTGTGTAAATTTTTCTCCCTTTCCTAACATTACAATATTTTCCTCTGTTGACGCGTTTCGGAATGACTCCATTTTTAAAACCTCAATCGTTCTTCTACGAAGTAGATATATACCTCTAAGAAGTAGTAATTCCGAAACGGAAGAAAATATTATAATGTTAGAAAAGCCAGAAAATTGTACTCAAATATACAGAAATAATCCTTACAGAAAAGATGTGTTTTTAATATATTTGGTTTTCAAGAAAATGTTGTAACAACAGACATTTTCTTCTAATTGAAAATTTGTCAATATTCGGAACCGTATTAATGAAGTTTACCATATTATACAACACACAAATCCGGATAAACGATATCCTGTTTATCTAGGTCTACTGTCTCGTACGAGGCCAATTTTTAAACTACTTTCTGATACAGTGCAAGCTATTAAATAATATAATAACGGAACCGATTTCTGTCAAATATACCTTAAGGGCCATGCTTGACGTCCTCTGTTATAAAATCATATTTAAGACTATAAAAGCAATTTTAAACTATGACGAATTCTACGAACCACCTTTACGTACTTCACTTTCACTCCGTAAGTGTTACACTAGTATGCAATCAATTTTACTACTCCTTTTCGCGTTCCAAGGAAAACGTCGAAGACGCAGGATTCCATTCGAAGATAAATAAAAATTCGTCACAATTGGACTGACACAGACCGAGTTAATATTGTTCGCGTATTTTCGTTTTAGCGAGCCAGGAAAGAGTCCAAAACGACTCCTTAACGATCGGGGTCGTTAGACGTAGAGCCGTTTAACAATCAAACCACTTTATATCTCAACAGTTCCGGCTTTATGACAGTCAAATGATGTAAATACACTTGAGAACGGCTAATCCGAACGTTGGATTAGCCGAAACAATGGAGAACGAAGCAACTTAACGATCGGGGTCGTTAGACGTAGAGCCGTTTAACAATCAAACCACTTTATATCTCAACAGTTCCGGCTTTATAATAGTCAAATGATGTAAATACACTTAAGAACGGCTAATCCGGACGTTGGATTAGCCGAAACAATGAAGAACGAAGCAACTTAACGATCGGGGACGTTAGACGTAGAGCCGTTTAACAATCAAACCACTTTATATCTCAACAGTTCCGGCTTTATAACAGTCAAATGATGTAAATACACTTAAGAACGGCTAATCCGGACGTTGGATTAGCCGAAACAATGGAGAACGAAGCAACTTAACGATCGGGGTCGTTAGACGTAGAGCCGTTTAACAATCAAACCACTTTATATCTCAACAGTTCCGGCTTTATAACAGTCAAATGATGTAAATACACTTGAGAACGGCTAATCCGAACGTTGGATTAGCCGAAACAATGGAGAACGAAGCAACTTAACGATCGGGGTCGTTAGACGTAGAGCCGTTTAACAATCAAACCACTTTATATCTCAACAGATCCGGCTTTATAATAGTCAAATGATGTAAATATACTTGAGAACGGCTAATCCGGACGTTGGATTAGCCGGAACAATGGAGAACGAAGCAACTTAACGATCGGGGTCGTTAGACGTAGAGCCGTTTAACAATCAAACCACTTTATATCTCAACAGTTCCGGCTTTATAACAGTCAAATGATGTAAATACACTTGAGAACGGCTAATCCGGACGTTGGATTAGCCGAAACAATGGAGAACGAAGCAACTTAACGAGTCTGTAGTGTTGTAATATGAACGCATAATACACTAAAACAAGTTTCAATAGGACGTTAACATATGCCGCGTACGGTCTCTCTTCCTGAACCGACGTCCCGAATGTATATTGAAACTTCAAACCGTATAATTTCTAACAGTCTTAAGTAATATTTCATATTGTCAGACAAACAGTTGTAAATAATTTTTATAACGAAAGATTATCTGATTGAAGCAGCCATGAGACTCGCCGTACGTGCGAAAATTTAAATGACAAAATGTAATTATTAGATTTATAGAGTTTTTGAAAAGTTTACTTATCAAGACATACATTTCGAATGAATATTGTTTTTAGAGTATCAAACGCATTAAGGATATAAGTTCACTTCAAAACTACCACATCATTATATTGAAGGTAATATATTGTTATTTACTGGAAATGTATAATATATAATAATATATTTGGTAATTACTAAGATCAGCGACTAATGCAAAACAAATTTTTTAAAAAATAATAACCTAACCTAACCTGACCTGACCTGGTTTTCTTAGGTTGATATGTGTTTGCCGTTTAAGATAACTTCTTATCCGTGTTTAGCAAGGTCAAATCTATCAGGAAAAAATAATGTCGCCGATCGGAGCGGTAGTAAGCACCCAAGTTAGGTCAGGTCAAGTTAGGTTGGGTTATTTTTTTTTTGTAAATATGTGTTTGCAATAAAAAAAATGCTTCGGATTATTGTTCAGCAAGGTCAAATTGATCAGGAAAAAAATAATGTCGCCAATCGGAGCGGTAGTAAGCACCCAAGTTAGGCCAGGTCAGGTTAGGTTGGGTTATTTTTTTTAATGTAAATATGTGTTTGCAATAAAAAAATACTTCGGATTATTGTTCAGCAAGGTCAAATTGATCAGGAAAAAAAGATTTTGCCGATCGGAGCGGTAGTCGCTGACCTTAATAATTACCATATATTTATTACCTAATACATAATAGGTAACAATATGTTGAGTAAGGAACATAAAATTATCCAACGAGAAAAAAAAATATTTTATAAAACATCATATTTTAACTCAATTGAATATAAGATATTTTTTAATATACAGGAAATTATATTTGAATATAATTTAAACATAACCTGGAAGTAACCTCTAAGTGAAGACTAAAACGTTTATTTTATCACTGCAATGTTTGACCATCAGAAACCTTCTAGGCACACGGGAAATCTTGTCCTTTTCAAAACGCGTTTTCACTGTATAATTCCCTCTTTTCTCGGTTATACAAGCCAAAGTCATGACATCGTGCGCACAGCGCATGTTCATAAACTCAACAGCTGATTGGCCAGGCTCAACATGTAGCTAATTAGACCGCAGACAACCGCCGTTACATCCAATAAAGTACGAGCTTCGTAATACTGCTAAAAACTAATCCAGTGCCGCCAGTATATCTCGGACGTACGATCTCCAGCTTAATAAGGCCTGTCATTATGATGGCCGTCGCATCTGATACACTACGGGGCAACGTATCGGAACATGTTTGCTCATATAAGGCTAACAATCGATAGTCTGGTACTGTTTCGTTCATTAGTTGTGATCACATTGATGGCCACAGCGAGCGGCCAATTTAGACGATTTGATTTCTAGTGTTTTGGTTCGTGATTTACGACCGTCTGCAGTGGCAGCCACTCTGTATTGTGTGGCTATATACACATCCTAGGGCATGCAATAGATAGTCAATTAACTTCCTTAAAAAAAAATGGGGCGAAAGAAGAGTAAATAAATAGTCAGAGGAACTGACCGACAGAAGTAAGTTCTTCATTTGAAGAAGATATATGCTTAATAGAGAATTTAATATCATCAAGAGTCTAGATAATGTAGCAAATATATGAGACAATTTTTATACTACTTGATTTTTAAGTAGTTGATAAAAGAATTATGCATGAAAATAATTTAGTTAAAATCAGTTCTTAAAATCTCTTCTAAGGGAGATTTAATTTTAAAAAATTGAACTTAAAAATTGCAATTTAATATATATATATATATATATATATATATATATGTTATAGGCCTATAAACCTTTATATTATATTACTATGTTTTAACATTATATATATATATATATATATATATATATATATGTTATAGGCCTATAAACCTTTATATTATATTACTATATTTTAACATTATATAAAATTATTTATAGTAATATTAATTGGAATAAAAAGAAATATAACTAATAACTGATAAGAAAATATTTAATAGTATTATTTTAATTTAATAATGTACAAGATAAAAATTAACATAGCCTTCTTGTTAAGAATAGCTGTCATACAGCATAGCCCATATTATAAATTCAGCTGTTGTACGAAATCATATGTTATAACCTAATTAAAGCTAAAATATAAAGAACGTCTCGTGATGGAATGAACCGTGACGGATGAGATGATTTTTCTCCTCTCAAAACATACAGTCATACCAATGGGAAAGACGAATTCATCTCAAATATTCAACGATATGCGGAAGTCATGTGTGTGTGTGTGTGTGTGTGTGTGTGTGTGTGTGTGTGTGTGTACGTGTGCGTATTTAAAACTTATAGAATAATAATTCATATAAAAATATGTTTAGAATATGCCATTATAACGAAAACAATTATGTAAAACATTTAAACTTATGACAAATTATCTAAATATAATGAAATCTAAAAAAAATATATCTACACCATATTAAAAGAAATATACCTGTACATAATTTCTGTATAGCTCCTTTGTTTTTAGTTTTATCGCATATACGTATGTAACAACATTTATCCCAGCAAATCGGTTATATTTACATACCTAAATCTATGGTTCAAGAGGTATGTACAATAAGCTGGAAATTGAGAACACGTAATTAATAGTTCTCAAAAATCCACTCGCATATATACCAACCAATAATTCTTGTTTAAGTACATTAAAGTGGAAGTTGTGATATGTTAATACAAAAAAAATAGTGTTGTATTATAGATATATAGTTTTATTTAACGCTTTACAACAAACAAAAAAAAAATATAACTACCTAAGAGATGATAACTCAAGAATTTTGAAGACGGTGTGTTAAAAAGCCCAAGTCTTTGATAATAATAGCAGTGTAGCTGTTAAAAAACTTAAGGCCTCTTAAGTAAGTAAGCTATATTTTTGTTTATAAACGGTTTATTAAAATTAAAAAAGATATATCAAGAAATATATACTGTATTACGCTTTACTAGGTTTATGATAATTTCTTTATGATTTTTCAAAAACACTCAGGGTTATTTTATACCACTGCCTTAATTAATCATGTAATTCTTGTCTGTGGGTTTGTTACTAAATTATTTTATTTATCAATTATTTTATTAAAATAAACATTTTGGTTCCGTTTACAGTGCTACCAAAATCTCAACACTGTTAAAACTGTACCTACATTCATGCCATTGTACAAGTCAGCCTGAACCTCAGAATGTACTTAAGGCGTTCCCCTACAGGACCTCTTCCTGCGTGTACTACATCCTCTACCTGACCACGTCCTACCGGTCCTTTAATCATCGTCTCCCCCCGCCAGTACGAATGTTCTGGTTCTTCTAATAAGGCAAATTGAATTATTACATCCCGTCCTTAGACGAGAATATTTCCAGATTCTATTTCAATTAATATAATTAACATATTGGATCTATTCCATATAAGCGACGAGTTATAGCTACATATGTAAATGTAAAGGCAGATAAACAGAAACTGGAAAAGCCGGCTTGTGATTGGTCGGCTCTTGGTATCGTCGGCAATACAAACGGAGCAATGCTTCTAACTTCCAGAGTACGTTATCATGACAAACGGTGCAAAAACATCGCTTCGACTTTTTCTTGCACAGATACAAAAACCATAATAAACCTGTCTACGGGCAAATACACTATACCGGTTCGCAAGCCTTCTGCTGGTCGTCGTCGTAAAATCCTTCCCTACACACTTGGATCGAACTATAAAGCTGCGGACATACAGAAAGGTGACGGCAACGCAACGTAAACTTGAGTTGCTATTAGAAAAGATGCTAGTCGGTTTACACGATTGTTCATATAAAGTTGGTAGTTTAGTTGTCAGTTATGTCATCAGAGGAAGATTGTCGTCGAGGAAGAAACTACAAAAACGTTACGAAAAAAGCCAACTCAGTGTAGGCCTACACCGCTATAACGCTATTCATGCGAGACAAAGTCAATACATTGCTGTGCAAAATTCACGAAATTACCCGGACCAATTTTTTAAATTATTATCGTATGAGCATTGGCAGTTACGACTACCAATTAAGTCGTGTATTTGAGAACATCAAGAAAAAAACTAATTGGCGAGAACCCATTTCAGCTGGAGAAAGATTGACAATAACACTCAGCTAAGGTTAGTTGCTCATTTAATATGTATTTATTTTTATGTATAACTGCAAAACTTGAAATAACATTACATTACAATGAAATAAAAATTAGTTTTTAAACGAATAAAATTTTATAGTTCAAGTGCCGATTTTATATATTTTGAAAAACATTTTTGTAATCACTCGTATCGTCTTGAAGTTTTTGGATACACAAATCATGACCAGAACCAGCAATATTTTGATTTTCTGACATACTATAGCAGTATAATAAAAGACTATTCAAAGACACACTAAAATAAAAGTAATTATTATTTTAATACGGGAGCACTATTGAGAAACGCATACACAACACAACAAATACTGCTGGAAACTGAGAAACTGAGCAACGAGTTTACACCATGTCGTGACCGGAGCAACTCTAGTTTCTGTGTCACTCGCTAGTCGCGTTGCTATCACTTCGCTATAAATATGTGCTTTGAACTCTATATGCTGTGAAAATGCAGCGTGTGAAGTTTGCGTTGCGTTGCCTTCTGTAGGTCCGCAGCCTAACTTTTCGACCTTACGACTCAAGGGCAAATGGTGAAAACCTACAAACCTCTGACGTCATTCGTTTAAGTTCATTATTTGTATAACTTAGTCCATCTATTATTGACGTCTCAACACCAGTGTTCACATCATTATTTATTCGTTTCAAAAAATAATTTTAAAATATTATTTTTTAATTGAAAATTTTTAAACGTACGGTTTAATATTATAAAACTTGAACTAAATAAATGCTATTGAAACATTTATAGTAGGTTTTTACAAAACTCAACGGGTTTATAAACACCAGCACTCCAATAGCATATGCTTGTTTTTGGCAAGTACATTAATGTTTTTCACCCGGCTAGTACGGTTGCGATGCACCAATATACTCAGCGACCACTAACTATTCCAAGATATTTGTGGCCACCTGTTCATAAAGACTTGCCTCTTCGCCCACGCAACAATGCTATTATACAACAGTGAATCGACTTGTCCATTGCCGAGATAATTTATGCGGCCTTGTCTACGTTAAGGGAGAGGTGCTCGCTTGTCCTTCGCGAAGGATGTGTTGGAAGCCTTTAAAGAATGTTCCAATCAGCTGATCATTACATTACGCTCTGTGTAAATAACTTTGCGTGCGTACTTCTTTAATGCACCTAAAATTGTTTAACATTTAAACATTTTTTTATTCAAAGAATTTTTGTTTAGTTATTTTAAAATATTTTATGTTTTTTAATTACAACAAAAGTATTTACGACGTTAACAGCATCTCCGGTTTAAACCTATTCCTTCCCTGCCCTCGCTTATCCATCTCCTTACACTGGTAGTTAATAAATAACTTTAAAAATAAACAAGGTTATTTTAGGTAATTTCTAAAAATTAATTAAAAATTAGGTAGTGTCACTCCGGGAAGTTCCGACAGATGTGAAAACTTTTATAGCAAAGTCTACAGAAATTTTGAATTAAGAATACATTTATTTTCCTTAGAATATTTATTTGTAATTAAGAATATTTTAATTTCAAAAATTGAATTAAAAATACATATCGTATTATTATCGTAACATAGAATTATTTATATTAAGATCTATCCAAATTTAAATAAATTATTATATTTATTAACTAATCAAAACTATATAATAATAACCTTTTTCCTTAACAATGTTCAATAAATAATGTAAGATGACCTACGTGTTAAAAATAATTATTTTACAACACAACGCATAAAATAAAATCAGCTGATACATGAAATCATATGATATCATATAGTTCACTTTGAGTAGCGCAGCCTGGCGGATTTACTCTATATTAACGCGAAATTCTATCCAAAACTTATTCACTACAAAGTTTTCACTTAAAAACTAATCCTTATATAAATTTGGAACAAGTTTCTGTCGTCCGAGTGTTATCCTAAGAAAGTGACCCTAGTTTGTAACTTCTTGTTTGCTAGATTGTATTTGTGTAATAAATTAAAACTTTCTGATGACGATAACAAGTCATCGAAATGTGCATAAGGGTTTAATCTTTAGTAACTTGTATTATCTGTTATTGTTAATTATTTTACTGGTATTGGGGTCGTTTCCAATATTTTCATTGCAATCGTAATAATTTAATTAAAATTGCATGACAATGCTCTAGTAAAGTAACAATCCAGTAAATAAAAACTTCCCCGGTGCCCATCAAGTGAAATTTTTATTGCAAGGCATTATAAAACTAACCGGAGAATGGAATTCGGATTGCTCTTGTATGCAACATTCTACTTTGATTTGCAACCCTACATATTTTATAAAGCTATAAACTGATTTTCCAGCGACTGCGCGATAAAATAAACCTGTTACAATTAATACGATAATTTTATCGTGTTTTAAACAAACACCTACTTAATGTTTATTAATTTACGATAGAAAATTAAACAAGAGAATGCGGAGACGTCGTTTATTAGGTTTGCTTCGTTTGCATTTCACAGGAATGCCGCTAGGTTGCGTCATTTCGTACTTTTTAATAGTTAACATTTTTTTTTTTTATTACGAATTAAATCAAAATGAACATTTAAGGTAGCCAATAAAACACGTCCGCCCAATTATGTGCTTAAATGATATATATATATCGACTCACTTGTAAATAATATTCCAAACAAATTTATCTCATGAATTAGAAACCCTCAGAAATACGGTATTACGGAGAACATTATTTTGTTACGTCATTCTATATCCGGAGCACTGAGTAAACTGCATTAAAACATATCTATGCTACAATATAGTAACAAACTATCCGGGAGTGGTTTTTTTTTTTAATTAAAGTTTACTGCAAGTTAATCAGTTGAAGGGAAAAATTGTTATATATTTTTTTTTTTGTGTAATGACCCTAGAACCGTGAAATTGAACTGTGCTAAAAACAGAATCACACAATGTTATTCAAATCCTTCTATTACGTCACACTCTCTTTATATAGCTCTTGTTATAATTTTCAATCGTTAATAAAATACTTTTTATTCATCCACTCTTGTTCAAACATAATTTTTTTTAACTTGTAGTAAATGACAAGTAATTTGTTCTAAATCACATAAATGTCTCTCAAGTTTCCGCAGCAATTAATTCCTTACCCAAATAGCTTATCACTTTTTTATTATATTCACTAGTCAATTTATAGTTTAAAAAACAGAAATAAATCATTGTTATGAGTTAATGTTAAAACAAATAAAAGGCATCCACAAGACTCACAAATTAATCATTTTCTCACTGATGATAAAGTCATCATCATCAGTGAGTGCTGCTACTACAAAGAGTTGTAAGTTAGTTTGTAGTAGCTACACTCACTGATAATGATGACTTTGTCATTGAAACGCGTATGAGTAAATAAATAATTAATTTTTGAGTCTTGTGTATGTCTTTTGTTTTAAATCATTGTTTTCTGTATATTTGTGTTACAGGAAGACCATACGTTGGATCCAAAAATCACTTGGTTGTTTCAGATAATGTTTGTCTATATAAAAGGACACTATCCTATAATATCCTATAATACATTACAATTTAGCTACAACGTATCATGTTAAGGTAGGCTTAGTTAGAAAAAATAATGTTTCAAAGTAAACTAAAAGTCGATGTAAAGTCATGTGCGAAGGAAGACCTTCAAATTGAGAGTGATAATGTAACGATGTAAACTAAGATGGAGGCTATTTCACTCATCAACCAGTTAGCTTACGTAAGGAAAAATTTGTTTATACACTTTCTAAACGTAATATAAAATGTAATATAAGGTAATACAAAATATAGGGACGTTATGTTTTATAAAAAACCTTCAGTTTGTTATAATTTATGATAAAAGAAAATATTTTTTTAAGTTATGCTCGTATAATTTTAAATTTCAATTTTTTTGGGCTTCAGCGCCTCCTTTTTTAATTCCTTCTATTAGTTCATACTCTCCCTTGTTCAAATTTTCAATCGTTAATAAAATACGTTTTATTCATTCACACAAGTTCAAATATATTTTTTTAAACTTGTAGTAAATGACACTTGACACTAATACAGATTTTTCAAATAATAAATTATGAATTAAATTTAATAATGAATTAATTTTAGGCTTATCGGAGTAAGCTTTTCACAAAAGTAGCAAGGTATGCAATATAGCTATTTCTTCCGTTTGGCATAAAATAAGTGATAACATATGATTCTATAAAACAACTGATTTCACGATATAAGCTATGTTATAGAACAGCTATTTTAACGCATAGATTATGTTACTATATTTGTATTAGTTGTATTTAATTATTAAAGAGTAACTAAAATAAAATTCTCCTTGTCGACCCAAGAAGAAATTGATTTTAAAAAATTGTGTTTATATCACGTTTTGTATCTTTAGTTAAATTTTGATTCAGTTTTTTTTATTCAGGTAAAAGATGTTTTTGGAGTGACTACTACTTTTAGCTGAGCACAGCTGTATGTGTTGCAAGGGAGGAAATTATCTCATTCGGCAAGTAACTATCTTTGTAATTTAGCTTAAATAAGAGATGAGATATGGTTTTATACAACAGCTGATTTTATGCTGTAGGTTGTAGAACAGCTGTTTTAACACGTAAGTTATGTTACTATATATATTGGACATTATTAGGTTGAAATAAAATTAACATAAATTTGTATCAGGTATATTAGGTTATTTAAGCATATATTTCGATAAATCATACTATAATTATATCGATGAAAAGATATTGATTTATGTATGTTTACTCCAGTTTTCGAAAACTTCCTTAGACGGGGTATATGTTAAGCAGTTCCTCCAAATTTCATTAACTTCTGCTCAGACGCCCATAAGATACGTACATACGCACATACATAGATCAGTTTTTAAACCATCCTAAGCCTCTGGGGCGGAGCCCTGTGAATAGATCTACACCAAACATAATAGAAACATCATTGGCATATGTTAGACAATCTCCCCAAATTTCATTAACTTCGGATCAGTGGTTTAGTAATGCATAAGGTGCATACATGCATACATACATACATACATACATGCATACATGCATACATACATACATGCATACATACATACATACATACATACATACATGCATGCATGCATACATACATACATACATACATACATACATACATACATACATACATGCATACATACATACATACATATACATACATACATACATACATACATGCATACATACATACATACATGCATACATACATACATACATACATACATACATACATACATACATATATACATACAAACATACATACATGCATACATGCATACATACATACATAGATGCATGCATACATACATACATACATGCATGCATACATACATACATACATACATGCATACATACATACATACATGCATGCA
>JBAIZL010000005.1:69548683-69613683 GCA_036971475.1 Prosapia bicincta | reverse complement strand
GAGAGAGAGAGAGTGTGTGTTTGTGGGAGAGAGAGTGTGTGTGTGGGAGAGAGAGAGAGTGTGTGTGTGGGAGAGAGAGTGTGTGTGTGGGAGAGAGAGTGTGTGTGTGGGAGAGAGAGAGAGAGTGTGTTTGTGTGTAGGAGAGAGGGAGAGAGAGAGAGTGTGTGTGGGAGAGAGAGTGTGTGTGGGGGGGAGAGAGAGAGAGAGTGTGTGTGTGTGTGGGAGAGAGAGAGAGAGAGTGTGTGTGTGTGTGTGTGTGTGTAAGCGCGCACTCTCGTGAGATTACACATAACATAAATACACCTTTGTGTACTATACTATCATTGTAAATTTAAAAATTAGATATTTTCACTGATGGTAACCCATACGAGAATTAAATTTCGTTTGGGCTCTGACGTTTTTGGTGACCAGAAGTTTTGGCCTTCCTTTCTTTACCAACCCATCCTTGTTGATAATGAACGGGTAACCATTCAATATGAAGGCCTATTGTTTAGCTTGGGGATACTCATGGAGGATGAGGAAGACGTCTATGGGTACGAGTACAGTTCTCATCACACCAAACGCTGAGTAAAGGCCTACAGCATCTGCACGAAATTAGCGACAGATAAATCCCGCGGCCTGTCAGCGGATCGGGATACTCTCTACCGGCAAATTGAATCCACGCACCTTTGACCCGCGCATACATATTTTCCGACCGCATAAACACCTTGTGAAGTCATATTTCTGCAAGCGATACTCCATAAACTTGTGTAACATCGCTCGAACCAGTTGCAAGCTACACCTTCTCAGATGTAATATCAAACCAGTTTCGTCACATCCGATGGTCATCATTAGCGAGTTACGTAAATTGGAGTGTTGTATTTATGGGCGGCAAGTCAGTCGGGCGCCGGTGCGTACAAATACCAGCACTCTTCCACGACAGGTCTAATTTACAGCGGAAGGATTCAATAGATTCTGTTAAAATCATTAGCGATGTCTCTCACAAGGATAAACGTCTTGAAACCTTATAATTATTTTACATTTAGCCGATGTTATTAAAAAAGCCTTTGTAACATTATTTTTCTTGTACTTCATGAAATCAATTTAAATTATTTCACTTTTGAAACGCGTTTCAAAATCCTTACTTCATCACAGCATTAACAATACTTATTTTATTACCTAATTTACAGATTTTTTAGTTTTAAAAACTGAACAAGTATATATATATAAATGTGTGTGTGTGTGTGTGAGTACCGGGATGTCAGTCGTTATACAGACGCAATTACGTCCATCCTGGATAGCGTGCTTTTTTCATCTTGTTATAATGGTAGAGTATTGTTTGTAGGTTTTAAAAATCTTTAATACGATTTTAACACATTAAAATTTTAAGAGGAAATTTCAAAGCAGTTTTTACAAGAAATATTCCTATGCTGTCTCCTATAAATCACTTCTAGCGCTTGAAATTGAGAGCATTCTAATTAATTAGCTCTCGAAAGTCGATATATATATATATATATATATATATATATATATATATATATATATATATATATATATATAAAACAATCAACTACCGAAAATAAACTATAAACAAATTTTAAATGACTAAAAACAATCAATAAGTGTACAATAGATTAATGGCGGCGCATTGAAAACTCATATAGAGCGATATAAAATTTTATCAATAACCGTATTGTTATATACCATAATAGTAATTGCTTGGAATGGCATCCTTCGGTTTCAAAACCCGGTTGTAGTAGATGACTTCTTGCCAAACTTCAAGTCCAAGGCCAAGTTTATTATTTAATTTATAGTTTAAGAAACGTTCGTGATGAAAATAAACAAATTTTGCAAATATATTTCGTAGGTGAAGTCGAAAGAAAAGCACAGAAGAAGCCACGACGAAGAGCGCAAGTTTAAATATGTATATATACACTGTCTCTACTATAAACGTTCTTTAGTTTCAACAATTTATTTCACAGTTTTAAAATTTAATTAAACTCATAATTACGTGTCATTAAAATCTCCCGCTTTGTACATAAGCTACAGAACACTAAACAATTGCAACGCTGGATTCTTCGCAAAGAATGTGTTGAGCTGAAGCAGCTACTGGATCCCGACTACTCAAGAACAGGCATAACTCAGTAACAGGTAAGCTATTGCCTGTTATCTCAACAAGATTATCTAATGAACAATAAATATCAGATCCAGTGCGTTTAGCCAATTACGGCTCTGCGGTGACCTCATTCATTATTTACAAATGTCTACCGTTGTTAATAATTTATGTAAAAGCAGACTGAGTTACAAGTACTCTGAAAGGACGAGTAGAAAAGAAACACACAAGGAACAAAATGGGATAAAAAAGATAGAGCAAAATTGGATGCAACTTTTGATTAAAATCGAAACTTGAAAGCTTACTAATTTCGAAACACTGAAGATTTCCTAAAAATATTTATCTAACATGTCGATAATGGAGACACCTATCGGAAAGCCTGCTAGCCGACTGTCACTCTGATTGCTAATTCTGGTCGTACGACGCTTAAACTTCAAACTTCAGTGTTAAGGTAGATTGCAAGCTCACATCAAAACAATCAATCGAACACTGAGGGAAGCATCGCATCTCAGTGAATGCTCATTGCGCTACCTAACCGCTGCGCATATAACCAGTAGATTTTTCACAAACATTTTTTCTGTAAATATGTGTGTGAAATTTCAAAGTTTTATAAATACATGTTTTGTTATCAACTTATAATACTCGTATATTAGCCGGGTGTTGGACATACGCCAAAATTCACTTCAGTTTAAATTAGGTTTACCTCGGCTAAGTGATGCTGCCTCGCCGCCTACTTGATTTCACAGTTTTTCCTTGAGGTTTTTATGTCCTTTCCTAACGCTTCCCTAATTTCATCTACCCTTACTCACCCTTCTACTTACAAGGGAGTGTAAAGAGCAGAGACTTCTTTATGATCTCGATAAATGGTCGGTATAATTCAAGTAACTATAAAAACAATATAGCTGCATATTAAAAAAATTACAGATTATGGTATACAACATAGCAGAGTCGAAATATATAGCTAGCTTCTTAATACATTAGTGGCATCAGTAAATTGGTTATTGTTTGAATCTATCTCACCAAAAACTGACCATCAGTTCTACAAATCTATTCTTACAAGTCTCCTACTGCAAATTCATTTACCTTTGGACAGTGTAGCTGGACAGAGGACGTACCCGGCCTCCAGTGTTGGTGACATCAACTCTGTCACGAGCCTGAAAGCCACTTTGAGTCGTGCTACGGTTGTCAGGGCGTACAAAGTGTAACATCAAAGAGGCTGAAATCAATGCATAACCAATTTACTGCCGTCCCTTGCTGTCAGTCGTAAAACCGTGCGTTGCTGCGCTAGCTTGTGCTGCTTAAACGCTGCGCCCGGTGGCCGTTTTGTCTGGCCGTCGGCCAAAGTCCAATAACACATGTTCTATTCGAAACGTATAATTTACGATATTGTTTTCGCTGTCCTTTATATCCCCGCTTGATTTACAACCGATCGGCGCGTCACTCTTGTTTATGTTGTGTTGGAAATGTGTTTATGGAGGGCGAAACTTTAAATCAAAGCTTTACAGGTTACGCTCAAGTTGGTACACCTGTGTAGGTGCATAACTATGTCGAGTAGGCCTACAGTGATTTACATATCCTCAGTTCAAAGTGCTTAGTTATACAGTAAGGTTCGAGGCTGGATTTTAGTAATCTCATCGAAGATAAATTTTGAAAATACAAACGCTTTTTATCTCTGTAAAACAAAAGTGTATTAATTAAATGCATAATTGATGTAAGTAACAGGTAAAATACACAAATAAAAATACTACAAGGTCTCTAAAATAAATTTGATAACACCTAATGCACATTTCGGTCACCACGTAACGATATTCAAAGGAACTCTGGAGAAAACTACCCGAAGCACAGCTCGCTGATACTATTGCTGTGACCACAAGCTTACGTAGCTCCTATATTCAATACTCTGTATTGTTTATTACTTTCCCACAATGTGCAAACTGTCTTCAAGATAAATTTCAGGAAATTGCGATGTGTGTGTGTGTGTGTGTGTGTGTGTGTGTGTGTGTGTGTGTGTGGTGTGTGTATGTTTGTGTGTGTGTGTGTGTGTGGTGTATGGTGTGTGTGTGTGTGTGTGTGTGTGTGTGTGTGTGTGTGTACACCATGCAAGCAAATATAGATTCATTGAATATATATCTCCACGATATCAGATTGTATCACGAGCGACCTTCAGATCCCAACGTTTTTCCTTACCAGTGCCTCCTAAATGACGATTGTGCCGATATGAGCACAAGTACAAGGCGGCAGTCTTCAACAAAACACCGTGTAAACTCCCGCACCAACACCCGCATTAAATCCCGCTGGCAATTACAGGAATTACGCCTGAAATTACAGTAAACCGGTTTCAATGTAACGGTTCCATTACTTTAAAAAATTACATCATTTGTAAACCTATCGCAGAACGTGTAATTTGATTTCATTTCATAAATTTGAATACAAAATTACGTACTCAGCGCAATAGCGTATTTACGTTTATCCTGCAGTACTTTACGTAAGTCATCGGGATAATGAAGCGGGTAATCGTGGTAGTCATAGTACCAGCCCAGGCACAGTACATCACGTCATCACGTAGAATATACAACTTATGAAACTTAATTTTTTTAAATATTAATTAATAACATTTTTTTATATTCAGAAATAAAAGGAGGGCATTTACAGCTAAAGATCTAAAGACAAGATATAAAAGATTACATAACTTTGGAAAATTAATCATGTATAGATTTCTATTTCCTTACTGTTATAAAAACCTATATAATAGCTATCTTTAAATATACACACATAACTAATTCATGCACAATATTAGCTCTAGGTAGTTAATGTGCGATGGATGTTTAATAATGTTTCCCAATGTTTGAACGACAGACTAACAAACGGAAAAAGTGTTAGATATCATCGAAATATATATATATATATATATATATATATATATATATATATATATATATAATAAATTAAAAACAATATAAATAAATTAAAAATAGTTTTTTATATTATGACTATTAATTTAATTTTACCTACATATTTAGGAACAATATTATTAATAATACATTGTTTGTTAAAAAATATATTACAATTAGTTTTCATTAATTGAATTTTACGTATCTGATATAAATTTAAATCTTTTGTTAAAGATGAATTACTAATAGAACTAACCTCTGTAGAGCACATATTCACAACACCAATAGCCTAGTAAGGCAATATAATATATTAAATATGGTGATATGTTTTCTTGTCATATAGTTAATAAATTAAAAACATTTCAAAAACAAGATACTTTTAATGCATATATTATTCAAAGCTGTAACTATATATTTTGTAGTTACGAAATAACCAAATTGCATACCTTGCTCCTTTGTGAGCTAATAGTACAAATTGAATAAGAGACCACTATGTTATACCTCTTTAGAAAAGCTACAATATATATAGTTAGGATAATTTGCTTTTATTACTATTTTTTTAAATATTAGTAATATTGTAACGAACTGTCTCATTACACGGGTTTTCTTGTTCCGTTCGGAGCGGCGATACAAAATCGTGTACCCAAATGGAGGCCACTTTGTGCAAACCTGACCTCTCAGACGATCTCATTTTGTTTGTTTTTTTTAGTAATCATATCGAAATTAGGATCACTTTTATAAGACCGACTCCATTTGTAACGTGACGTCATATATGAGGCGACTTCAACGCCGAAGTTACGTTACGTAAAAAGATTTTACCGTATTCCATAAGGTGTTGTTCCTGCTCCCCAGTCCTATAAGTCTGTCTTCGCGGCGCATGCGTTGTAACCATAAGTTTGTGTCTAACGGCTAATGAATGACGTCATTACGGCTGCATAGGCGAATAAGGAAGCAAACGAGATTGTATCAAGAGATTATTCATGAACCAACCATTGTAGGTGGGCGAGTTGTGCACTGAAGATGCACACGTTGCATCTTTGGCTTTGCTGGATCGGAAAAACCTTTATACCGTCCTATTTTGAAATTTTTTTCAAATTCTTTCATTTTTGTTGAAAAAAATTTTATATCATATTCTCTTCAGAAGTAATCGATAAAATAATTTGTACCTGGTGATGTAGAAAGTCTGTAGATTACGGGGGAAATAATAAAAGGTCGTCAACAACTTAAAGCAACTGTGGCGTAAATGTTTATATTAATTAAAACAACCTCTCACCACAAATTCAACAAATTTTATTTTAACCTTATGTACATTTCGACTACAAAGTAATCATCTTCAGAGGTATTTTTACAAATAACAGTTATTTGTAAAAATACCTCTGAAGATGATTACTTTGTAGTCGAAATGTACATAAGGTTAAAATAAAATTTGTTGAATTTGTGGTGAGAGGTTGTTTTAATTAATAGATATAAATAAAAGGTCGTGCTGCGCCCACCAAAATTTATAACTTTAAAAATAAAAGGTCATTTTGCAATACGCAGAAAACTTTATAAAATCAATGTTTTTGATTAAATAAAGGACTATATTATAATACAGCTATATTACAATGTAGTAACCGCCCCCTTAGGACGGATTTAGTTATTAACATTGTTATAAACAAATAATAATGTTTCCTAAAGCAAAGGTAAACAGTTGAAAGCATTAAACACAGGCTCTTTGCTTCGAGGGCAATGCAACAATGAAAATACCTCTTAAATTGTTACCAAGTAGAGTAATCTTAGCAAATTAATTCTCTAATAATAACCGACTTTATCCTAACTGGATGGTTTCAGCTGATCTCTTCTATAAGAAATGATGTTTTAAAAGTTTTTGTGTATGTTGTGAAATTATTTGTATATATTTTGTGACTGTGTTTTATTCTTACTTTTATGTTTCTAAATACTTTCTACATCAACAAGTATATTTGTTTACCAATAGGCTATAGATTACGTCTGTAATGTCGATTTGAAATATTTTTCAATATTGAATTTTTTAAAAACCACATTCTGTATTTAATATTTCATGCACGAAGTAATGTGTCACAAATTCAGAATATGTATGATTAGATTACATGTTAGTTAAAATTTAATGTTAAATATATAGGTTATTTAATATATATGATAATTTATATTTTCCAAACACTAGTTAATAATTAGTCAACCTATTGAAGTTTGCAGCGTGCAGCTCAACAATGCAAAGTAATATTTTCCAAACAGCTAATTTATGTGATTCAATGTTGTGCAAATGCAGTTTGCTTAAAGGGGTCGCGGAAACAATGACAACAAGTCCTCTCCCAAGACATTCTCACCGAGATAGCTCAACACCAACCAGTCACCACTACCGCTAAGTACTAGTTGTTCCACCAGAGTCGCCACTGATTGGTTTTATGCAAATAAAGTTACAGACGAGATAGCCACGAGCAGACCATAGTATTATTAAATCAATTTACAATACTCATATCTCGTATGGTTCGAAACCAAGTATCCGCTATGTATATGTGTGTAGACTAGTAGAGGGTATTTTCATGTTAAATATATATTTACCAATACATATATATTTCACTATAAAACTATATGCTCGAAGCTTTTCCTCAATGTAACATATTAATATTCTCAAGACCTTCGCACTTCGTACGTTGTCAACAGATAAAACATCTCTTTTATGTTTTTAATTGTCATGTTCTTGACAGTATAGGTCTGATATATATATATATATATATATATATATATATATATATATATATATATATATATATATATATGTGTGGGGGGGGGGGTGAGTGTGTGTGTGTGTGTTAAAATGATGAAAAGCTTCAACCATATAGTTTCATCTATATATAGGCTACGTGTGTGAGTGTTATACGACATTTTATCAACTGTGTGAAAAGCAACAAATACGTACCTTTAAGCAACGTAAACTACATTATACTCAAGTTGTAATACATTATACTGTAGTTACAGATGTTATAAGGAACAAATACGCAACTATAATGAACGTAAACTACATTATACTGTAGTTGTAATACACTATACTGTAGTTACAGTTGTTAGAAGGAACTAATACGCAACTATAATGAACGTAAACTACATTATACTCAAGTTGTAAAACACTATACTGTAGTTACAGATGTTATAAGGAACAAATACGCAACTATAATGAACGTAAACTACATTATACTCAAGTTGTAATACACTATACTGTAGTTACAGATGTTATAAGGAACAAATACGCAACTAAAATGAACGTAAACTACATTATACTGTAGTTGTAATACACTATACTGTAGTTACAGTTGTTTAAAGGAACTAATACGCAACTATAATGAACGTAAACTACATTATACTCAAGTTGTAATACACTATACTGTAGTTACAGATGTTATAAGGAACAAATACGCAACTATAATGAACGTAAACTACATTATACTGTAGTTGTAATACACTATACTGTAGTTACAGTTGTTATAAGGAACAAATACGCAACTATAATGAACGTAAACTACATTATACTCAAGTTGTAATACACTATACTGTAGTTACAGTTGTTATAAGGAACAAATACGCAACTATAATGAACGTAAACTACATGATACTGTAGTTGCAATATATTAAACTGTAGTTACAGTTGTTATAAGGAACAAATACGCAACTATAATAAACGTAAACTACATTATACTCAAGTTGTAATACACTATACTGTAGTTACAGATGTTATAAGGAACAAATACGCAACTATAATGAACGTAAACTACATTATACTGTAGTTGTAATATATTATACTGTAGTTACAGTTGTTATAAGGGACAAATACGCAACTATAATGAACGTAAACTACATGATACTGAAGTTGTAATACACTATACTGTAGTTACAGTTGTTATAAGGAACAAATACGCAACTATAATGAACGTAAACTACATGATACTGTAGTTGTAATACACTATACTGTAGTTACAGTTGTTATAAGGAACAAATACGCAACTATAATGAACGTAAACTACATTATACTGTAGTTGTAATATATTATAATGTAGTTACAGTTGTTATAAGGAACAAATACGCAACTATAATGAACGTAAACTACATTATACTGTAGTTGTAATATATTATAATGTAGTTACAGTTGTTATAAGGGACAAATACGCAACTATAATGAACGTAAACTACATGATACTGTAGTTGTAATACACTATACTGTAGTTACAGTTGTTATAAGGAACAAATACGCAACTATAATGAACGTAAACTACATTATACTGTAGTTGTAATATATTATACTGTAGTTACAGTTGTTATAAGGGACAAATACGCAACTATAATGAACGTAAACTACATGATACTGAAGTTGTAATACACTATACTGTAGTTACAGTTGTTATAAGGAACAAATACGCAACTATAATGAACGTAAACTACATGATACTGTAGTTGTAATACACTATACTGTAGTTACAGTTGTTATAAGGAACAAATACGCAACTATAATGAACGTAAACTACATTATACTGTAGTTGTAATATATTATAATGTAGTTACAGTTGTTATAAGGAACAAATACGCAACTATAATGAACGTAAACTACATTATACTGTAGTTGTAATATATTATACTGTAGTTACAGATGTTATAAGGAACAAATACGCAACTATAATGAACGTAAACTACAGTATACGTTAGTTGTAATATATTATAATGTAGTTACAGTTGTTATAAGGAACAAATACGCAACTATAATGAACGTAAACTACATGATACTGAAGTTGTAATACACTATACTGTAGTTACAGTTGTTATAAGGAACAAATACGCAACTATAATGAACGTAAACTACATGATACTGAAGTTGTAATACACTATACTGTAGTTACAGTTGTTATAAGGAACAAATACGCAACTATAATGAACGTAAACTACATTATACTGTAGTTGTAATACACTATACTGTAGTTACAGTTGTTATAAGGAACAAATACGCACTATAATAAACGTAAACTACATGATACTGAAGTTGTAATACACTATCCTGTAGTTCCAGTTGTTATAAGGAACAAATACGCAACTATAATGAACGTAAACTACATTATACTCAAGTTGTAATACACTATACTGTAGTTACAGATGTTATAAGGAACAAATACGCAACTATAATGAACGTAAACTACATTATACTCAAGTTGTAATACACTATACTGTAGTTACAGTTGTTATAAGGAACAAATACGTAACTATAATGAACGTAAACTACATGATACTGAAGTTGTAATACACTATACTGTAGTTACAGTTGTTATAAGGAACAAATACGCAACTATAATGAACGTAAACTACATTATACTCAAGTTGTAATACACTATACTGTAGTTACAGTTGTTATAAGGAACAAATACGCAACTATAATGAACGTAAACTACATTATACTCAAGTTGTAATACACTATACTGTAGTTACAGTTGTTATAAGGAACAAATACGCAACTATAATGAACGTAAACTACATTATACTCAAGTTGTAATACACTATACTGTAGTTACAGTTGTTATAAGGAACAAATACGCAACTATAATGAACGTAAACTACATTATACTCAAGTTGTAATACACTATACTGTAGTTACAGTTGTTATAAGGAACAAATACGCAACTATAATGAACGTAAACTACATTATACTCAAGTTGTAATACACTATACTGTAGTTACAGTTGTTATAAGGAACAAATACGCAACTATAATGAACGTAAACTACATTATACTCAAGTTGTAATACACTATACTGTAGTTACAGTTGTTATAAGGAACAAATACGCAACTATAATGAACGTAAACTACATTATACTCAAGTTGTAATACACTATACTGTAGTTACAGTTGTTATAAGGAACAAATACGCAACTATAATGAACGTAAACTACATTATACTCAAGTTGTAATACACTATACTGTAGTTACAGATGTTATAAGGAACAAATACGCAACTATAATGAACGTAAACTACATTATACTCAAGTTGTAATACACTATACTGTAGTTACAGTTGTTATAAGGAACAAATACGTAACTATAATGAACGTAAACTACATGATACTGAAGTTGTAATACACTATACTGTAGTTACAGTTGTTATAAGGAACAAATACGCAACTATAATGAACGTAAACTACATTATACTGTAGTTGTAATATATTATACTGTAGTTATATTTGTTATAAGCAACAAATACGTAACTATAAGCAACGTAAACTACATAATACTGAAGTTGTAATATATTATACTGTAATTGTATTTGTTATAAGCAACAAATACGTAACCATAAAGAACGTAAACTACATTATACTGTAGTTGTAATATATTATTCTGTAGTTGTATTTTGTATCAGCAACAAATACGTAACTATAATGAACGTAAACTACAGTATACTTTAGTTGTAATATATTATAATGTAGTCGTATTTGTTATAAGCAACAAATACGTAATTATAATGAGCGTAAACTACATTAAACTGTAGTTGTAATACCATATACTGTAGTTGTATTTGTTATAAACAACAAATACGTAATTATAATGAACGTAAACTACATTATACTCAAGTTGTAATACACTATACTGTAGTTACAGTTGTTATAAGGAACAAATACGCAACTATAATGAACGTAAAATACATGATACTGTAGTTGTAATAAACTATACTGTAGTTACAGTTATTATAAGGAACATATACGCAACTATAATGAACGTAAACTGCATTATACTGTAGTTGTAACCTATTATACTGTAGTTGTTTTTGTTATGAGCAACAAATACGTAACTATAATGAACGTAAACTGCATTATACTGTGGTTGTAACAAATTATACTGTAGTTGTAATATATTATACTGTAATTGTATTTGTTATAAGTAACAAATACGCAACTATAATGAACGTAAACTACATGATACTGAAGTTGTAATACACTATACTGTAGTTACAGTTGTTATAAGGAACAAATACGCAACTATAATGAACGTAAACTACATTATACTGTAGTTGTAATACACTATACTGTAGTTACAGATGTTATAAGGAACAAATACGCAACTATAATGAACGTAAACTACATTATACTGTAGTTGTAATACACTATACTGTATTTACAGATGTTATAAGGAACAAATACGCCACTAAAATGAACGTAAACTACATTATACTGTAGTTGTAATGCACTATACTGTATTTACAGTTGTTTAAAGGAACAAATACGCAACTATAATGAACGTAAACTACATTATACTGTAGTTTTAATACACTATACCGTAGTTACAGTAGTTATAAGGAACAAATACGCAACTATAATGAACGTAAACTACATTATACTCAAGTTGTAATACACTATACTGTAGTTACAGTTGTTATAAGGAACAAATACGCAACTATAATGAACGTAAATTACATGATACTGTAGTTGCAATATATTAAACTGTAGTTACAGTTGTTATAAGGAACAAATACGCAACTATAATGAACGTAAACTACATGATACTGAAGTTGTAATACACTATACTGTAGTTACAGTTGTTATAAGGAACAAATACGTAACTATAATAAACGTAAACTACATTATACTCAAGTTGTAATACACTATACTGTAGTTACAGATGTTATAAGGAACAAATACGCAACTATAATGAACGTAAACTACATGATACTGTAGTGGTAATACACTATACTGTAGTTACAGATGTTATAAGGAACAAATACGCAACTATAATGAACGTAAACTACATTATACTGTAGTTGTAATATATTATACTGTAGTTACAGATGTTATAAGGAACAAATACGCAACTATAATGAACGTAAACTACAGTAGACTTTAGTTGTAATATATTATAATGTAGTTACAGTTGTTATAAGGAACAAATACGCAACTATAATGAACGTAAACTACATGATACTGAAGTTGTAATACACTATACTGTAGTTACAGTTGTTATAAGGAACAAATACGCAACTATAATGAACGTAAACTACATGATACTATAGTTGTAATACACTATACTGTAGTTACAGTTGTTATAAGGAACAAATACGCAACTATAATGAACGTAAACTACATTATACTGTAGTTGTAATATATTATACTGTAGTTACAGTTGTTATAAGGAACAAATACGCAACTATAATGAACGTAAACTACATTATACTGTAGTTGTAATACACTATACTTTAGTTACAGTTGTTATAAGGAACAAATACGCAACTATAATGAACGTAAACTACATTATACTCAAGTTGTAATACACTATACTGTAGTTACAGTTGTTATAAGGAACAAATACGCAACTATAATGAACGTAAACTACATGATACTGTAGTTGTAATGCACTATACTGTAGTTACAGTTGTTATAAGGAACAAATACGCAACTATAATGAACGTAAACTACATTATACTGTAGTTGTAATATATTATAATGTAGTTACAGTTGTTATAAGGAACAAATACGCAACTATAATGAACGTAAACTACATTATACTGTAGTTGTAATATATTATACTGTAGTTACAGATGTTATAAGGAACAAATACGCAACTATAATGAACGTAAACTACAGTATACGTTAGTTGTAATATATTATAATGTAGTTACAGTTGTTATAAGGAACAAATACGCAACTATAATGAACGTAAACTACATGATACTGAAGTTGTAATACACTATACTGTAGTTACAGTTGTTATAAGGAACAAATACGCAACTATAATGAACGTAAAATACATGATACTGTAGTTGTAATAAACTATACTGTAGTTACAGTTATTATAAGGAACATATACGCAACTATAATGAACGTAAACTACATTATACTGTAGTTGTAATATATTATACTGTAGTTATATTTGTTATAAGCAACAAATACGTAACTATAAGCAACGTAAACTACATGATACTGAAGTTGTAATATATTATACTGTAATTGTATTTGTTATAAGCAACAAATACGTAACCATAAAGAACGTAAACTACATTATACTGTAGTTGTAATATATTATTCTGTAGTTGTATTTTGTATAAGCAACAAATACGTAACTATAATGAACGTAAACTACAGTATACTTTAGTTGAAATATATAATAATGTAGTCGTATTTGTTATAAGCAACAAATACGTAACTATAATGAGCGTAAACTACATTAAACTGTAGTTGTAGTACCATATACTGTAGTTATATATGTTATAAGCAACAAATACGTAATTATAATGAACGTAAACTACATTATACTGTAGTTGTAATATATTTTACTGTAGTTGTATTTGTTATAAGCAACAAATATGTAACTATAATGGACGTAAACTACATTAAACTGTAGTTGTAATATATTATACTGTAGTTGTATTTGTTATAAGCAACAAGTACGTAACTATAATGAACGTAAACTGCATTATACTGTGGTTTTAACAAATTATACTGTAGTTGTAATATATTATACTGTAGTTGTATTTGTTATAAGTAACAAATACGTAACTATAATGAACGTATACTGCATTAAACTGTAGTTGTAACATATTATACTGTAGATGTATTTGTTATAAGTAGCAAATACGTAACTATAATGAGCGTAAACTGCATTATACTGTAGTTGTAACATGTTATACTTTAGTTGTAACATATTATACTGTAGTTGTAATATATTATACTGTAGTTGTATTTGTTATAAGCAACACATACGTAACTATAATGAACGTAAACTGCATTATACTGTGGTTGTAACATATTATACTGTAGTTGTATTTGTTATAAGTAACAAATACGTAACTATAATGAACGTAAACTGCATTAAACTGTAGTTGTAACATATTATACTGTAGTTGTATTTGTTATAAGCAACACATACGTAACTATAATGAACGTAAACTGCATTATACTGTGGTTGTAACATATTATACTGTAGTTGTATTTGTTATAAGTAACAAATACGTAACTATAATGAACGTAAACTGCATTAAACTGTAGTAGTAACATATTATACTATAGTTGTATTTGTTATAAGTAGCAAATACGTAACTATAATGAGCGTAAACTGCATTATACTGTAGTTGTAACATATTATACTGTAGTCGTAACATATTATATTGTAGTTGTAACATATTATACTGTAGTTGTGACATGTTATACTGTAGTTGTAACATATTATACTGTGGTTGTAACATATTATATTGTGGTTGTAACATATTATACTGTAGTTGTAACATATTATATTGTGGTTGTAACATATTATACTGTAGTTACAGTACATTATGTACTTTATTTTTTATAAGCAATAAGAACGTCGTTATAACTACAACGTAAACTACAATATGTTGTATATTGCATTAAAATACATAGAGGTTCAGGGAATAAGTTTCATTAATATTTGATACAATATTTAATATTATATATATATATATATGTATAAATAAATAAATATATATATATATATATATGTATATATATATATATATATATATATATATATATATATATATATATATATATAAACAATTGAAGAAACCCCCTATTGCAAATCTCTTGCAAATTGCTTACATATATAGAGAATATCAAGAGAACAAATTGTATTTACATGGCGTAACAATATATAGTAGAGTCTCGAAAATCCGAGTCCCGATATTTCGACCTTCATTAAAGTGTAGCCTATTTCTATTTGAGCCTATTTTATCTATTTAAAAGAAAATGATGAGTTGGGCTTCTAAACCTTTATATCAAGACAATATACAAAGGAAATGAATCAGGCTTCCTAGAAATGTTTATAGATATAGGAACCTATACCATACAAAGAAAATGGGTTGGGCTTCCAAGAAATGTTTATATCTTTACGGTATGCAAAGGAAATGAGTCGGGCTTCCAAGAAAAAATTATATCAATAGGTATGCAAAGGAAATAATTCGGGCTTCCAAGAAAAATTTATATCAATAGGTATGCAAAGGAAATGAGTCGGGGTTCCAAGAAATGTCCATATCAATAAAGTATGCAAAGGAAATGAACAGGGCTTCCAAGAAATGTGTATATTAATACGGAACGCGAAGGAAATGAGTCGGGCTTCCAAGAAAAATTTATATCAATAGGTATGCAAAGGAAATGAGTCGGGCTTCAATATCAATACGGTATGCAACGGAAATGAGTCGGACTTCCAAGAAATGTTCATATAAAGTTCAATAATAAACTCATTTAATGCATTTTTAATTATAGTGATAGGGTTTATTAAAACTCCTATTTCTTCTAATGAATAGGAACGTATTTCCGTATAATCCGAGTTTTCGTTAAACCGATAGGCCTCTACTGTAACATTACGTGTATTCACAAGGTGATTGATTTTAAAAGTGAGAAGCCGTGGCTTCATTTTCGAACTATTGCACATGAAATGAATTCTATGTATTGTTACTACTGAAAATTTATTATAATCTGACATAATTAAAAAGTAAAACTGGATTTCCGAAACGTTTTAAGCGGTAAAACCAGTGTCATATGCATAAAATCATAGGTGTAGGCCTACGTGGGGACATTTTACAGTTTTAAGGGATGAAACCCTTCCCTCCTTCAAATATACAGTAGACTATACGCCCTGAGTTGCGTCAGTATTACTGCACATTCAGTGACATTAGGGCATCTTTAACTCATGCAATATCACTGCTAATATTTCCAACAGCAGATTCACGTAAACGGACCAACGCCAACATCAGCTCCTTGTTATAACGCCGTGACGTTTGAAAACCCTTCCAGATTGCTATATTTATAAGTAATTATCCGCCAACATGGTTAATTTATAAATGTGAGCGTTTTACGCTAAGTTTAAAGGCCTCGATGTATTGGGAGTTTACTAAAAAATACAAAACTGCGGTAATATCCCCATTAAATATTACACATACATCCCAAAACTTTACACAGGAGTATAAATAGAACTACAAACACACACACACACACTCTCTCTCTCTCTCTCTCTCACACACACACACACACACACACACACACACACACACACACACACACACACATATACACAAACACACTCTCTCTCTTTCTCTCTCTCTCTCTCTCACACACACACACACACACACACACACATACACAAACACACTCTCTCTTTCTCTCTCTCTCTCTCTCTCTCTCACACACATACACAAACACACTCTCTCTCTTTCTCTCTCTCTTTCTCTCTCTCTCTCTCTCACACACTCACACACACACACACACACACACATATATACACAAACACACTCTCTCTCTCTTTTTCTCTCTCTCTCGCCCTCTCACACACACACACACACATATACACAAACACACTGTCTCTCTTTCTTTCTCTCTCTTTTCTCTCTCTCTCTCTCTCTCTCTCACACACACACACACACACACACATATATACACAAACACACTCTCTCTCTCTCTCTCTCTCTCTCTCACACACACACACACACATACACAAACACACTCTCTCTTTCTCTCTCTCTCTCTCTCACACACACACACACATATACACAAACACACTCTCTCTCTTTCTCTCTCTCTCTCTCTCTCACACTCACACACACACACACACACACATATATACACAAACACACTCTCTCTCTCTTTTTCTCTCTCTCTCTCTCTCTCACACACACACACACACACACACACACACACATATACACAAACACACTGTCTCTCTTTCTCCCTCTCTCTCTCTAATACATACATACACTTCTCTCTCTCTTTCACACACTGTGTGTAAAGCTATATGCTCGAGTGTAGTATATAATCGCACCTAGTAGTCTAGCGTCATTTCTGAGTTATGTTTCTCCACGATTCCATCACGGACGAAGCAACGAAGAAACAACAATTAATATACTACCTAAGTAACGTAAAAATACCGGCAATGAATCGAAAATCACCTGTAAAAACTTCTGACAACTATTAAACAGCTGATTGCATGTTTTAAAGGCGATAAAAATAAAAACTGGATCCATTTAGAGCGGACGGCGGAGTGTGGTCGAGAATGGCGATGGCTGATAATTGATAGCGAAGTGCAGCGCTAGCGTCTGTGTGTGTACCTTTATGCAGCCATTACCAGGCAATCATCATTAAGGTGCAATTGAATTACATGCTCCACAAGTGAACTACTTCTTTTTTGTTTTGTTCCGCGTTGTAAAATACCAACAGCGATGAGGCAATAATGCTGCGTTTAGCAATCAAGTTAATTCCATTCACAACTAATGAAAAGATAATTATTTTAAATGTCTACTAAGATCTCTTGCATAGGGAAAAGAAACTCCCATGTTTACAAACATAGTTTGAATATTACGCATCGAAAGTATTGTTTAACGGGGGTACGTGAATGAGCGCTAAACCCAACTGATCACACCCCCTAACTATTGACATATGTTGACATAGTTTAATAATTTCTTAAACACTTATAATTTGTATTAGCAACAATACAAATAACTCCTATAAAATAATACAACAATAGCTCTTGTAATAGATTTATAAGACTTGAGCTCTTGTAAACCGATTAACCTCAAAAAATATTTGTTTATTTATTATTTATTTTTATAAATTTAAGATATACAAATGATTAATAAATTAATATGGGTTTTCGTCGGTATTATACATTTTTCTTTTTCTGTTTTAAATAATTCATGTTCAGCATTTCTTATATTTTTATGAGTTTATTACACGAACCGCCACAAATGTTGGCTTTTATAATCATATAGTTAATTTAGTTAAAAAATATACTGATTAAAAAAATTAATTTAACGAATTTAATCCATCTTGATACTAAAAATAAGTCTGACACGCAAAAAGGCGTTTTTATTTTTTAAAAATTGGAATAAACTTATTGATGTTGGATGCGTTGTGGTACAACTACCTAGAATATAAATTCATATTTTTATAACTGTTAAATTAATGTATATTAAATTAATAATCTACAAAATAAAAAGTAACAAAACCGATCAGTAAAAAAAGAGCTGTTTTATGGAATCATACGTTATCCCTTAATTTAATATGTAAACCTTAACCCAAAGTGGTGCAAATTTCGTTTTCTCTATCCCAAATATTGCCATTTGAAGAATCCAAAGAAAACTTAGAACTCCACTATAGTTACCTTTTATTTTATAGCAAAATCACATTAACGGTCGTGACTTAGTCTTCCCCGGATCTGAGCCTCCAGAAACCGTCCAGCTCTAAAAGCAGCCATCCTCTGGCGAGTTGCCCCCGTTTCACATACGCATGTGGTGAGTAACCTTAACGCTCGTGAAGGAATCAGGATGATCGCCCCTGTACCAAGCTATTCAGCTATTTCCACGGAGAATCAAATAGTGGAATGAAACTATACGGTGAGGAATGAAGAAACCTAGCAAGGAAGGAACTCTGACAGGAAAACCCCATGATAGGTCATGGGGACATGGCCCACCACAATCTCTTTACCCGGAATTATTATCAAATGTCCGCACATGCACCGATGAAGTATAATTCTTCCCATCTACTGTGGATAGTGACTGATCCTGCTTAGACCAGGGATCTTCAACGGATGACTCGAGACTCGCGACACAGGCGAAAGTGGGATCCAAACACCCGGTCTTCAAGTAGCTTGGGGTACGACTCCCGGCGATGACTGTCTTCTATCCCCTAGACCTCCTTGTAAAGCCATAGCATATATATGAGCATGAACACATGTGAAACCATGATTAGGGGAAGAAACACAATTCTCATATTCAGTTAGATTGCATATAGTAGATAAGGGGATCGGAGAGAGTTTCCTACCCATTATCGGACTTCCTGTCGTGGCGAGAATCTGTTTCCAAATAAATAACAACAACTTTTGCTTTCAATTTAATTACAATGTGTTTATATTTTAAAATAAAATTATCATCACTTGTAACATAAAGTAAAGTAATAGAACCTAATTCAAACGAGTGCCATAATACGTTACGGAGTCACAGGACAAAAGTAGTTGACACGAATTGGAACGGTTCAGATGAGAAATAAAATTACCTAATACAAACATTGTCACATAATGCAGAATCAGATCCATGAGATCAGACTTTTAAAAAGTCATCGGTTTTGCAACGAAAATATCTGGTTAAATCGAAACATTTCGAAATGTTTTTCGTTCATTAATGGGACTCAAATTAGGAAATTTCGAAACGAACGCGTTTCCCCGCCCATTTACGGAAAGAATTTTAACAATTGTTTTAATTGGCGAATAAAAAGTAAAATGCAGGCGGAATGTGAAATAATGCAGGCCCTTAAAATTTCACAAGTTCCACGTTTACAACATGTCGAGCTGCAAATATTTCTGTCCGTTTCAGCCGTAACGAGCTTCAATTTTCTTGTATTAAGGAAACCTGTTTTTCAGTAAAAACTTAATATTGTCCTTTTTCCTGTAGGACAACTGTCACGGTGTAGTTAGGCAGTCATTGCGTAAGACAATATCTGCTTACTAACAGTCCGTGGTGTGATATATAGACCGCGTACACCTCGTGGTAATTTGAATAATACGCGGGAGAAGCAAATAATTACAAATCTACCTAAATCAGACAATGGTAATTTTAGGCTAGCCAGGCCTCATTGGTTGTGTAAAACGTTACACCTGTTCTTGTATAAAGTCTCCAGGAGCCCGCAAAACAAATTATAAAACTGTCTTGAAGCCCCAAAATTAGAAATGTTAAAGAAAAGGCTCATTTAACTTCACTCTCAGCAATACAAAGTCTACAAAATCAATATTATCATTATAAACAAAGTAAACTATTTTATCAAAAGTAATTACTGCTTATATACAATATCAAGAACTTACCTCACGCCTATATATATATATATATATATATATATATATATTTACCTCACGCCTATATATATATATATATATATATATATATATATATATATATATATATATATATATATATATATATATACACTGCAGAGTACGGTTGGCGTCATTCTAGTGTCTAAGTTATTGTTCTCTTTTTACAATCTTGTAATAAGGCCCTCTGATAATGATGACATGGTCGTCGAAATATACATAAGGGTTTAATCTTAGGTAACTTGTATTATCAGTAATTATTTTATTATTTTTGTGGTATTTGGGTTGTTTCTTAACTTACTTGCTGACGCGTTTCGAAACAATAGTTTCATTGACGTAGCCAATCCGCTATTTTATAAAACAATTTAATCCCTTACCTCCTATGACGGATAGGGAAGTAATAATGAATGAAAGATTGGATTTATATACGGGCGTAAAGCCGAGCTGTCAGGGATGTATTAAAGGGTCATGACTCAAATGTAGAGACTTTTACCTTATCTAAACCTACTCTCACTTGGGGTCAGGGTTCTACCCGGTACCACTTCGTGCAACAAGAAACATAAATACAGACCGCTGTAATAGAGTCCTAAATAGTTTTCTATTCTTAAAAAAAGTCATATGTAAATGTAGTTTACAATTACAGATCGAATAATGATCTGAAATTCTAATTCGTGTCACATGATCACGACATTTTTCGAGTAAGACATTGCAAATTAAACTAATTTTTTCTGCGACGTATTTAAACTTTGCACAGTAATTTATCGTCAGGGTTAATCTTAACCTGAATTAAAAGTAATAAAGGGGCCCGAAACTTTAAGTAAGATAGCGTATGTGCATTTTTGCTGGCTAAAAATTAAAATTTAGTATTAAATTTAGCATTTAAATTTGGCATTTCTACAATCTTCTATGTATTATTATTTCCTCAATGTTAAAAAAACTATTAGTATAAGAGTTTAAAGTTTGAAAGTGTTAACCAGTGATATATTTCATATATCCAGTTAAAAATATTACAATAGTGGCAAATAAATGCCAATACAGAAAAAAAAACACCGTAGAAGCCTCGGAAACTGACGACTGGAAACGCTCTGCTGGAAGGTGGAAGAGAAAAAAATATAAAGCAAAATTTGTTGAGATCATGAGGGTTTCACACAAAATAATGGACAATGAAAGGGCGCAACGTTTACATACTTTTATAATTTCTCAACTTAATGTATGTTTTGAAAATATTATTAAAAAACCCCCAATACATATTTAATCTTTATATATAAAAAATGTTGTTGGTTTGTGTACGTTTCAAAAACTCAAAACTTTCTGCATCGATTTCAGTCAAATTATGTTACAACTTACATCCGGCTTCAGCTATTGTTTTTATATATTTTTCCCATCAGTAAGAAGCCCAAAACGGTCAGCTGTTATTCATTACGCCCAAATGTGTACCAGTAACAGCGCTATATGCCCCGATCGAGGAGTACACTAGCCACACTAGCTATCGACAACCAGTCGCAAGTGAAGCTTTAGCTGGTCCCGATTGCTTGAAGAAGACAAACGTACCCACTTGCATTCCATTCAGATTACGTTATAATCTGAATTAAATATTAACTTTAATCTAGATACTTTTGTGTGTTCATGACTAGCTGCGCGGTTCGCCAAAACATGAGGTTATTTGGGAATGCCAGCATACATCATGAGACGCGACACGAGTCGCTAACAGTATTTTAGATCAAATTAATTGATAACATATGATTTCATGTAACAGCTGTTATTTTCTAGGTTATGTTGTAGAACAGCTGTTTTATTTTACACGTACCTTGTGTTACTATTGTTATTATAAACTATTAAGATAAAATATTATTCCTCGATATATTATTCAACTTAAAACCGGCTGCACAGATACGAATAACCAATTAGTCCGAAGATAATTTGTCTGCTCGAATTTCTAACCTCTACCGTAACATCGATTAAAATAAGGACAAAACGTTGGAATTAATGAACCGCAAAATTGGCAAATCCTGAAGGTCTCGACGATTACCCGGTATTGGATTAGCGGTTGCTGGAACAGCCAGCTGTACAATCATGCAAAATACTTTGTATATTGCATTTTAATTAAAAACGCTGTCCTATGCATTCATAATGTTTTCTGATAGTGTAATAGAATCTATGCCACACAAAACTATAAACAGGTAGGCTCTCATATAGTAGTGCAACTGTTAATTTTATTAAGTTTAAATACTTTTGTTAAGTTTAAATTATTAACCTAACTATTAAAATTTTAAATTATCATATCTTATTTGGTTTCTGTGTGTGTGTGTGTGTGTGTGTGTGTGTGTGTGTGTGTGTGTGTGCGTGTTTGTGTCTGAGAGGAAAACTGTATGTGTGTGTGTGTGTGTGTGTGTGTATGTGTGTGTGTGTGTGTGTGCGTGTTTGTGTCTGAGAGGAAAACTGTGTGTGTGTGTGTGTATGTTTGTTATTGTGAGAGAAAACGTGTTGTCTGTGTATGAGAGAGAGAGAGAGAGTTTGTATGTGTGTGTGTGTGTAAGTGAGTGAGAGAGAGAGAGTGTGTGTGTATGTGTCTGTTTATGTGTATGTGTGTGTGTGTGTGTGTGTGTGTGTGTGTGTGTGTGTATGTTGTGTGTGTGTGTGTGTGTGTGTGTGTGTATGTTGTGTGTGTGTGTGTGTGTGTGTGTGTGTGTGTGTATGTTGTGTGTGTGTGTGTGTGTGTGTGTGTGTGTGTGTGTGTGTGTGTGTGTGTGTGTGTGTGTGTGTGTGTATGTTGTGTGTGTGTGTGTGTGTGTGTGTGTGTGTGTGTATGTTGTGTGTGTGTGTGTGTGTGTGTGTGTGTGTGTGTGTGTGTGTGTGTGTGTGTGTGTGTGTGTGTGTGTGTGTGTGTGTGAGAGAGAGAGAGAGACAGAGTGAGTGTTATGTCTGTGTATGTGAGAGAAGGAGTGTGTGTGGGTTTTTCTGTCTGTGTATGTGTGTGTGTGTGTGTGTGTGTGTGTGAGAGAGAGAGAGAGATAAAGAGAGAATCAGACAGAGAGAGAGAGAGAGAGAGAGAGAGAGAGAGAGAGAGAGAGTGTGCGTGAATGATTAAAAGGAAACATCCCAATATAGCCAACTAATACCACTCAAGACAGACAGGAATGGAATCAGTGTATCGTTAAGGACCCAAAAAGTTCCGTAAAGGCAGTAAATTGAATCGGCATTCTCGAAGAATACATACTTTCCATTGGGGTTATTCGATTCAGATTCTCCAATCAGCTGACTTTCCCAATTCGCCATATGATTTAACGATACAGCTGATTTTTCTCTCTATTTAGGGGATTTACTATTATAATTGTTAAATGTAACGACGTATATTTTGTGTAATTATTCGACTCAGTAATTATACGCCAGTAGCAGATGATAATTAGTTAGTAAATTTTAAACGCAAAAATTAAGGGAAATTAGAACAATGTCTGTCCAAGGTTTAACATGTTTACGAAAGACCTGGCGTGAGGTGAGATCGATTCATTCACTTGTTGACTCAAGGCTTTCCACTTGCATTTCAAATTCCTCTAAACAGGCATCTCTTTTGATTTGTATCTTAATTCCATCTGTCAGTTAATATCTTGTTCTATCTGAACCTATCTTTCTTTCAACAAATTCTTTCTAAGAATTTCCCAACCTTACTGTTCTTTTTAAACTATTAGTATTCATAAATAAGAGAGCATTGGGTGGACACCTGTGTAATAGAAACTAGGTAGCCTATGCCCTTCCCATTCGAGACATGACCAAACATCATGTTCTCTTTCAATTCCTTCTATTAGTATACACTCTCCTTATTCATAGCTTGTTCAAATTTTCAGTCAATAATAAAATAGTTTTTATTCATTTACTCAAATTCGAATACATTCGTTTAAACTTGTAGTGGATGACACTTGATGTTAACACGGGTTTTTCAAATATTAATTCATTATTTAAATTTAATTAAATAATTTCAGTTTTATATGACATAAAAACTTTTTACAAAAGGGGCAAGGTATGCAATATAGTCAATTCGTTCCAGTTGGTCAATAATATGTGATAGCATAATATAACAGCTGATTTTATGTAATAGGTTATTCGGTAGAACAACTGTTTTAACGTATAGGTTATGTTACTTTTTTATATTAATTGTAATTATTTGATAAAAAAAATTTTTTTTACAGTAAAAATATTGGAAAGAACCCCAATACCACAAATATAATAACAAATAACAAATAAAACAAGTTGCTTAAGATTAAAACCTTATTTACTTTTCGATGACCTTTTTATCATCATCAGAGGGTCTTATTACAATCTAGCAAACAAAAGATTACAAACTAGAGTGATCACTCTAGTCTCTCACTCTTGATATTGTGTAAATTTTTCTTTCTATGTAGGAAATTACATTTTTATTTATATTACTTGTTTTGATATATTTTTCAGCTGGTTCGGTACACATAATATCGATTACATCGCAGTGGAAACCCAGCGTTCTCCATCAGACATATACAGAAGACATAAAAAATGATGGCTCTAAAGTAATCCGTACAAGTAGCTCAATGACAAGGCTAAATCAGCATTACTACTACAGAACATCATAATTACAATATGCTCGCGGACACGCACAAGTGATTCAAACGACAGCAGCCGGGCAGCAATCACAACCTGTATCAGCGAAGTGATGTGAATGCGGATTGCCACATGGCTCCTGTACGCTGCCTACTTTGTGCTTAGTTACATAACCTACGCACTAGTATCCATCACTAATCTCGGCTCCGGACTTGCTTTGGCCAACAATGAGGGACACTTGACGCTTCATTGCAAATCGTCAACCCTTTGTAGGTAAAAGTATCTGGTCGCTTAGTGTTTCAAACTTCTATTTCTAATTTACTCATTTTTTTCTGGTTATCTCAAATTTGCTTATCATCGTCACTTTCATACTCTTAATTTTAATAACATTTTCTCATGTAAACATGACCCGGCTCCTTGTTTTGCCTTAATGTCGGCTCTTTAACTGGGTACCGATTGTGGGGCTCCCATCCAACCGGTTGAGATGCACCACTGGAATGTTGTCAAGCAGTCACCATGAGTGTATGCTAAGTGCAACTACTGCTGTCTGTGATTTGATTAACACACGCTCCTCTCTGAAGATAACACTCGCTATCCAGAAGCGTGGTAGACCGTGCACACACACCCGATGAGTTTCCAAATAGATACGATCATCCCGCACCTACTCCTCCTGCTCCTGACAAGTAAAGCCATTATTTCGCCGAATATTTGATTATTTCAAAGCGTACATGACCATGTATTAAACGTTACGTAAATACTAAAAATATTACGTTAATTTATTGTAAGTTATAATTTATAAATAACCCCTCCATGTAAGATATAGTTAGAATAAAAGTGGTAGTGTTAAGACTAGTCGGCAATCGTAACTACTTACTTGAAAATGTATTTAATAGATTTATAAAGTATAATTACATATAGAGTGGTAGCTTATACAAAATTTTATAGGTGTGTGTATCTGTGTCTATGTGTATAAAACATACTAGTACTTATATATATAGTTATATATATTTCTCTCTCTCTCTCTTGTGTATATATATCACTTACACTATATGTACTTAAACAAGAATCTTACTTGGTATTTATGCCAAGTATCTGTGTCTATGTGTATAAAACATACTAGTACTTATATATATAGTTATATATATATATATATATATATTTCTCTCTCTCTCTCTCTTGTGTATATATATAACGTACACTATATGTACTTAAACAAGAATCTTACTTGGTATTTATGCGAGTTAACTTTTTGGTAGTATCTCCATCATCAAGCATCACTGTGATGGGAGTGATGCCCGATGATTGAGATACTATCAATCTTTGAAAGTTAACTCGCATAAATACCAAGTAAGAGTCTTGTTTAGGTACATACAGTTACAGTGATAAGTGAATACAAGAAAACAGTGTTGCAAAGCTAAAAATATTATATATATATATATATATATATATATATATATATATATATATATATATATATATATATATATATATATATATATATATATATATATATATATATATGCATGATATTCTTAATCTATCTATCTATATATATATATATATATATATATATATATATATATATAGAGAGAGAGAGAGAGAGAGAGAGAGAGAGAGTCTACTAAAAATATTTTATATATATATATATATATATATATATATATATATATATATATATATATCATTAAATAAGGTGATACATTTTCTTGTAATATAGTTAATGAATGAATAATAATATTTAAAATACAAGAATAGTTTATATATATAAAATTTCTGAGGAATAATAAACACACATATAATATATGTTGAAAACCTTACTCACTGACTCTGCGTGTAGTACAAACACTCACCTGTAAAAACAAAACAACAGAAATTAAACACATGGAAAATTAAATAGAATTTTTCTAAAGGAATTACATTAGATACATATTGAAGTCGCTAAGATCTTCATATAAGTTGTACTTAGGCTAATGACTTTTTTAATAAAAATATATTTCTTGAAAGATTTTAGGTTTCCGGCGCATGGTCCATTAATATAATGTTACCCGTGGCTCTCTGCATTGCTAGCATTGTGGAATTAACTCTCTTTGAGGCGAAGAGAAGAACCCCTATCAATCATAACTTTTTTTGGCTATGGATATCATTCTTGAGAGCGATTGGAATAAACTAACCTAAACTATTCCTAAATTCTAGATCTACACTACTACTAGAACCTAAGCAACTGTCATAACTTTCTAAGTACTTAGACTACGGGTAGGAGCACATGAAATGTTACTACTGATGGTGGTTTTCCGAAACGCGTTGACAAAATGACAATCCTAGGATTGCCATAAAACTGTGATAAACTGCATAAGAAAATATTGTTTTTTTATGAGACTAGTTTTTGTAAAAATTCTTGAACAAAACATTAAGACTTTTAACAAACTGAAACAGTTATTGATTGATTGTTATACAAGCTTGTTAATACACAATGCGTTTATATTTAACACTAATACAAATTCAGTACATGATATCGCAGTTACAATAACCTATATAAGTTTAACTGGTTATACACAAAAAGATAAACGGAAGCTTAGTATTACAAAATATTGACGACATTTTATTACATAACTAATTAAAAAACGGATTCATCAAATAATCGGTTTCTGATGAGGCTCTCTGTCCGACCTTCAAAGAGGATTAGACTATAGGCCTATCTAAACCTTCAAGTCTCTTTAATATCCGGGGAAATATGAAACATTAGCTATGGGTAAATGCTACAGCCAAGCAGGGTTACAGTTTTACATTGTGAAAGATGTTTCACACTTATGAATAATTTTATTTATTTTAAGTCCTCGTGTAAAGTACAGTTTTATTTCTAATACTGGAGTTACTCTTACTTTAGCCCTCAGGAGCAAATTTTTTCAAAACGTACCCAGAGAGCCAAAATTTTGTTCGATTCAGGTTCGTAAATAGAATTTTAATAAGGATTTTTTTGGTATAAAACTAAAACTACTGCAAGATTTAGGAGGCATTCATTTCTCCAGTTTTATAGCCTATTCAAAGATAACTGTAAAAGAAAGATGGGTTAAGTCTCGATTTTTACAGTTGTGTCCCGGAGTCTCGTAAAATAATACATTGTAATGCAATACAATTTTAAGTGCATTTGAACTTTGACTAATGCTTACAATTCTTTTTCTGAGCTGGATAAAAATAAAGCAAAATTGAACCTGGCACTAGACAGAGAGCCGTCGGAAAGGAAAACTATTTGGTTTAAAGTCGAGTTTAGAGAAGGAGATGGCACCAACTGGGTGTTTACAATCTTGCGCCAGTAGAAGCCAACTATCCTTTTGGGTGTCGAGTTTGGAGGAGATGGCACAAATTGGGTGATAACAATCTTGCGTAAGTAGAAAGTCAACTATCTCGCTTGAAGTCCAGGTAGGTGAAGGAGATGGGACAAAGTAGGTGTTTACAATCTTGCTCCAGTAGAAGTCAACTACTCTGCTTGATGTCGAGTTTGGAGGAGAAGGCACAAACTGAGTGTTTACAATCTTGCATCAGTAGAAAGCCAACTACCTCGCTTGAAGTCGTGTTTGGAGAAGGAGATGGCAGAAACTGAGTGTTTACAATCTTGCGTCAGTAGAAAGCCTACTACCTCGCTTGAAGTCGCGTTTGGAGAAGGAGATGGCAGAAACTGAGTGTTTACAATCTTGCGTCAGTAGAAAGACAACTACCTCACTAGAAGTCCAGTTTGGAGAAGGAGATGGTTGAAACTGAGTGTTTACAATTTTGCGCTAGTAGAAAGTCAACTACCCTGCTTGATGTCGAGTTTGGAGAAGGAGATGATACAAACTGAGTGTTTACAATCTTACGTCAGTTGAAACCAACTACCTCACTAGAAGTCGAGTTTGGAGAAGGAGATGATACAAACTGGGTGTTTACAACCTTACGTCAGTAGAAAGCCAACTAGCATTAGCGTTACCGTCAGGTTTATTACGTCCAGAAGCCTGAGCGCCGTTCACCTCACAAAAGGAACATTCTATGAAAGTAATTCACCTTGTACACTCTCTTTCTCAGTATTTAATTAAAAAGTTTCATTACGTGTAAAAAAACTATTTTAATTTATTCTTATCACAGACTTGGCTTTAAATTGTTTTGATTAAAACACACAATAAAAACGATAAAAATATAGTAAGCACATTCTTAAAGCCTTTTTGTCCAATATTCAAGATTTCTGACCTAACGTAACTTTTAATACAAGTTATTCCAGTTTTATGTTTCTCGGTTATTTCCCATGATAAGACTTGAAATTGGTTTCCAAATTAGGGTTGTTTTTACAACTTTGCGTATATACCCCCTTCCAAAGTTACACACATATATCCACCCTTGTAGGACTAACTAGGATGACATAATTGGCCTATAAATGATAATGGTTGCCTTTTATAACATAAAGATGGAATGAAACAGGATTGAAGTAATTTTACTTTTGCCCTTCCCTATTCAAGGGAGATAATGTCACCAGCGCTTCAATTTAAATGCTAATTATTCCCATGGTATTAACTTTAAATATCTATTTTACCAAGAGGATTCGATTTGGGGAATGAAAAACAATTTTTTTAAAGTGATAACTTCATTACGCGTGTTGGACAAAACAACCATTGCTTTGGCGTCACGCTATTTCTGAGACCGCATACCTTACAGCATTTCCGTCGGGTTACGTTGAGTTACCTCAAAGTGAGTTAGAAGATAACATATGATTTCATGCAACAGCTGATTTTGTGTTATAGGTTATGTTGTAGAACAGCTGTATTACACGTAGATCATTATTAAATAATTTTTATCAGTTAATAAATATATTAATATATTCAAATTTTGATAAACCTCAATAAAAACAATTCAAAATAACAATAATAATAAGTTATGTATTTTTAATCCAATGTTTGAGGGAAAAAAATTGTTGGGACGACTTATACTTAACTGATTTGAATTGAAATTGTTAAAAAATTTATATTCAGTGAACATCTAATGAATGTTTTTGTACCCACACTATTTTATTACTATGCATAATAGATATTAGTCTTTAATTAATACATTCCTCAAATAAAGTGTAAAAATTGAATAAAAATGTATAAATTAATATTCTCGGCAATTTTCGTTGAACATTTTGTGAAGCTATTGCCTCTATTTTGTTATCACTTCTGTCGAGATTGCCCCAGCTAGAACCAAATTTCAAAAACAATATTTTGCCACTACCTAGATTTGAACTTTAGGAGTGCTCCGTTCGCTAGACCACTCAGCCTCATAAACTGACTTCAATATTTCAAAGTATACTTTAAATGCAAGATTTTGGTTCTTTCGCTTTCATTACGTATATGTTTACCTACTTTGGAGAGTTTTATAACCTGACTCTCCGTTAAACATTTATTTAAACTGTCTCGTATTCCCACATCATCTAATTTACTAAACATCAAACTCACGGCGTTTTGGAATGGTGCAAACATTTTATAAAACGAAAGCCTATATTAAGGTGGACCTTTGCGTAGTGCTGAAGCACGCAGAAGCTGAGTGCAAAGACCTGCCGGCATCAGCAAGTGCAGACTTCAGCACTTACATACGTAGGAAAGGAATGCAGACGCGCGCGCACACGTGTCGAGACAAACAGGCAATACGGGCGGATTAACATATTGTTGCTTTATGAAATTGGCACAGATACCTAAGCTTGAACAAGTTTCGGAATATAAATAGGGTATTATTTCTAATTAAAAAGGAAAGACTCGGCTATTAAAAATGAAGTACACCAACATCCTGTGTAATAAAAAACACATTATGAAAAGCAGCTTGAATCCGTCTAGACCATTACGAAATGAATATACTATAGACCTATAACAGGAAAATTCTTTTATTTATTGGAGGGGTTCGCTAACCACGTGGCTTTATCAGCGTCTCTCTTTAATATTGTCAGAGGAAGAAGGAATCAAGCTGTCGGTGTTTGGGTGTCGAGTTTGTGGCAACACTTATTTTGCTTCGGATGGACTTAAACCGTTATTTGTCATTCATGAGCTCCTCGACTAATTTAATTGTAATTAGAGGTTCTTTTTTTTTAAATAACATTGCCAAAATATCTTCAAAATTGAAAAAAACATTTACACTTTTAAAAAAATGTTTCAACTTGCCTATAGTAGCACTTACTTTGCGTGTTGAGGACGGCCGTTTCGGGAGATGCCGTCCTCAACAAGCAAAGTAAGTGCTACTATAGGCAAGTTAAAACATTTTTTAAAAAGTGAAGTTATTACTAGTATAATAAATACACAAAAACCTCTTAACCACAAACTTTCTTTAATTTACCCTAATGTACATTTCAGTTACAAAGTAACCATCCTCAGAGGGATAACATACAAAGACTGCTGATTACTAGTAGCTCACGCGAAGATGGAATCAACAAATGAAAAAAACAGTTTTTTAAACGATATTTTCGAATGTATCTGATATATATATATATATATATATATATATATATATATATATATATATATATATATATATATATATATATATATATGGAGTTTTTGGAGTTAACCTTTTTTCATTGCATTTGTTGCATGTTTTGAGGTAGTTTGTTAATAATGTTGATGGCACTTTTTTATATTTATTAAGTTTCATAAACGATATTTAATATTGATAAACCATATTTGACGTTTTGTTCATGGTATGTATGAATGATAACTGTCTGTTATTTTGTCTTTGCTCGTCTACATACGAGGGACTCAAATAGAGAGTTGTTAATTGCAAAAAGTGGCTTTAAAACGAATAACAAAGTACCACGTGACACGACAAATACAATGAAACACGAATAGCTCCAATACTATCCGTACCATTTTCTGTGGCACATTATGGTTATTTGGATGAGAATTGAGGAAAAAGAAGTATAAGTTTCAAAAAATTTAAATTTTCAATATTTTACAGGCTAAGGCAATACATAACTAAGGCTATATCATTTTTTAAGCGCCATTTTTTTTAGCGTCTAAGCGATCTCATTTGAGGTTTTATTTATGTATGCCTGTATGATAAATGTCTTTTTCCTTATATCGACTTCCTTCGTGTTTTGTGTGTTCCTTAGCTTAGCAATTAATGTGTTACTGTAACCATTACTATGAGAAATATATATATAAATATATATTTCTAATTATTAAATTCCTTCTTTTAGCTCACACTCTCCTGATACATAGCTTGTGCAAATTTTCAATCGTTAATAAAATACGTTTTTATTCATCCAATCCAGTTCATATACATTTCATTTAACCTACAGTAGATGACATTTGATGTTAATATAGCTCTTTTTCAAATATTTATTCAATAATTCAATTACAAAATGTGTGGGGTCCTGCCGGATTTGAACGGAGAATCTTTTTGTTCGAATTCTAGCGCTTTGGCACTGCGCCAACTTTCTAATATCTAGAAAGGTATATGAATATCTTTCAATATCTTTCTCAGTGATGCAGTGATGTATATGAATTTCTCCCCCCCCCCATCTAGTTTTCGTCAAAACCTCCATTGAACAACCTTAAATGGTTGCCATGGTTACCATATATTATTATAAATAGTCCTCTATGGTAACTAAAATAAAATGTTTATTTGTTAACTGTAGTAGGGATTTACTTTAAAAATAATTTTGTATATTACTTGTTTCTTAGTTGTTTTTCAACTGTTTGAGCTTCGTTTAGGGCTTGGAGTGCGTGGTTTGTGAGTATGTGTGTGTCTATGTTGATCTTCTAAAGTTATTAGAGGTGCATATTTATTTAAATATAACTATCCACAAACAAATAAAAATAGTCTACAGATTTTATAGAAATTTGTAAAACTCTAATTTTTAGTTGAATGTTGTGAGAAAGATATAAAAAATATTACAAATCTTAACAATATATATATATATATATATATATATATATATATATATATATATATATATATATATATTTAAAATATCGGTGCAACATTCTGGCAACGCCCGGGAGGCTTGGCAAACACTCCAGTAATCCCTAAGACGGTTGGTGGTGTTATTTGTGACTATGTTCCCCCACGTTATATTCTAAAAGGGTCACAGCTTAACGCTCTTAGGTCATCTCTTGACTCTTTCTACGACGAAAACAAATAATCTTAGTTCTGCGGGGAAAGAGACAGGTATTTCCAAAGACAATGGCTGACCAGTTTACCAAACTAGGCCAATACCGTCGATAGTTTACGGTTAAACTTTACTGCCATATTGGTAGTTTAGCGGTATACATTTCAAAATGGTGAATTTTAAAAGAAATTCTCCAAACAATGGACAATAAAATCAGCAATAAAACTAAGTACGACTGGCATTGGAGCTACAGTACTTACTGCGAGCGTTACCTGTGCGTACTAGAGTAACCTGTGCGTATCTGTGTTGCGGAGGTTATCCGTGGTAAACGTATGGAGACAATATTGGTACAGGCTTGGATTTAATGTTTAGATTACCACCCAACATGTGTCACATGCTGATGTAGCCTATGTGACGTGCTTGGCTGCATCCGCAATATATTGCAATTTTGTCTACGGAACGAGTTGGTGCGGAGACACTTGTTGAACGCCATGTATAAAATATATCTATTGTATTACTATACTGTCAAACATAGTTCAATTTGACCCCATTTTAATTACTTACCACAGAGCAAAATGTTCAAGCAAAAGTGTGTGATCTACGAATACGTATAGTAAACATAAAAAGATGCTTACCGTTCGTTTAGACCCGATAAGGCACTTACTGAACTGGTTACTAGGGCGTGGCCATCTACGGCGGTTTCCTTCGTCCCGATTGTAAACGGTGCGTCCAATCAACACGCAGCTAATTGTTTCTTAACGAACATTTAATAGTCCTGCGTAATTAAAGCTCCATAAAAGGGTCATAACAATCACAAGTGTCACATACTGCGCTCCCCTTTGTATTCCATATTCCGTCACCTTGAATGCGCATTGTTGGTACAGTGTGTAAAGGTGCTACATTCATAACTAACTTAATACTTTTGCATGCAAATATCTAGCAGGGAAACATTGTTGGCATAGTCTGCAGGACTTCGAGACATTGACGTCTCTCAACAATATCGTGAAGGTAGTCTTGAATACATTATTTTTCTAATCCAGTTAAACAAATAAAAATCTTATCACGTATTCCTAGTACAATTTTTTGATCTAATTAATGCGTTTAACCTAATTTTTGCTACCATGCTGAGTAAGTATCAAGTAAAGTCTTAATTTAATTTAAAGAATTACATTTTACAGTGATCATTTCTATTGCTTGGAAATTAAAAGGAAAGGATTTAGATAAGGACATAAACCTCCCCAGTCCAAGATATTGGTTTCACTTAAGTCGAACAGCATTCCTGAAATAAGCCTCTATCGCGATCGTAGGGTGTATCACTCAGTGTGAGGAGAAACTGATAAGGAAAGGTAGGTGGCATTAACCAAGCTTTAAAGTGAAAGTTGTTTGAAATATATGGTATATTTCAATTTAACCTATGGCCAGGTCTAACAAAATTATTTCGTGTAATGGAAGAAATCTAGAGAAATAATGGAGAAATGTCTACAGAAATTGATTCTTGTAATGGACGAAATTCTAGGTATTTCTGAGTGTTTTTGTGTAGAGGTTCAGTGATTTCATTATATTCAGGTTTTTTACCCTGAATTAAGGAACACTCTGGTGATAAAATATGCATTAACGTCTCTAAAACAAATTAATATACACAAAATTACTGTTTGGGTGGAAAGTATTTGATTAGATGTATTGGAAATTCGTTTACAATTATTACAAACAGGTACATAGTGCATACTGCGAATAATAAACTCAAATTTGTTTAAAAATTAACTGAAGTAAATTAATGCAATTAGAATCTCACGTAAGGGATGGCTCTCACGCACTTGAATGCTTTCTAGACGATAAGATCGGTATACATTTCATGATGTCGAGTGTCACGGAGCCAAGCTTAAAGCCCCACTCGGCTAGAGTTCCCATACAGTTGTTTACAATAGAGCTAAGTAGAACAGGCTCTCAGAAGACGTTGGCTGGATTGTTTTCCCAGTTGAAGAGGACGAACGGGGCACGACAGTAACTAGGTTAGCACGATCTATCCGACACTGTAAAGGGTTCGGATTCTGAGAAAATTACTTACAGTTTTACGAAACCCAACAACAGGCTATATCACTGTGTGAGAAATTCTCGAACGCCCCTTAAATTAAGCCTTGATACTCTTAGTTGTGAAGTAGAACTTATTATCTCAAACGTAATACCTATTATTACTCCATACAACCACTATCACAACCGTACAAAAATATCACTACTATACAACCACTATCATAACCGTACTGTCTCTAACATACTACCACTACCACGATAGTACTATTATTATCACAACCACAGGACTAATATCACAATCGTAACGATAATCTTAACCGTAAGACCACTATCCTTACCGTACTACCACTGTCGCAACAAAACTACGAGTATTACAAACGTACTGCCAGTATCGCAACGGTATTGCCACGTTGTGGTATTTTCTCAACCCTACCACCACTATCACAACAATACTACCAGTATCACAGCCCTACCACAACTATCACAACCGTAATACCACCATTATCACAACCCTATCACAACTATACTACCAGTATCACAGCCCTACCACAACTATCACAACCGTAATTCGACCAGTATCACAACCCTATTACAACTATCACAACTATACTATCAGTATCACAACCCTACCACAACTATCGCAACTAAACTTTCAGTATCGCAACCCTATTATGACTATCACAACCGTAATACCACCATGGTTACAACCCTACCACAACTATGCTACTAGTATCACAACCCTACTGTAACTATCACAACCGTAATACAACCACTATCACAACCATACCACAATAATACTACCAGTATCACAACCCTACTATAACTATCACAACGGTAATACACCCGCTATCACAACCCTACCACAACTATCGCAACTAAACTTTCAGTATCGCAACCCTATTATGACTATCACAACCGTAATACCACCATGGTTACAACCCTACCACAACTATGCTACTAGTATCACAACCCTACTGTAACTATCACAACCGTAATACAACCACTATCACAACCATACCACAATAATACTACCAGTATCACAACCCTACTATAACTATCACAACGGTAATACACCCGCTATCACAACCATACCACAATTATACAACCACTATCACAACCATACCACAATTATACTACCACTAACACAACCCTACTATAACTATCACAATTCTAATACTACCAGTATCACAATTCTAATACTACTAGTATTACAATCGTACTAGCAATACTGAGTTTAAGTATTGCAATGCTAAATAATTGAAGTTTCTTTAACTTTCGACAAACTAAATTGTGATGGAAGAATATGGCACTACGAACAATCTATATTAGACTTGAGCATATTAATTAGGCGAAGTAATATTGTGTTTGTCAATCGTCCCGTATGTCAGACAATCTAAATGACATTTTTAAGTAGCAACCCCCAGTGACTTAAACGTCAGTAGGATGCATATGAAAGTACGCACGAATCGGAAAGGTCGCACGAACAGAGGTGTCACAATGAACGCATTTAACACAATATCGAAGTCTCTACTGAAACAATGATGACACTGTGTGCCATCGTACCTCGAACATCGCATTACAAGCGTCTCGCAATACTACAATTACCGGCAATGGCGTAGTTATTTGTGTCTCACGTTGTATAACAATGGTATTTTCGAAACACGTTGGTTTGTTAGTGACTTTACGTCGCGACGTAAGGTCGCGTCGATCATACAGGATCACCTCTGAAGGATAAATACAAAATTCGTCTAGTTCTGGGAGTAAGCGGAAATCGTCACATCGTGTGGGCCGGATCGGTTACCTGAAATAACATGTTTTTAACCGGGGCTAATCAAGGTTTTCGAAATACTACACATTAAAGAGAGACAAATTCAGATGAAGGTCGAAGAGGGAAAGAGTACAAGAAAAGCCGTAATCAGGAATTGACCAAAAATGGGGAGAATCATGGATTTAATCCATAAATAGTATGTACAAAGTTTTCTTGCTGCTAAGATCACAGGTTTTAGAGATGAGCTTAGCAAACGAGTTTTTACAAATTTCATGAAATAAACAGTCAGACAAAATCTGGTGGCGTAATGGTGGCCTAGAAGAACGTGTAACAAGTGCGAAGTTAGCTTGCAGCTGAATTTGTGGGAAACATCAACTAAGTCTGAAAAGGACTAGAAACAACCCAGAATTTCTAGGATTTTGCACCTAGAAATAAATGCTAACTGATTAGAAGAAAAAAATGGAAAGGCGTTCATTGAGATCAAAAGAAGAAAAAGAAATACTTTCTCCGAAAAATAGAAGAAAGAAAAGAAGACTTTAATCAAGAAATCGAACAAAAGAAAAGGAAAACGTTAGTAATTAAAAAAGAAAGTAATGGAAGAGAATAAAAATTAAAGAGTTTAGTCAATAAATCGAAGGGAAAAAATACATTAACCGAGATATCGAAGAAAGAAAAAGGAACACTTTAATCAAGATATTGAAGAAAAAATAAATAAAATGAATGGTATTCATCAAGGTCGAAGAAAGAAAAAATGAAAGACTTTAATCAATATATTAAAGGGAGACAAAGAAAGACATTAAACAAGAGATTGAAAGAAGAAAAAGAAGATATTCATCTAGATCAAAGAAGGAAATAAAATTAAAAACTTTAATCAATAAACTAAAGGAAGGAAAATATACACTAAACAAGCGATTGAAAGAATGTAAAGGAAATGAAAGATATTAATCAAGAGATCGAAGGAAGATGAATGAAATGAAAACGTTCATCGGGGTCGTGTAAAGCCTGCCCGTCTAATTTTGAAACCAAAAATAATTTAATCAACTTGGACTTCTATTGATAATAAAATAATGAACAATAACTGTAAACTAGGGAACGATGCTCATTGGGCCTATCTATCCATTGGGCGTACCTGATCTATAGTTACGACTTTAAAATAGCGGCATTAATATTAAGTCCATGTGGTTGCTGATGTCCATCGGAACTCATCTCAGTATGGTTCAGAGGTTTATTGATAAATATTATAATTACTTGTGATATTTATCAATAAATTATATTGATTAATCAATATTTTACATAAATTATGAATATTTATAATTTATTTACAAACGCCAAACAAATGTAATTAAATTAAATGTATTCATGATAAAATGTTATGGAGATCTGTCGTGCACATTACTTCACCGGTCGTTAAGTTCTCTTCTTAGGATAGGTTGGGTCAGATCAGGCTAGGTTAGCTCTTAAACGCGACAAGTACGGGACGGAGGGTGTTTATTCATCTCCTAAACCTCTAACGGTAACCAACATATTCTACCGAAGTCCTGTTTTTATATACTAAAGCATATGGGAAAAGTCTGCAACCTATTTGAAAACATTGCAACAAACTGAAACAAGTATCGGACAGAAGAATACAGCGATGACGTCACTACAAACGCATTACACGCTGAGGCAACGCGGAAGGCCGCATCAAGTGAAGGGCAAATCATTATGAATGAATGAGTGAAGTAACTTGGAGATATGTACGCTTTGTGTTACAATTTTGAATATATTCAAGTATTATATCATAAATAATGAAATTTGAATAGAATGTTTTTAATTAATTTTGAATTATTAAGGAATTATGTAATATGAGATATACAATAAATATCACAAACCCCTACTGAACAATGTCTTATTATTGTTACGTAAATTACGGTTGCAAAACAAAAATTCTAAGAAAACGAAAGCTTCTAAAGATGGTAGCTTTGCAACGGAAACGTACGTAAGGTTAATAAAACATTATTGTGGTTAGAGTGTGTTCTCAGATATTATTATGAATTCGCTACAGCTTTTTCACAAAATAGTGAAGAGATAGACACTTATATACTGTATTTGCTGTCGTATGATTGCGTTTAGGCTTGCTGTATCCAGTGGAACAGCTGAGCTGTGTAAATATGCTTAGAGCCATATGCTTCTGACAGTACAGTAAACTAATGTACTCTAGAAATACGGGACACTTCGTCTGCTCTAGAATTGTGATAGCTTCCTAGGTAGGGTCACAATGGTCACTAAGTAATATCATTATAGTCTCTAAATATTTCTAGGAGGACACTTTGTCCTACCTAAGAGAAGGTTGTAGAATGTTCTATCTATAGATTATATATATATATATATATATATATATATATATATATATATATATATATATATATATTAATGTATTTTTCATTCATTTTTTTCTATTAGTTCACACTATCCTAATATATATAATATAAAATGTGCAGAAGATATACATATGTATATATATATATATATATATATATATATATATATATATATATATATATCTTTTTCACATTTTCAATCGTTAATATAATACTTTTTATTTATCCACTCAAGTTCAAATATTTAATTCTATACTTTTAGTGGATTACAATTGATGGCATGTAGTTTTTTTCAAAAAATTAGTTCATTAATGATAACATTTTAGATTTATATGGGAGAAAAACGTTCCACAATGGAGGCAAGGTAGACGATATTGGGGCAAGGTATTCAATATAGGGGCAAGTGTTAGTTATTTCGTCCCATTTGGCTATAAATAAGTGATAATATATGATTTCATGAAACAGCTGATTTTATATTAAAGGCTATGTGGCAGAACAGCTGTTTAACGTTAAGGTGATGCTAATTTATTTAAATTATTTGTAATTATTTCATAAACAGTAGCTAAAATAAAATTTATCTTTGTTGAAGTAAGTAAAAATTGGCTTTCAAATTGTTTTTGTTTATATTAATTTTTATGAAAAAATAGACAAAGCAATAGAAAATACGGACATACCACCCCTCGTTGGAGGTGCTAACGTAGGTAGAGCGTGACAACGATTTCCAAATATTTCAAAGCGAACACTTCGCATCGCCTAAAGATTGCAAAATATATTTATAAAATAATTGATTTGGTCACCCTTTCCGCATAATTCCTTATGCCGAGCTTCATACGATTCATACCGATAAATATTTTCTACTTGACAGATTTACAAAATGAACAATGAATATAATAGCTTTATATTTAATTAGTTTGTTTTATTGTTTAAAACTATTTCTACCACAGAAATAAATGTATTTACTCAGTTAGATTTATTAGGGCTCATTTTATTGAGTCAAAATACATAAAGATGCCATGTATGAGATACAGTCAGGGCTACATGATAACCGGAATGTCATCTCAAGAGAGATCCGAAAAGCCAGTGGGGAGGCTTGAGTACTGAGAGCACTATACCAATATTCCTAGACATTTACATTTTACCATTATTATTATGCTGTAATTTTATGATTCCTATAACACTCTATCCAGACCCTAGAATCGTATACCAATTATAATTTTTTTAATTAATTTGGCTTCTTTAAAATCAGCTGAGGTTAAACTCCTTCTCATAAACTTTCGAAGTTTTATTAATGTATTTCATGTACTTTTCTAATACAAACAAGTAGTATAGACAAAAACTTTAAATCAATTCCTACTTAGATTAACAGAAGAGAATTTTGTTTTAGTAACTTTTTACTAAATAATTACAATTAGCATAAATAAAGTAACATATCCTATGAGTTGAAACCTGTATACCCCATAACATATAACATAAAATCAACCGTTTTATGAAATCATAAGTTATCACTTATTTTAAAACAAATGGGACAAAATAACTATATCGTATTCCTTGCAGCATTTGTGAAAAAAAATTTTCACATATAAAATTAAAATTAATTCATTAAATAAATTTTAATAATGAATTATTATTTGAAAAAAACTATATTAAGGGTCGTCCACTACATGTTTAAAATGTATTTTTAACTTGGGTAGATGAATAAAAAGTATTTCATTAAAGATTGAAATTTTGAACGACATATACATATATATATAGGCCTATATAAATATATATATATATATATATATATATATATATATATATATATATATATATAATACGTTTTCTTGTTCAATAATTTAAAACAACATAGGTTATTCAAATACAAGAATATTTATTAATTTATATCCAAACCTTTTCGTTGGTAAACAGTAGCAACTTCATCCTGTTGATGATGTTGGTACTGTTTACCAACGAAAGCTTTGGATATAAATTAATAAATATTCTTGTATTTGAATAACCTATGTTGTTTTAAATAATAACCTATGTTGTTTTATACATATATAAAGAGAGAGAGAGAGAGAGAGAGAGAGAGAGAGAGAGAGAGAGAGAGAGAGAGAGAGAGAGAGAGAGAGAGAGAGAGAGAGAGGGAGGGAGAGAGAGAGAGAGAGATTAATTGAGAGAGAGAGATTGATTAGTTCAACTAATAGAATAAACTAAGTATTAGAAGGAATAGAAACTGTCGAAGGGTAAAAACCATGCTGTAAATCTGACAGATATAAAATGCTAATCAGTATGCCTCTTCATAAAGTATAATGAGGATTGGAGGAACAGACAAATTATTCTATTTAAGGACTTTTGTCAACCCTTCCCTTATGTAAGACAAAGTATCCGCATAGAAACATTTAGAAACGATTATGAAATCACAAATTCTCGTGAGTGACGAAGTGTCCGGACACCATCCTGCACCGGTTGCGTTTAGCTTAGGTTAGGTTGGTGCCATCCTGTATGTGTGTGTAAAGGCGAGAGTACATTCAGTAACCAAACAGAAGGTGTTGCATTTTGGAACCACTGAAACAGCCAACAGATGGCGCTGACAGAGTTATAATATACATTTAGATAGAAACTGAAATGCCTTTATAACTTAGGTTAGGTTGGTGCTATCCTGTATGTGTGTGTAAAGGCGAGAGTACATTCAGTAACCAAACAGAACGTGTTGCATTTTGGAACCACTGAAACAGCCAACAGATGGCGCTGACAGAGTTATAATATACATTTAGATAGAAACTGAAATGCCTTTATAACTTAGGTTAGGTTGGTGCTATCCTGTATGTGTGTGTAAAGGCGAGAGTACATTCAGTAACCAAACAGAATGTGTTGCATTTTGGAACCACTGAAACAGCCAACAGATGGCGCTGACAGAGTTATAATATACATTTAGATAGAAACTGAAATGCCTTTATAACTTTATGTTGGCAATTTTAAAAGTAAATGTTTGTTATACGAACAGTATTATAGTTCCATAAAAATGAACGGCTTTTTATATGTAAGATGGCAATAAATGTAAGTAGAAAAGAGAGTTTGTAAAATAAACAGAATTGATGGCAAATGTCAGTACGGAGTTGGCGCGTGGGCTGTCCCGTGTACAACGCTTAGCCTATTCTGCTTGTCTCATGATATTTGCAATGATGTGAAGATATTTATAGTGTTTGCCTCGCGGAGTTTCTCAAAATGGGCTTCAAACAAGCTCTATACTTTCATTATATTGTTGTAATGGCATTCAACTATTTTAAATTACTTTATCATGATCACTACCAATAGAAACATTTTATTACTATGAATAAAAACATATATTACCATATTAATACCAATAAAACATATTATTACTAATAAAAACATAGTGTAACCGATATCAAAATTTTATTAGCACTAAAAACATTAGTTATACCAAAACCCATTAATGTAAATATTATTATTACCAATTAAAACATTTTTATTTCTTTAATATTAAAAAAAAATATATCCCCCAAAAAAATCATTACTATTGCCAATGAAAAGCTTATTACTACCTATAAATACACATTTTTACCACTAAAAGAAATATTATTACCAACAAAATATTATTTTTGCTACTCAAAAGATTAGTATTAACAATAAAATCATATGGATTTTGAAAATACAAACATTATTATCATCAATAAAAGCACAGGCCATTAGTTTGTCAAGAAAATCATTATAATTACCAATGAAAAAATTATTAATACTGCACCAATAAGTACAAATTACTCGTATTACCAAAAAAAGCATTAATAAAACCTATAAAAACATTGCTTTCCTTGTCAAAAGACTCGTATTGTCAATAAGATATTATTTTTACCAATAAAACATTATTATTTGTCTACCAATAAAAACATAATTTTCGCCAATAAAAAATTTTATTTCTTGAAATAAACCATTATTATGAAAACATTATAATGAGAACATTAATAATAATACTGTACCAATAAGTACAAATCATTACCATTAATATCACATTTTTACCAATAAAATAGTATTTTCACCAATAGAAACATTGTTATTAGCAATAAAAACATTATTTGTTTACTAATAAAAAGTAGACTTAGTGATGGAAACTGTTCGTCTACGAGCCAACAAAAGAAATATATTACATATTAATTATATTTTGTTACATTTGAATAGGTTTTTAAGGTGTTTCAAGACAAAATAATTACCTGTTCTGTTAATACTCCAACAGAACGTTGAGAGCATCTTTCTGAATTCATGATTTTACATCCATTTCACTGTAAACACCGTCATTGTATTCGTCAGAACCAACATCGTAAACGACTTTTATAATGTTCTAAACGCGTTATTTAAAACGTATTTTAAAAATCTACCCAGCATTGCATTTGTTTATGTATGCTCTTAATTTTACACACATTTCAATGCACTTAGTTGTACAACCTTGATACACACTTAGTTCTACATACTTTTCAAAAACACATAGTTGTATACAACCATTTATACATACTTAGTTATCCATACACTTCAAACACGCTCAGTTGTCCACACATTTCATACACACTTAGTCGTACATACACTTCACACACACTTAGTTAAAAATACATTTTCACACAATTAGTTGTCCTGACATTTCCCACACACTTAGATGCCCATACATTACACCACACTTGGTTGTCCATACACTTAGTTAACCATACATTTCACACACAATTAGTTGTCCATTTATTTCATACACAACTAGTTGTCCACAAACTTACTTCTCCATACATTTCATACACAATCAGTTGTCCATAAATTTCATACACACTTAGTAGTCCACACATTTCATATACACTTAGTTCTCCATACATTTCATACACAATCAGTTGTCCATAAATTTCATACACACTTAGTAGTCCACACATTTCATATACACTTAGTTCTCCATACATTTCATACACAATCAGTTGTCCATAAATTTCATACACACTTAGTAGTCCACACATTTCATATACACTTAGTTCTCCATACATTTCATACACAATCAGTTGTCCATAAATTTCATACACACTTAGTAGTCCACACATTTCATATACACTTAGTTCTCCATACATTTCATACGCACGTAGTTGTCCATACATTTCACCACACGCAGTTGTCCATACATTTCATACACACTTAGTTGTCTACACATTTCATATACATTTAGTTCTCCACACATTTCATACACACTTAGTTGTCCATACATTTCATATATACTTAGTTCTCCATACAATTCACACACACTCAGTTGTCCATAGATTTCACCACACTTAGTTGTCCATACATTTCATACACACTTTTTGTCCATACATTTCACCCTCTTAGTGGTCTGCACACTTACTTGTCCATACATTTCATACATACTTACTTGTCCATAAATTGAATACACACTTAGTTTTCCATACAAGGCAGCAGCTAGGTGCTCTACACCGGAGGGAAAGGTCCCTCCGCGTTTTAGTAATAATAATAATAGTTCTCCATACATTTCATACATACTTAGTTGTACAAACATTTCATACACACTTTTTGTCCATACATTTCACCCTCTTAGTGGTCTGCACACTTACTTGTCCATACATTTCATACATACTTACTTGTCCATAAATTGAATACACACTTAGTTTTCCATACAAGGCAGCAGCTAGGTGCTCTACACCGGAGGGAAAGGTCCCTCCGCGTTTTAGTAATAATAATAATAGTTCTCCATACATTTCATACATACTTAGTTGTACAAACATTTCACATTCACTTAGTTGGGCATACATTTCATACACACTTAGTAGTCCACACATTTCATATACACTTAGTTCTCCATACATTTCATACACACTTAGTAGTCCACACATTTCATATACACTTAGTTCTCCATACATTTCATACACACTTAGTAGTCCACACATTTCATATACACTTAGTTCTCCATACATTTCATACGCACGTAGTTGTCCATACATTTCACCACACGCAGTTGTCCATACATTTCATACACACTTAGTTGTCTACACATTTCATATACATTTAGTTCTCCACACATTTCATACACACTTAGTTGTCCATACATTTCATATATACTTAGTTCTCCATACAATTCACACACACTCAGTTGTCCATAGATTTCACCACACTTACTTGTCCATACATTTCATACATACTTACTTGTCCATAAATTGAATACACACTTAGTTTTCCATACAAGGCAGCAGCTAGGTGCTCTACACCGGAGGGAAAGGTCCCTCCGCGTTTTAGTAATAATAATACTAGTTCTCCATACATTTCATACATACTTAGTTGTACAAACATTTCACATTCACTTAGTTGGGCATACATTTCATACACACTTAGTTGGGAACACATTTCATATACACTTAGTTGGTAGCACATTTTATACACACTTATTTGGGCACACATTTCATACAAACTTAGTTGGGAACCCATTTCATGCACACTTAGTTGAGCATACATTTCATACACACTCAGTTGTCCATACATATTATATACACTTAGTTCTCCATACATATTATACACATTTAGTGGTCCACACATTTCATGTACACTTAGTTCTCCATACATTTCATACACACTTAGTTGTCCATACATTTCATACACACTTAGTTCTCAATACATTTTATACACACTTAGTTTTGCACACATTTCATACACACTTAGTTGGACACACATTTTATACACACTTAGTTGTCCACCTTTTTCATACACACTTAGCTGTCGATACATTCCACGCATACTTAGCTGTCCATACATTTCATATACACTTAGTTATTCATAAAATTCATACACACTTAGTTGTCCACACATTTCATATACACTTAGTTCTCCATATATTTCATACACACTTAGTTGGGCACACATTTCATACACACTTATTTGGTTTCACATTTCATACACACTTAGTTCTCCACACATTTCATACACACATAGTTCTCCACACATTTCATACACACTTAGTTCTCCACACATTTCATACACACATAGTTCTCCACACATTTCATACACACTTAGTTGGTTACACTTTTCATACACTCTTAGTTCTCCATATATTTCATACACACTTAGTTGTCCACATATTCCATACACACTTAGCTGCCTATACACTCCATACGCACTTTGTTGGGCACACATTTCATACACACATAGTTCTCTAAACATTTCTTACACCAAATGACCTATGAGTACCGACTATTACTCACTGCACCATTCTATCCGTTCACCTACAGATTTGCCTCTAATGTCTCACTTCCTTATTTCGGAGCCGTCTCCTTGTAATACTGTCATAACGAACCTAACTTTCGCTATTTGTACACAACATTACAATCAAGCCTTGCTACTATATAAGGCTGATGGAAATACTTTGGTCTTACAAAACTTAAATACTGCGCCCTTCCTGGCCTTGTTTCTTAATGTTCTTCTAACTATAAAGATCTTTTCTTTTAAAATATAATACACCTATCCAACTACCGAGCTTCATACACCCAGTCATACAGTTCGAGTCCAGCCTAAGGTTTTCCAAGTGAAAATATGTTCTATACACTATTAGTAGTGGTTTGATTATAATGATTTAATTAATTTTTAATATTACTTGTTACTAATAGAAATATAAAAGTTATAACTATTCAAAGAGAAAAAGTAATGTAAAAAAAATTCTAAGTAAATTTCTACTGAGGTTAACAAAGAAAATTGTTATTTTATTTAACCCAAAGAGCACTATCTACTATATTATATGCTCACCATGGCAACAGCTTAAGCAGATTGTACAATGGAGGTTTCGACGACAACCAGATGGGGGAAAAAATTCATATACATTATTGAGAAATGTATTTCAAGGTATTGGAAAGCTGGCTAAGTGCCAAAACACGCTAGTCTTAAAACATAAAGATTCTCAGTTCGAATCTGGTTGGACCCCACAAATTTTATAATTTAATTACTGAATAAGTATTTGATAAAAATGTATTAACATCCATTGTTATCTACACTACACGTTAAGATAAATGTATTTTAAATTGATTTAATGAATTAAATTTTATTTGATCAACAATTAAAAATATGTATTATATATATATATATATATATATATATATATATATATATATATAAAGTCAAAATACAAATACAAGAATTATATTTGAATTTACAATTCAAAGCTTTTCGTTGGCTAACAGTACCAACATCATCAGGAATATTAAACAATTAAAATTAACATATGTGCAAATTAGATCAAATAAATAGTTATGCCAAATCAATTACAATGTTGTTAAAATTTTTTTTTTTTATTTTGCTGCCCTAACATTACAAACACTGAATATATTATCGAATTTAGATTTTACTTGTATTTGTTCATTTATCAACTCATTATTAGTATTATATTTATGTATTTCTAAAGCTTCATAAATATTCATTCTCAGGCCTTTGTTAATTTCTTTTATAAGTATCATATTATCTATATTAGGAAATAAGTGATTATTATTAATACAATGACTAGCAAAATTTGATTTATAAATTTCTGGCTTTTTATATGCATTAAAATGTTCTTTATATCTATCTTTAAGTTTTTCTTAGTTTGTCCTATATAAACTTTATTACAATAATCACATTCTAATTTATATACACCGTTTTTTTCATGCATATTAATAATATTATTATTATTCATTATATTTATTAATTTATTATTAGTATTATAAGCGAATTTTATGTTGCTGCCTTTAAACAATTTTGTGATATTTTTTACTTCATTACCAAAAAATGTAAATGAAGTCCATATGACATTTTCATCATTATTTTTGTAAATTAGATTATTATTTTGTTTCTTTAAAATATTATAATTAAGTTTATTAACAGTTTTCTTTTTATAACTATTCTCAATTGCAATTTGATAGATAATGTTTTTCTCTCTTATCTTGTTTTCATTATTCATAGGTATTTTATGTAATCTATATAATAAATTGTATAATGCAGCCATTTTTTGATTATACGGATGGTTAGAATTATTAGGTATAATTTGGTTAGTTTGTGTCGGTTTACGATATATGTTAAATTCAAATTCATTAATATGTCTTATAATTGTTATATCTAGAAAGTTGATCTTATTATTTTCCTCCATTTCATAAGTAAAATTAATATTTTTATTTATCATATTTATTTTATCTAAAATAGTTATTAAGTTTATACCATTATTATTAGATACATATAATCCACATCTACATATCTAAACCAATAACCGTTTTTATCAAATGTCTGTATAATTTTATTTATTTTATCATCTATATATTGTAAAAATATTTCAGATATTATATTCGATAAGGGAGAACCCATGGCAAGACCATCTTCCTGTTTGTAAATTTTATTATTATATGTAAAATAATTTTGATTTAATAATATTTTTAATGTATTTATAATTTCTAATAGTAATTTTCTATCTTTTTCATTTTGCTCTAATCTAGATTTTATAATATTGAGAGTCTCTTTTATAGGAATATTTGTGTACATATTTTTTATATCTAATGATATTAATTTGGTTTTATTATCAATATTAATTATTTTTAATTTATCAATAAGGTTAATAGAATTACTTATGGTATGATTATTATTTAGTTTCATTTTATCTTTAAGAATAGATGTTATGATTTTAGATATTTTATAAGAAGGGGCATTCATAAAATTTACTAATGGTCTAATTGGTTTCTCAATTTTGTGTAATTTAATAAGTCCATTCATTATTAATACATTCTTTATTAATACACAAGAAAACATATTGCGATATTTATATATATTTATATATATATATATATATATATATATATATATATATATATATATGTGTGTGTGTGTGTGTGTGTGTGTCAGGATAGCGTGAGAAGGAATTTAATAATAAAACATTTAATCCCAGCCATGCGCTTTTCACTCAAGTCACGCCAAGTAGTTACGTCATTCAATGATGAAGACTAGCTAATGGAATCGCGTATGACAATAAAACCTTTTCGTGAAACTATTTAAGTTATTATCATTATTATAATTATTAGGATAGTTATTATCTTTCCTATTTTTGAGGAACCTTGTAAAGGAGTGATGAATTTTCAGTGCGACATACATTCTGCTATTAACCATTATAGGACGAGCACGTGTGTGTACCCTTCGTACAGACAAGATCTGACTTTCACAATAAATTAGACGTAAATTCCACATAATTTATGCTAAGACTAATTAATCTCACCCGACGAAACTTTAACTTGTCAACATTAATGGCGTATAAGCGCAACAAGATCCAATCCTCTCTACGATATATTATAGATAATATATCACATACTACGGTAATATATAGGATGTATATTATCATATATTTTTTCAATGATATATATCTTTATTTTTCAATTTCTTCTATAACTCCACACTCTCCATACATATATCCTGTACAGTTCTTCAATCGTTAATAAAATACTTGTATTCATCCAGTCATGACCAAATATATATTTTTTAAATCTATAGGGGATAATACTTGACATTAATACATTATTTTCAAATAATAATTCACTATTTAAATTTAAGTAAATAATTTACGTTTTACATGGGAGAAAACGTTTCCCAAAAGGGGCAAGATATGCAATATAATTATTTCATCCCATTTGGCTTAAAAAACATGATGACATGATTTCATAAAACAGCTGATTTTATGATATTGATTATGTGGTAGAACAGCTGATATACGCATAGGTTATGTTTATTGATTTATAATAATTTTAATTATTTTTTCTTTGTAGACCTTAGTAGGAATTTACTTTTATTTTCCCCCTTTTATATATATTACTTGTTTTCACACTTATTTTTTTACTCCGTTCTGGTGCTTCAAATAAAGAAGTTTGAATAAAGAATTTGAAAAAGTTTCTTTTCATTTATTCGCCAAATAAATAAAGAATAAAAAATAAACGTCTTAGGTAATTTCACTTTATTCTTCTGTTGTACTAGCTTTTAATGTAATTTTGTTTCTTTATCCTTCAGCTTATTTTTCTAATGTCTCTCTAGATAGTTACGTTTTAAGCGTGCTTTTAGGTTTCTCACTACTATTTACTAATATAATTTATTCCCACGCTAAGTAACAGCCCCAATGATACACGAAGCCTCGTGCTTCACTATTCTTCCAAATTGTTGTCGACTTGTGCATTATTTGTACAGCACTTTCCAATCTACATAAATAGAACTTCCAGGTTTGGCGTTCAATACTGTATCCCTTACAGTCCACCCGAAACGACCTCCATTGACCTTCACCGATCCAACACATTGTTGCGTCACACACAGATTAACACTGTCTCCGTAACGTCTGACCAACACTTCCCGAATGCCTTGACATCTTGCGGGCTTCCTTTCTCTCGCAGATTTCCTGTTTTGCGTATATTTAGCTTTAATCAATACTTTCTTGCAGTTAAACGACCTTGAGAGATAATAGTTAATAGATCGGGAAGTTCGTGGTACTTTTTATGGGATTACATTGTAAACTAATATGATTTAATGACCGTACTAAACCATGATGTACTCATAAAAGGCCAGATACATGTTCATTATACGTTATAAGGGACTACGGTGCTCTCTACTGATTGATGTTTAGGTGCATACGCGGATAAAATGTCAAGAAGAACTCCGATATGAAAAGGTAAATTTTATGAAAATTGATAATACTACATAAGCGTACAGCCCCTCCCCTAAATCAAAACTAATCGATTACACTTGTTTAGGTCACACAATTCATAGCTAAAAGCAGATAAACCTTTCCCAGTTTTGAACAATGACAGAGTACTTCCTTTTTGAGTATTACGCTCGATGTAATAAGACAAAGATAAATTATACAGGTGCCAGGACCCACAGTAGCAATTGTAGCATGAGTTATACGTATTTAAGTGTGATAGTTTCGTCTGACACGTGTATGTAACCATAGCATCATTAATAAAAACAAAACATTATTAGGATGTAAATCATATTAAAAATTCTGATCTAAACCTAAAAGGTAATTACCGTATGCGAGAAAATAAACGGTACTGAAACTAAAACAGCTCTAGTTTCAATGATGCAAAACCTTCAAAAACTGTACGAGGTTGCCTCAGACTGAACTTCAATACTGTTTATTTTGGCTCATACGGCATGTACTACTATAAGTTTATAGTTGGTTAAACTCCCAAAGCAAATGCTTCTCCTATAAGAGGTAATATTTAAACAATCACTGTAAAATGATTACTATATTAATCTCTTGGATTCAATATCATGTGGAACAGATTGCAAATAATAATTTAAAAGCATTTGTAATATTTTCCTTTAAACTGAATTCATTTATTTTTTAAATATTGCAAATAAAACCGAAATTACTGTCCACTTCTAAATTTCGTTAGTCAAAAAATTCATTGTTGAGCCGGTAAATATTCTCCATTGAACTGATAAAGATTCTCTATTGAGCTGTTTAATATTCTCTGTACAAACTGTTAAATATTCTCCATTGAACTGGTTAATATTCTACGTGGAACTGTTAAATGTTATCTATTGAGCTGTAAAAATTCTTCATTGAACTGTTAATTATTCTTCATTCCACTGAAACAAATTCTCTATTGAGCTATTTAATATTCTCCATTGAACTCTTAAATATTCTTCATTGAAATAATAAATATTCTCAATTAAGCTACTAAATATTCTTCATTGAACTCTTTAATATTCTCTATTATGCTATTAATTATTCTCTATTGAACTAATAAATATTCTCTATTAAGCTATTAAATATTCTTAATTGAACTAATAAATATTCTCTATTATGCTATTAAATATTCTTCATTGAACTGTTAAATATTCTCAATTAAGCCATTAAATATTCTTCATTGAACTCTTAAATATTCTCTATTATGCTATTAAATATTCTTCATTGAACTGTTAAATATTCTGTATTAAGCTATTAAATATTCTCTATTAAACTAATAAATATTCTCTATTCAGCTATTAAATATTCTTCATTGAACTCTTAAATATTCTCTATTATGCTATTAAATATTCTTCATTGAACTGTTAAATATTCTGTATTAAGCTATTAAATATTCTCTATTAAACTAATAAATATTCTCTATTAAGCTATTAAATATTCTTCATTGAACTCTTAAATATTCTCTATTATGCTATTAAATATTCTTCATTGAACTGTTAAATATTCTGTATTAAGCTATTAAATATTCTCTATTAAACTAATAAATATTCTCTATTAAGCTATTAAATATATCTTCCATTGAACTGTTAAATATTCTCTATTGATTTAATAGAGATTATCTAATAGGCTATTAAATATTTTCCATTGAACAGTTAAATATTCTCATTATTAAGTTGTCACTGCCAGCTGCTCACTATTTGGGAAATACCCTGTACATTCTAGAAGTCATATTAAGAAAGGCACTGAATTATTCGTCATTGGTTTAGAACAGAAAGGCCAATCCGAATGACGAGTAAGGCGAGATCATTTAATGATTCAATAATTAACGAATTCTGGCGACCACCTATGTCTGCAACATGACGTCACTTACCTGTGCATGTAAGAACGGTTCAAGGCCCCGGGTGACAGAGGATCGCAAACCATAAGCTCGCCCAAATTACGTAACCCGCGGCACTCATTCATCCACCACGTGATTAGTCGCCCTGTAGGACGCAGTGCAGCATGTAAGCATTGCGCCAAGCAACCTCAGCGCATTAGCATAAAGGCAAAGCCTGTACTTACTGTCGGCGAAGACAACTTGGCTTTTGTATGCGGGCAAAATTAGCTGTAAAATACTATCGGCGACGTTATGCAAATACATACTCTGCAACGCGAGGCGAAGAATATAGATCGGGGTTATATTATGGTATTACCACGTGATTTGGGTCTTTGCAATGTCAGAGGTGTTCAATCAGAACCGCGCGCGCATGTGTGTGTGCGCGTTTGTGTGTGTGTGTGTGTGTGTGTGTGTGAGCGCGCACGCGCAGGAGCTTTTGTTTAACGTTGAACGTAGAAACACATAAGAAACCTATTATTTGACCTATATAAGTCATGTATATAAGGAAGACCTGTCAAAAAAAACAGAAATTAAACAATTTTTAACTACTGAAGGAAACGATTATAAATCAAATGACCAACACAAAGATATAATAACAATTGTTTGTGTTTGGTTTCACAGTTACAACTATAAACAAATATAATATTTTAAATAACAAACCCAATAACCACAAAATAACTTTATTTAATCTTAAGTGATTAAATAAAGTTATTTTGTGGTTAATGGGTTTGTTATTTAAAATATTATAACATAGGCCACAGTTGCTCAAGAAATCATTATATATAAACAAATATATTTAAATAATTCCTTAACAAAGAAACGAGCAATATAAAAACCTACAAGTTTTATTTATATGCAACAATGACTACACAAGAATATTTGTATCTGTTTAGTTACAACGATTAACAATACTAAAGTATAAATGACGAATTAGCATATATAATATATTATGTTTCTACAACAATGACTATCAATGCGAAAACTCCATAGCAGTTACGATGAATATAACAGTGAAGATGAAAGCAAACATGCTTTACTAAACTGCAACGGCTAACAGCACTGCTAACTTGAACATCACAAAGACGTTCGAACTCTTCTAATGTCACCGTTTCAAGGACAAACGCTGAAAGATATATCTAATCATTTATTTACTATATACAAATGACGATCAGTACAAAATGTATTATATCTTTTTCATTTCATTTTACCAACAAGCAAAAACTCATATAGAGGATCTGTGTATTTAATTTGACTGTTACAATGAAGGGATATACATGTAAGTTCGTTGCAACAATGACGTCACGACTTTAGTGAAACTAGTTATTTTATTTGGAACAGTATCTACATCGCCTATTCTAAAATAACAAGTTTAATTTATTTTACTTTAAATTATGTTGTGGATACTTGTTTATAGCTAATTAAAACCATCTATACGTCTATTAAATTTACCAACTTTACCGGAATGTATCTTACTTCCTACCGCGCTTAGGTTACTACTCGCATACATGTCTAAGATGGTAGCAGCACTACGTATGGTAGAAGTCACTACTGTTTTCAGAAGCCATACCAGCGCGGGCAATAACTCTTCCCCGTCTTATCGCAATGGGAACATACATCCCCTACAATAACAATAACAACAGATTACATTTCATCCCTTTGGCATAGGGTTTAAGAGACAGAGTTGCACTCTGTATGTGAAACATAGGTTTCATGGACAGAATGATGATTCGCCTAACCCAGAACCTTCAAGTTAGTACACACGTGTTCTAACTATTAAAAAAAAGTTTTTCCTTCAATACGTTTGGTCTCCATGATAAATATACAATAATCATATCCCTACAATAATGCTTCCTCTGTGATAATTTTATCCCTACAATAATTTGTACAATAAATTGAGCATACAATAGTTCTGCCCCAACAATAATGCTTCCTCTGTGATAATTTTATCCCTACAATAATTTGTACAAAAAATTGAGCATACAATAGTTCTGCTCCAACAATAAGGCTTCCTCTATGATAATGTTGTCTCTACAATAATGCATCCGATACTATAGCTTTGACACTACAATAATTTTGTCAGCATAATAAAGTACGCATACAATAATTATGCTTCTGCAATAATGCTTCCACTCTGATAATGTTGTCCCTACAATAATTTTGTCTCTACAATAATTCTTAAACTTTAATACGTTTTACGCTACAATAATTTCGTCTCTACAATAATGCTTCCTCTATGATGATCTTGTCCCTACAATAATATTGTATCTACAATGAAGTAGATAATAATATTTCTACAATAATTCCTCTCCCCCGCCAAATAATGCTTCATCTATGATAATGTTGTCCCTACGATAATTTTGTCTCTACAATAATTAAATATTCTCTATTGAAGTAATAAATATTCTCAATTATGCTATTAAATATTCTTCGTTGAACTAATAAATATTCTCAATTAAGCTATTAAATATTCTTCATTGAAATAATAAATATTCTCAATTAAGCTATTAAATATTCTTCATTGAACTCTTTAATATTCTCTATTATGCTATTAAATATTCTCTATTGAACTAATAAATATTCTCAATTAAGCTATTAAATATTCTTCATTGAACTCTTTAATATTCTCTATTATGCTATTAAATATTCTCTATTGAACTAATAAATATTCTCAATTAAGCTATTAAATATTCTTCATTGAACTCTTTAATATTCTCTATTATGCTATTAAATATTCTCTATTGAACTAATAAATATTCTCAATTAAGCTATTAAATATTCTTCATTGAACTCTTTAATATTCTCTATTATGCTATTAAATATTCTCTATTAAACTAATAAATATTCTCAATTAAGCTATTAAATATTCTTCATTGAACTGTTAAATATTCTCTATTGATTTAATAGAGATTATCTAATAGGCTATTAAATATTTTCCATTGAACAATTAAATATTCTCATTATTAAGTTGTCACTGCCAGCTGCTCACTATTTGCGAAATACCCAGTACATTCTAGAAGTCATATTAAGAAAGGCACTGAATTATTCGTCATTGGTTTAGAACAGAAAGGCCAATCCGAATGACGAGTAAGGCGAGATCATTTAATGATTCAATAATTAACGAATTCTGGCGACCACCTATGTCTGCAACATGACGTCACTTACCTGTGCATGTAAGAACGGTTCAAGGCCCCGGGTGACAGAGGATCGCAAACCATAAGCTCGCCCAAATTACGTAACCCGCGGCACTCATTCATCCACCACGTGATTAGTCGCCCTGTAGGACGCAGTGCAGCATGTAAGCATTGCGCCAAGCAACCTCAGCGCATTAGCATAAAGGCAAAGCCTGTACTTACTGTCGGCGAAGACAACTTGGCTTTTGTATGCGGGCAAAATTAGCTGTAAAATACTATCGGCGACGTTATGCAAATACATACTCTGCAACGCGAGGCGAAGAATATAGATCGGGGTTATATTATGGTATTACCACGTGATTTGGGTCTTTGCAATGTCAGAGGTGTTCAATCAGAACCGCGCGCGCATGTGTGTGTGCGCGTTTGTGTGTGTGTGTGTGTGTGTGTGTGTGAGCGCGCACGCGCAGGAGCTTTTGTTTAACGTTGAACGTAGAAACACATAAGAAACCTATTATTTGACCTATATAAGTCATGTATATAAGGAAGACCTGTCAAAAAAAACAGAAATTAAACAATTTTTAACTACTGAAGGAAACGATTATAAATCAAATGACCAACACAAAGATATAATAACAATTGTTTGTGTTTGGTTTCACAGTTACAACTATAAACAAATATAATATTTTAAATAACAAACCCAATAACCACAAAATAACTTTATTTAATCTTAAGTGATTAAATAAAGTTATTTTGTGGTTAATGGGTTTGTTATTTAAAATATTATAACATAGGCCACAGTTGCTCAAGAAATCATTATATATAAACAAATATATTTAAATAATTCCTTAACAAAGAAACGAGCAATATAAAAACCTACAAGTTTTATTTATATGCAACAATGACTACACAAGAATATTTGTATCTGTTTAGTTACAACGATTAACAATACTAAAGTATAAATGACGAATTAGCATATATAATATATTATGTTTCTACAACAATGACTATCAATGCGAAAACTCCATAGCAGTTACGATGAATATAACAGTGAAGATGAAAGCAAACATGCTTTACTAAACTGCAACGGCTAACAGCACTGCTAACTTGAACATCACAAAGACGTTCGAACTCTTCTAATGTCACCGTTTCAAGGACAAACGCTGAAAGATATATCTAATCATTTATTTACTATATACAAATGACGATCAGTACAAAATGTATTATATCTTTTTCATTTCATTTTACCAACAAGCAAAAACTCATATAGAGGATCTGTGTATTTAATTTGACTGTTACAATGAAGGGATATACATGTAAGTTCGTTGCAACAATGACGTCACGACTTTAGTGAAACTAGTTATTTTATTTGGAACAGTATCTACATCGCCTATTCTAAAATAACAAGTTTAATTTATTTTACTTTAAATTATGTTGTGGATACTTGTTTATAGCTAATTAAAACCATCTATACGTCTATTAAATTTACCAACTTTACCGGAATGTATCTTACTTCCTACCGCGCTTAGGTTACTACTCGCATACATGTCTAAGATGGTAGCAGCACTACGTATGGTAGAAGTCACTACTGTTTTCAGAAGCCATACCAGCGCGGGCAATAACTCTTCCCCGTCTTATCGCAATGGGAACATACATCCCCTACAATAACAATAACAACAGATTACATTTCATCCCTTTGGCATAGGGTTTAAGAGACAGAGTTGCACTCTGTATGTGAAACATAGGTTTCATGGACAGAATGATGATTCGCCTAACCCAGAACCTTCAAGTTAGTACACACGTGTTCTAACTCCTAAAAAAAAGTTTTTCCTTCAATACGTTTGGTCTCCATGATAAATATACAATAATCATATCCCTACAATAATGCTTCCTCTGTGATAATTTTATCCCTACAATAATTTGTACAATAAATTGAGCATACAATAGTTCTGCCCCAACAATAATGCTTCCTCTGTGATAATTTTATCCCTACAATAATTTGTACAAAAAATTGAGCATACAATAGTTCTGCTCCAACAATAAGGCTTCCTCTATGATAATGTTGTCTCTACAATAATGCATCCGATACTATAGCTTTGACACTACAATAATTTTGTCAGCATAATAAAGTACGCATACAATAATTATGCTTCTGCAATAATGCTTCCACTCTGATAATGTTGTCCCTACAATAATTTTGTCTCTACAATAATTCTTAAACTTTAATACGTTTTACGCTACAATAATTTCGTCTCTACAATAATGCTTCCTCTATGATGATCTTGTCCCTACAATAATATTGTATCTACAATGAAGTAGATAATAATATTTCTACAATAATTCCTCTCCCCCGCCAAATAATGCTTCATCTATGATAATGTTGTCCCTACGATAATTTTGTCTCTACAATAATTTACACACAAAGCTTCCTATTGATAATATTGTCCTACAATAATTTTATCTCTACAATCAAGAGCGTAAACAATAATTCTGTCCCTCCAAATATGCTTTTCCTACGATAATATTGTCGCTACAATAATTTTGTATCTACAAAATAAGTACGCATACAATAATTTTGCCCCAACAATAATTCCTCCTCTATGATGATGTTACCCCTACAATAATTTTGTACCTACCATGATACGTTCTCTATGATAGTATTAACCCTGCAATAAAGTACGCGTACAATAAAATATTAAATTTATTTAAAATTTTTAAATACTTTGAAATATCTAATTTAGCCGACACCAAACCCACTTATTTCCTCTTCCAACATCTGTGTTATTTGCGTGACAACGGAATATCCGCTAGCAAGAGAACCGTTGCCGCTGCTTTGGAACGAGTAAATAATGTCCGGCACTATGTATTAACTGGCGAGTTTTATTTACAGAGGAGATGTTTACACTTACACCTTGCAGTGTTTACAACGGATGCTGCGGGAATGCCAAGGGCATGCCGCAAGGGTAAATGTCACATAACTAACACCTCGTACGGAGCACCATTGCCCAAGCCGTCTACAGTATATACCTGTCCATACCACGCTCCGCTGTACTAATCCTATATCCTTATTTAAAAGTATAAAAATCCTGCGTATACGCTCGCACCTGATTTGCCAATAGTTGAAGAAATTTTTAACTTCAAGGCTCTAATGCTGTGTAAGAAAGTAATTTTATGGTCTATGAGATCTATGAGGTAGCATATTAAGAAGTTTCAGAAGAGTACTAAAGTCAACACACAAAAATATACAGAAAACCAACAACTACCGATATTGTCATACATAATACATCTAATCACCCCACACAACACAAAGACGCTGCATTTAATCATATGTTACACCTCCTAATCAACATTACAATGCTACAGAAAGACTACGACGAAAAACTTAATACCATAAAATACATCGCTAAACAAAACGGCTACCAAACACACACATAGACAACATACTCAGGAAAATTAAACATAAACACCATCAAATGGCCACGCAGACAAACCACACAAAAAACAACAAATACATATCCCTCACCTACCACAACAAAAACACACACAAAATAACCTCCACATTCAATAAACTCCATTACCAAATATCCTACAAAACAACAAACTCTTTAAGACACCACATACTACCTTTTCAAAAAGAAACTGACAAATACAAACTCTCAGGTATTTACAAATTAGCTTGTAACGACTCTCCCAACTACTACATCGGCCAAACCGGCGGGTCATTCTATGCACGCTTCGAAGAACACATTGCCCAAAGAAAACAAACAAACCCTAAATCCAGCTACGCAAAACACCTAAAAAGCACCCAACACACACACACACCGACATACACACTAACTTAAATGTTCTACACACATTAAAACAAAGTAAAAAAACTAACAACTTTAGATAAATATGAAATATACAAACACTACGCAACAGATAAAGAAAACGTATTAAATGACCGCACACACTTTGAATCCAACAGCTTTTACTATTATACGAGACCCAACTCAAACAACCCACCTATTCCACAGTCATAAATCCATTCCCGTTAGAGCCTTTACAACTAACCGATGCCGCCAGTAGAGGGTTAGTTTCGTAAAAGGAACGAATGTTTCGAAACGCGTCAGCAAGTAAGCAATTACGTATTCACTTAGTGAAGTATTTTTAAAATTAGTTTTATTCAGTGAATTCAAGATGATTACATCAAGCAACTACAAAACAATAATTCGCAATTATAACTAAATATAAAAATGATCCACTATTGCCAATAAAGTTCACAAGCTAATTAGTGAACGAATGAAAAATGTCATCACTTGATGTATGTCCAGCCGCACAGGTTACTTTACGAGGCTTGGGACTAATATGTCGCACACTTATTGCAAGAGACGTAAAATATTGGTTAAAATAAGTCAAAGAAAAGCGTAAATGCCAGACGATTACACATAACGAAGACAAATTCTTTGATTTGCAAAAATCATAAATTACTCTTGTGTAGGCGCCGGTCCCCCGCGACGTCTCAGACCATGTTGATGGATTATCATGGTGGAGTTAATCTCTCCGGAATCAAGTGTCAACATTTACGACAGACTTATTTCACTTTGATAAAGAACCAAAACTAAATCGCATTTTAACTTTTTTTTTTAAATCTCTATTGATTTGTTTATATCAAACTTTGTCGTTAATAAAAACGCATACGTTCATAGAATAGAAGAAGGTGAGTAGGGTTGTTATTGCAATGTTGACATATATGTGCCTGGAAACTTTCACGACATTTATCTAATCTGCAGCTTAGGATATGATATAGAAGACTTTTAATACCTGGGATGAACATGAGAAAATAAATATGTTTAATGATATAAAATTATAATACCACTTTAAATCTATCACCAAATATTATTTTTAGATCTACATGTTTTGCAGTAAAACTATTTTTGCATTAAAGTCAACCAACATGTGTAAACAAACATAAAAGTAGCCCCGTAACTTAGCCGAGATTGTATAATATTTATGCCAAATTAAGGGAAATTCCCCCTTTTTCCCCTACTGTATACAACCTACAAATGTGAATACCATAGAAACCATCCTGGATGTAGACTGGTTACTTGGCACAATGCAGTCGTATTCAATGGAACAGAGAGTTTATATTGTAGAGTGCTGTGTCCGAAGCGGTTCCATTAATGAAAAGTTTCGTCAGAAATACCCAGAGAGTACTATTCCTGGCGAGAGGATGGTTCAAGTGTTACAAAAATGGCGTGAACGAGCAAAGTTGTAAATATATCGAGAAATAAGCCTAATTTAGTCGGAACTTCTGTAGTTGTTGCTGACATCGCAGCTCGTATAGAACAGAGTCCGTAAGTCGACTCGGCAGTCATCACAGCAAGTCGGTGTGTGACGCAGATTTTGCCAAAGTTTTCCACATGCTTTTTATTATATTTGTAAACTGTTACAATAACCCTAGATGTGTCGTAAATAAAGAGTCTTAGTTTCAATTGCATTTTTTTTTAACGGGCCACTTTTATGTCTGATACCCTGTATATATATATATATATATATATATATATATATATATATATATATATATATATATATATATATATATATTTGGATATAAGAAAAAATTGTACACTTCCATTTACATCTTATAAAAATTGTTTCTACAAAACTTTACATTACAATAACTATTTTAGACTTTTGTAATGTATGATTATTTTCAAACAGGAAATAGCTAAAATTCACTATATAATTCAGCTAATCCCTACTACACCAATATATTTCGAGAGCATTATTATCATCTAAATAGCAAAGGAATGTTCAAAATTTAAGCCTCTAGTAGAGTGTTTGCCAAACATATTTTGGCCGAAACACACAATTCAATGATTACCAGGAACCGCAGCACGCCTAAAGGATAGCCTAGGGCGTTTTATAACCCTCACGTTAAGGGGGCTGGGTGCCGGCCGGCAGATGTCCCCTTATGGGTGTGCGTGTCAATTTTTTTTAATATTCAATATTAGTATCTATGTTTATAAAAAGATGTCCTGACTCAATGATTCACAATCAACACACAACCTAAATTATAATAAGTACAAACTTAAAATTTGGCGAAAACCTTCGTTTAATAATATAGAGGCGTACTATGAAGGCATTTTGCAAAGAGTGTATTTTTCAATTCATTTTATTAGTTTCTACTCTTCATATATAGATATTTAATATGGTGATGTTTTCTTGTATTATAGTTAATAAATTAAAAATATTTCAAAAACATTAATATATGCATTTAAAGTATTCTTGTTTTTGAAATATTTTTAATTTATAAATTTTATATATAGCTATATATAAAAATTTTTTTAGACTTCTAGTAGATGACACTTGATTTCAACAGTTTTTTCAAATATTAATTCATTAAATAAATTCAAATTATCAGTTTTAGTTTTATATGAGAGAAAAACATTTCACAAAAGGGGCAAGGTATACAATATAGTTATTTCGTTCCATTTGGCTTATAATAAGTGATGATATATGATTTCAAAAACAGCTGTTTTTATGCTATAGGTTATCTGGTAGAACGGCTGTTTTAAAGCATAGGTTATGTTACTTTATTTATATCAATTCTAATTAATTAATAAAAAATAACTAAAATAAATCTTTTCCTTGTTTGGTCTAAGTAGGAATTGACTTAAAATTTTGTTTGTTCATATTACTTGTTTGTAAGGTAATGAGGAATTTCTGACTGACCAGCTCGACCTCTGTGTCAGAAATGGCTACGCAAATTGCTATGCTTCGACACTGCCTAAAAATAAGTGTAGGCGTTAGTGGGGTGCAATGAAAACTCTTATTCTGTTATGATGTCATAAGCTTTTACAAATAACCTTATTGTTTGTTAATTTATAACAATTATTTTTTAAATACTACGGTTTTACATTGTGAATTTTGAAGTAATAATTGCATTAAAGTGCAATTAAATAGGTGATTTTAGATATATGACTGTAGAAAACATAGTTTCCTTATAAACGTAAATTTGTTATATATAGGCCTAATAAAATAATTTAAACGCGTTATTATTTTATGTTGGTTAAGAACGAATGAATTTAACGCTGATGACGAGTTACAAAGTAGTTCCGACAGCTTAGCGGTTATCTAGCCTGAGACAAGACTGGAATAGACCAATCTCCAAGATCCGATTACATTAACGGCCAAACCTTCCGAAGCTAACCCTCTGTCCGGCTACACTGACGTTCCAGCCAGAGTTAAGAGTATTAATCATATTTAGAAAGGCAGCAGGTTAATGAATCAAATAGTGACCTTGACTCTTGTCAGGGTATCTGTGTCCAGTCGGTTTCTACGAATTCATTTGGAAAATAACAAACAGATAAATTTAACTACGAATGTAGGCCTAAACATTTGTACATATCACTCCACGACTTCCATGATAGCAAACTTTACGCTGGTTTTAATTTTAATTCTAAACTCTTCTGGATAATTTCTACACAATAAATCTCGAAATAATTTTTTTTAATACAACGTAAAAAAAGTTATTCTTTTCAGCACAGCCCGAATCGTGCATTTAAATTTCCCAATAAATTAGATTTAACACAGCCCATTTTAAGATGTACTGCGGTTGTATTTAGATATTGCTTCATCGAGTGCTTATTGTATACTGATTAAAACGAAGGCTCTGCGCATGCGCGCCCTTGAACTTATAAATTTACCGCATTCAGATGAAGAGCGCTAGATGCACATATAGAATCAAATCATCAAAGGATTTAGGTTCTTTATAATGCAATATAAATATAATGTATTATTTATTAGCTGACAGAACATATTCTATCTGACTCCGAAGAATCTGACATGGCAAATATGCTCAAGAACTTGACAGTAACCTCCAGGTTGATGACTTTGCAATTGTGAAAGTATATGGAAAAATTAAAATGTGTTTCAAATGTACATTAGAAAAATTTCTCGCCTTGAAGACAATGGTTATGTTGGAATTTTTTTACAAGAAATGAATTTCTAAGAACAGATTTTTACCAACTGAAAAAGAGTTCTTTTTCCTGAAGGACGATGTAATGAAGAAACTCATGCCGTCAGTTGAAGCATCTAAGTCTTCCTCTCGTATGAAAACAAGCATTAGCTTCCTTGATGATCTCAGTAGCTTTACCATCTATTAATTAAATTAACTTGACTAGCAATGATTCATTTTGTCATTTGTAATTTGAAATTTGGTCATTTATAACTGTAATGTAATGTAAATTACATAAATTTTTTTATCAAAACAAGTGTTGTTTCTTTTCACCGCATGACAGTGCTGACTGTTTCTATAAGCCCTACAGGTTCTGCAGTTGAAATATACTTGGAAAACAGTGTCTGTTTCTATTCACCTCACTCAATGGGGTGAACAGAAACAGCAGGTTTTAATTTATTAAATTTTTTCCTTGTACTTAAAAGAAAAAACAATGGTGTAGGTTTGTAGAGACTGCAAGGCCCATAAACCAAGTTAGGTTTCAATTCCTTACACCTCATAATACTTTACGATATTTATGTTCAACGTTGAAAACTGTTTCTATTCACCCGATTATACGGTACATATTTTGCAGTATAACTATTTTTGCTTTAAAGTCAACAAACATATGTAATATTGTTCTTAAAAAATACTAAAGT
>JBAIZL010000005.1:69203683-69543683 GCA_036971475.1 Prosapia bicincta | reverse complement strand
AAATAATTATTTAAACTTTTTTTTATAAAAATGTAATTTCAAACAATTTCAAAGCTCACACAAAGGTGACTTAGTGTAAAGGTCTGTTTTATGAATAGGTTAAGTTAATTATTTTTTATTGATATCACTTGGCAAAAAAACACTGCTTACAGATACTTTTAAGCAGACGCGTTTTGTATTACATAAGTGGGACAACAATCAATTGAAGACAGTGTTAGAAAACAATAAAGCGTTTACAATTGTAAACTTCCGTACGAAATAAATCTTGTCAGCTTCACAGAACACGTAATACAACGTATTGTATCAAGTGCTCTGTGGTCAGCCTACACGCGTTCAATAACCTATAATATACGATTACATTTCCCTTTGCAAGTGAAATATAACTCTCGTTTTATATTCTATAGTTATTCATTTGTTGTAAAGTGTTGTTCAAATCTCACTGATGAAGACTTGGTCACTGAAACAAGTTTGATGTAATAAAATACATTTATTTTTGTGTGCGCGAGCGAAAATGCGGGACCCAGAATTAAAGATTAAATCTTTATAAAAGGAAAAGAAGTAATTATAAATTGTTTATACAAATTTTAATTTAATGGAAAAGTACAAAAGTATCAACAATATAAAAACACTTATGAAAAACGAAAATTTTAAATTAAGAATAGAAATAAGAAAATGTCACTAATAAAAATAAACCATTTGTTTCAATTTTGGGCAATTTTAACGATAAACAAAGCCTAACCACAGAAGGTTAGTACATTGTAGATTTTGATTATACAAAAAATTTAAATTTAAAAACGTTTATTGAAAACCTTCTTTTAGCTCACACTCTCCCTACGTATAGTCTATCCTGTACAAATTTTCAATCCTTAACAAAATACTTCTTATTCACCCACTCAAGTTCAAATACATTTTTTTTTTAAATTTGTAGTTTAAACTACAACTGATGTTAATACAAATTTTTCAAATAATAATTCATTAATTTTAGTTTTATATGGGAGAAACTCTTTTTACAAAAGGGGCAAGTTATGCAATAAGTTGTTTCGTTCCGATACGTTTAAAATAAGAGATAACATGATTTTGTAGAACGGTTGAGTTAATTTAATAGGTTATGTGATGGAACACCTGATTTAACGCATAGGTTATGTTCCATTACTTATATTAATTGTAATTATTTATTAAAAAGTAACTATAATAATTTTTTTATGTAAGTAGGAATTGACTTAAAATTTTATTGTCTATAATACTTGTTTGTATTATAGAAATAGGCTATATGAAAGGCAACAAAAAACATAGAAGGTTTATAAGAAGAAGCTTAACCTCAGCTGATTTAAAAAAGCCAAATTGACAAAAAATTTATAATGTGTTTAAAATTCCAGGGTCTGGATAAAGTGTTATAGGAATCATAAAATTACAGCATAAATTTGTGTGTTAATTTTAAAAATAACAGCTGATATGCTATAGAATATCTGGTAGAACAGCTGTTTTAACTCATAGGTTATGTTACTTTATTTAAATTAATTGTAATTAGTCTACTTAACAAAGATAACTAAAATTATATATTTTTTATTGATCTAAGAAGGAATCGACATAAAAAACACCGTGGATGACATTCGTCCCCTCTGGCGATGCCCCTCCTAAATGTATGAACCCCCTCTAACTGTCATCCTAAAGCAAAAGGCGTTATATTAAGATTTATTGTCTGGAAAATTTGAAGAGAAGAAATATGAACTTGAGGATGAAATTACATTACAGAAAAACACAAAATAATATAAAAATTTGTAGATGTGAAAAACATCCTTTATTACAATAATTATTATAATGAAAATTTTAATCAAATTTTCAACCGCCAAAAATCATTAGTGGCAAAACCAATAACATAAATGAATTACACCACCCAACCTCCGTCTCCACATCCCTGTCATCATCAAATACAGAAACCTATTCAAAATTAGTTTACTTCAAGTATTTTTTGCTCGGAATGGATGCTTTTTTTAAGCACCAAGAACGATAGAAATTAATTTTTAAAAAGAAATTGTGAAAATGTTCATTAATTTGCCCCAAATTATCGTGAGGAAGATGCGTGCACAGTTGGAAGGAAGACAGTCCAGCATTTGTCACAGAAAACACGCTTTCCCACTTCCACTGTTTAACATAACGAGATAGAAAGAGCCTTTTAGTTACATATTGCGGAGATATCTATTTGGGGAATGTATGGCGCGCAAATCGAAATTCTATGCATTTTCCTTGATGAAAAATATTTATACATAGTTTTGAGATACCTGACACCACCCCGTCTTTTCCTACAACAGCAATAAAAATATCATTCAGTAAAGTATAAACAAACGAATGCGTTGCCATTCCTTCCCTTGCATTTAAATATAATTAAAATTTATTTAAATGAATCAATTAGCACAGTGTCCCATATAACCTCAACTTGTGCAACTTCCAGAGCAATGCTGTAACACTTTTACTTGACCATTTTGCGCTAAATTAAAACTCTTTTTAAAAAAAAACTACAACTTACATTATAAAAAACACAATAATTATTACACTCACCCGTATATCCGTAAATAATGAAACACGAAATTAAAAGACACCTAAACAGCTGTGACCACTTTCCACCCGCCATGACACTGAGCGACTACCAACCAACCAGATGATCCGACACGAAACCAGCTGAAGAGAAAGTGGAACGCAGTCTGGCGGCAGACTCGGGAACCAAGAGGTGAAAGTTAGCCGAGAATACCGGACGTCAGGCCCGGTTGAGTTAGGAGTCTGTAATGTATCAAGGTCGCGCTATTCGCGAAGAATACCCGCCGCTGAATCACTTAAGCGGAGGAAGCACGTAGATGCAAAAAAATCTCTGGTGGAGGCCATTTCAACTGTGGTCTTCAAATTTGTTGTTAAACGTACATGAAACTGCCTCCGGAGGTACCTAACAGTAACCCGTAGAAAATCTTGCGGCTTCTGTTTCCCACAGATGCCTATACTTTATTGAATTGGCTTACAATTCTGCTCAAAGAAATATAAGATTTTAACCAGATTGACCACGTGTGGCTTTTACCGACAATGGCAGATAAGGAAAATTGAGACAGATATATGCGGTTGAGGGCATATTTTTAAGTAGTTTAAAAGCGATCAGTTTCCAAAACTTTAATAGCCTGCAAAGATTTGTCAATACATATAAGGTTAAGCCATGAACATAACACTTGCAGCTACATGATATAGGAAGGGTAATGGGACATTCGAGTTACACACCCTTGTATGAAGAAGGTTAAAGAAGGATAGAAAGGATTAGGTAGGCAGAAGGAAAAAACACGATCCCCTGGCTCTAGGAATAAGGAGAAATTATCGCCCTGCATGGGCAGAAACATTTACCTGAAATAGCCCTACACTCTTTCGTCATAAAGAGGTATCTCTCAGTTACGCTCTTTTACAAAAAAAAAGACTAAAAAACCTTTGATGAAAATTGGAAGGATATGAAAAAAAAAAACGAAATGATCCCCTTCGGAAAAGTGGGAAATAACGCATCGCATGAGCAGTATTGTTAGTCTAAAGTAGACCTACGTTCTGGTGGATTTAAAACGGTGTTTATCCATTAAACCCTCTCAGAAGGAGAAGGAAGGGTTATTAGATGAGGAAGGGTAAGGCTGTTGCAAGAACTTAATAATGTTCCAGGTACTGCAAAAGTTGATGCCTGATTGTGAACTGAAAAAGGGGTGGATGATCGCGTTCTCTCAGACATACGTGAGTTCACAGAGAGGGTCCGATAACCACCAACTACACTCTACGGTCCCAACAGATATAGGTCAAATTTTATAAGCTGGTACTTCGAGGCTGCTGGCCTCGCAAGTCATTTTCAAAAACATCGACCTTAGACTTCCGCTTACTCATAGGTTGACTCATTAATTTCTCAATTACTAATACTTTTTAATGTAAAGTATAAATAGAAACAAATGTAAATAGGGTGCTCACGGAAGCGTGATAATAGGATTGACCAAGGGGCACAGAGATGAAGGCAGCGCCTGATGTTTTCTAGATGATGGATACACTATTTCTACCTAAGAGCCAAGTGCCAGCTTATAAAATTTAGGTATGTATCCTTCAACTTCGTTGGTTTTCTGTGATTCAAAGATCGTCATTCTTCGATCCTCGCACAGATGATTAATTTACTAAATATAAAAGACAGGATGCTTTACCATATAGTGCAGATACACAATATATAGAATAGAATAGAAAAGATTTATGTAGTATTAAGGCCTTCAACAAATACGAGTGGTTTGACAGGAAATTATTGTCAATAATATACATGATTACGGTAAGATCGTAAAAACTACGGTTATTGTACACGAGGAAGGATTATGTTATAGGTCATACTCTCTAACTCCGTTTAAAAGAGCTGCCAACCTTCTAAACCCAAAAATCCTTCAATGGCAAAGAAATGTTATTGCACACGTTCTGAATTCTGTAATATGTCTTCAACATTAAATGAGATACATAACAAAGGAAAGGATTATCTCATAGGTCATACTCTCTAACTCCGTTTAAAAGAGCTGCCAACCTTCTAAACCCGAAAATCCTTCAATGGCAAGGAAATGTTATTGCACACGTTCTGACTTCTGTAATATGTCTTCAACATTAAATGAGATATATAACAAAGGAAAAGATTATGTCATAGGTCATACTCTCTAACTCCGTTTAAAAGAGCTGCCAACCTTCTAAACACGAAAATCCTTCAATGGCAAAGAAATGTTATTGCACACGTTCTGACTTCTGTAATATGTCTTCAACATTAAATGAGATATATAACAAAGGAAAGGATTATGTCATAGGTCATACTCTCTAACTCCGTTTAAAAGAGCTGCCAACCTTCTAAATCCGAAAATCCTTCAATGGCAAAGAAATGTTATTGCACACGTTCTGACTTCTGTAATATCTCTTCAACATTAAATGAGATATATAACAAAGAAAAGGATTATATGGCCACGTGTAATTGTAAATAGCTACTAGTTACAAAAAACAAAGGGGTTCATTTGGAATAATATTGTAAACCCCAGGACAAGAATTTTATTAAACTATCAACAAAGTATTACTTTACAGGTTTAAGGCTAACTTTTAATACCATAGTGTTAGAATTTGTCAGTGTTACATCATTAGAAGAATTGATAATTTTGATGAAATGGCGCACACCACTTTCGTTAAAAGTAATCAGAATTATTTAAAGAATGATATGGAGAGAAAGCTGCATAGACTACTGACTCATTGTATGGATGGAATGGAAAGTAGGCTAATGACGCGTTGTAGGGATGGACAAATATGAAGGCTACTAACATATAGTAGGGATGGAAAGACAAACAGGCTACTAACGCATGGTAAGGGTTGGTAAGACACACACGCTACTAATGCCTTATAGAGATGGAGGGACAAAAAGGACACTAATGCATGATAGGGGTAGTAAGACACACAGGCTACTAATAAATGATAGGGATGGAAAGACAAAGAGGCTACTAATGCATTATAGGGATGGAGAGACAAAAATGACACTAATGGTTGATAGGGATGATAAGACACACAGGCTACTGATGCATGATAGCATGGAAACATAAACAGGCTACTTATGTATGACAGGAATGGTAAGGTACACAGGCTACTAATGCATGATAAAAATGGAAAGAGAAATAGGCTATTAATGCATGGTAGGTATAGAAGGACAAGTAGGGCACTAACGCGTTATGGGGATGGCAAAACATGTAGGCTACTAACAAACAGTACGGATGGAAGCACTCATAGGCTACTAATGCATGATAGGGTTGGAAAGACAGACGTTACTAATCCATGGTAGGAAAGATCACACTCACAGGCTACTAAGACATGGTGTGGATAGAAAAACAAACAGGCTACTAATGCATGATAGGGAAGGAAAGAGAAATTAGCTATTAATGCATGCTAGGGATAGAAGGACAAGTAGGGCACTAACGCGTTATGGGGATGGCAAAACTTGTAGGCTACTAACAAACAGTACGGATGGAAGCACACATAGGCTACTAATGCATGATAGGGTTGGAAAGAGAAATTAGCTATTAATGCATGCTAGGGATAGAAGGACAAGTAGGGCACTAACGCGTTATGGGGATGGCAAAACTTGTAGGCTACTAACAAACAGTACGGATGGAAGCACACATAGGTTACTAATGCATGATAGGGTTGGAAAGACAAACAGGCTACTAATGCATGATAGGAATGGAAAGACAAACAGGCTACAAATGCATGATAGAGATTGAGAGACAATCAGGCTATAAATATATGATAGGGATGAAAATACATACAGGCTACTAATGCATGATAAGGATGGTGGGACACACAGGCTACTAATAAATAATAGGGATGGCAGGACAAACCGGCTACTAATGCATGATAGGGATGGTAAGACACGCAGGCTAATAACGCATGATAGGGATAGAGGGACAATCAGGTTATAAATATATGATAGGGGTGGAAGAGAAACAGGCTACTAATATATGATAGGGATGGAGAGACGATCAGGCTATTAATGCATGAAGTGAATAAAACACAGACGTTACAATACCATGGCTGGGAAGGTAAGACACACAGGCTACTAATGCCAGATAGGGACGAAAGCTACAAACAGGCTACTAATGCCAGATAGGGACGAAAGCTACAAACAGGCTACTAATGCATAATGTGGAAGGAAAGACACACAGGCTACTTAATGCATGACAAGGATGGTGGGACACACCGGCTACTAAAATATGATAAGGATGGAAAGACAAACAGGCTACTAATACATGATGTGAAAGGAAAGACAAACAGGCTACTAAAAATAAAGAAAGGGATGGAAGACAAACATTCTACTATTGCATGGTAAGGATGGTGGGACACACAAGCTACTAATACATGATGTGAAAGGAAAGACAAACAGGCTACTAATACATGATGTGAAAGGAAAGACAAACAGGCTACTAAATAAAGAAAGGGATGGAAGACAAACATTCTACTATTGCATGGTAAGGATGGTGGGACACACAAGCTACTAATACATGATGTGAAAGGAAAGACAAACAGGCTACTAATACATGATGTGAAAGGAAAGACACACAGGCTACTAAATAAAGAAAGGGATGGAAGACAAACATTCTACTATTGCATGGTAAGGATGGTGGGACACACAAGCTACTAATACATGATGTGAAAGGAAAGACAAACAGGCTACTAATACATGATGTGAAAGGAAAGACACACAGGCTACTAAATAAAGAAAGGGATGGAAGACAAACATTCTACTATTGCATGGTAAGGATGGTGGGACACACAAGCTATTAACGCATGATAGGGCTGGTAACACACACCGGCAACTAATGCATAATATTGATGGACAGGTACACACAAGCTACTAACGCATGGTAGCGATGATAAGACTTACAGGCTACTAACGCAAAATAGGGATAGTAAGACACACAGGCTACTAATAAATGATAGGGATGGAAAGACAAACAGGCTACTAATCCATGATAGGGATGGTAGGACACACAAGCTACAAACGCATGATAGGGATAGTAAGACACACCGGCAACTAATGCATAATATTGATGGACAGATACACACAAGCTACTAACGCATGGTAGCGATGATAAGACTTACAGGCTACTAACGCAAAATAGGGATAGTAAGACACACAGGCTACTAATAAATGATAGGGATAGTAAGACACACCGGCAACTAATGCATAATATTGATGGACAGGTACACACAAGCTACTAACGCATGGTAGCGATGATAAGACTTACAGGCTACTAACGCAAAATAGGGATAGTAAGACACACAGGCTACTAATAAATGATAGGGATGGAAAGACAAACAGGCTACTAACGCATGATAGGGATAGTAAGACACACCGGCAACTAATGCATAATATTGATGGCCAGGTACACACAAGCTACTAACGCATGGTAGCGATGATAAGACTTACAGGCTACTAACGCAAAATAGGGATAGTAAGACACACAGGCTACTAATAAATGATAGGGATAGTAAGACACACCGGCAACTAATGCATAATATTGATGGCCAGGTACACACAAGCTACTAACGCATGGTAGCGATGATAAGACTTACAGGCTACTAACGCAAAATAGGGATAGTAAGACACACAGGCTACTAATAAATGATAGGGATAGTAAGACACACCGGCAACTAATGCATAATATTGATGGCCAGGTACACACAAGCTACTAACGCATGGTAGCGATGATAAGACTTACAGGCTACTAACGCAAAATAGGGATAGTAAGACACACAGGCTACTAATAAATGATAGGGATAGTAAGACACACCGGCAACTAATGCATAATATTGATGGCCAGGTACACACAAGCTACTAACGCATGGTAGCGATGATAAGACTTACAGGCTACTAACGCAAAATAGGGATAGTAAGACACACAGGCTACTAATAAATGATAGGGATAGTAAGACACACCGGCAACTAATGCATAATATTGATGGACAGGTACACACAAGCTACTAACGCATGGTAGCGATGATAAGACTTACAGGCTACTAACGCAAAATAGGGATAGTAAGACACACAGGCTACTAATAAATGATAGGGATAGTAAGACACACCGGCAACTAATGCATAATATTGATGGACAGGTACACACAAGCTACTAACGCATGGTAGCGATGATAAGACTTACAGGCTACTAACGCAAAATAGGGATAGTAAGACACACAGGCTACTAATAAATGATAGGGATAGTAAGACACACCGGCAACTAATGCATAATATTGATGGACAGGTACACACAAGCTACTAACGCATGGTAGCGATGATAAGACTTACAGGCTACTAACGCAAAATAGGGATAGTAAGACACACAGGCTACTAATAAATGATAGGGATGGAAAGACAAACAGGCTACTAACGCATGATAGGGATAGTAAGACACACCGGCAACTAATGCATAATATTGATGGACAGGTACACACAAGCTACTAACGCATGGTAGCGATGATAAGACTTACAGGCTACTAACGCAAAATAGGGATAGTAAGACACACAGGCTACTAATAAATGATAGGGATAGTAAGACACACCGGCAACTAATGCATAATATTGATGGACAGGTACACACAAGCTACTAACGCATGGTAGCGATGATAAGACTTACAGGCTACTAACGCAAAATAGGGATAGTAAGACACACAGGCTACTAATAAATGATAGGGATGGAAAGACAAACAGGCTACTAATCCATGATAGGGATGGTAGGACACACAAGCTACAAACGCATGATAGGGATAGTAAGACACACCGGCAACTAATGCATAATATTGATGGACAGATACACACAAGCTACTAACGCATGGTAGCGATGATAAGACTTACAGGCTACTAACGCAAAATAGGGATAGTAAGACACACAGGCTACTAATAAATGATAGGGATAGTAAGACACACCGGCAACTAATGCATAATATTGATGGACAGGTACACACAAGCTACTAACGCATGGTAGCGATGATAAGACTTACAGGCTACTAACGCAAAATAGGGATAGTAAGACACACAGGCTACTAATAAATGATAGGGATGGAAAGACAAACAGGCTATTAACGCATGATAGGGATAGTAAGACACACCGGCAACTAATGCATAATATTGATGGACAGGTACACACAAGCTACTAACGCATGGTAGCGATGATAAGACTTACAGGCTACTAACGCAAAATAGGGATAGTAAGACACACAGGCTACTAATAAATGATAGGGATAGTAAGACACACCGGCAACTAATGCATAATATTGATGGACAGGTACACACAAGCTACTAACGCATGGTAGCGATGATAAGACTTACAGGCTACTAACGCAAAATTGAGATAGTAAGACACACAGGCTACTAATAAATGATAGGGATAGTAAGACACACCGGCAACTAATGCATAATATTGATGGACAGGTACACACAAGCTACTAACGCATGGTAGCGATGATAAGACTTACAGGCTACTAACGCAAAATAGGGATAGTAAGACACACAGGCTACTAATAAATGATAGGGATAGTAAGACACACCGGCAACTAATGCATAATATTGATGGACAGGTACACACAAGCTACTAACGCATGGTAGCGATGATAAGACTTACAGGCTACTAACGCAAAATAGGGATAGTAAGACACACAGGCTACTAATAAATGATAGGGATGGAAAGACAAACAGGCTACTAATCCATGATAGGGATGGTAGGACACACAAGCTACAAACGCATGATAGGGATAGTAAGACACACCGGCAAATAATGCATAATATTGATGGACAGATACACACAAGCTACTAACGCATGGTAGCGATGATAAGACTTACAGGCTACTAACGCAAAATAGGGATAGTAAGACACACAGGCTACTAATAAATGATAGGGATAGTAAGACACACCGGCAACTAATGCATAATATTGATGGACAGGTACACACAAGCTACTAACGCATGGTAGCGATGATAAGACTTACAGGCTACTAACGCAAAATAGGGATAGTAAGACACACAGGCTACTAATAAATGATAGGGATGGAAAGACAAACAGGCTACTAACGCATGATAGGGATAGTAAGACACACCGGCAACTAATGCATAATATTGATGGACAGGTACACACAAGCTACTAACGCATGGTAGCGATGATAAGACTTACAGGCTACTAACGCAAAATAGGGATAGTAAGACACACATTCTACTAATAAATGATAGGGATAGTAAGACACACCGGCAACTAATGCATAATATTGATGGACAGGTACACACAAGCTACTAACGCATGGTAGCGATGATAAGACTTACAGGCTACTAACGCAAAATAGGGATAGTAAGACACACAGGCTACTAATAAATGATAGGGATAGTAAGACACACCGGCAACTAATGCATAATATTGATGGACAGGTACACACAAGCTACTAACGCATGGTAGCGATGATAAGACTTACAGGCTACTAACGCAAAATAGGGATAGTAAGACACACAGGCTACTAATAAATGATAGGGATGGAAAGACAAACAGGCTACTAATCCATGATAGGGATGGTAGGACACACAAGCTACTAGCGCATGATAGGGATAGTAAGACACACCGGCAACTAATGCATAATATTGATGGACAGGTACACACAAGCTACTAACGCATGGTAGCGATGATAAGACTTACAGGCTACTAACGCAAAATAGGGATAGTAAGACACACAGGCTACTAATAAATGATAGGGATGGAAAGACAAACAGGCTACTAATAAATGATAGGGATAGTAAGACACACCGACAACTAATGCATAATATTGATGGACAGGTACACACAAGCTACTAACGCATGGTAGCGATGATAAGACTTACAGGCTACTAACGCAAAATAGGGATAGTAAGACACACAGGCTACTAATAAATGATAGGGATAGTAAGACACACCGGCAACTAATGCATAATATTGATGGACAGGTACACACAGGCTACTAACGCATGGTAGCGATGATAAGACTTACAGGCTACTAACGCAAAATATTGATAGTAAGACACACAGGCTACTAATAAATGATAGGGATGGAAAGACAAACAGGCTACTAATCCATGATAGGGATGGAAAGACACACAAGCTACTAATGCATGATAGGGATAGTAAGACACACCGGCAACTAATGCATAATATTGATGGACAGGTACACACAAGCTACTAAAGCATGGTAGCGATGATAAGACTTACAGGCTACTAACGCAAAATAGGGATAGTAAGACACACAGGCTACTAATAAATGATAGGGATAGTAAGACACACCGGCAACTAATGCATAATATTGATGGACAGGTACACACAAGCTACTATCGCATGGTAGCGATGATAAGACTTACAGGCTACTAACGCAAAATAGGGATAGTAAGACACACAGGCTACTAATAAATGATAGGGATGGAAAGACAAAGCGGCTATTAATGCATGATAGGGATGGAAAGACACACAAGCTACTAGCGCATGATAGGGATAGTAAGACACACAGGCTACTAATAAATGATATGGATGGAAAGGCAAAGCGGCTATTAATGCATGATAGGGATGGAAAGACACACAAGCTACTAGCGCATGATAGGGATAGTAAGACACACAGGCTACTAATAAATGATAGGGATGGAAAGACAAAGCGGATATTAATGCATGATATTGATGGTAAGACACACAGGCTACTAATAAGTGATAGGGATGGAGAGACAAAGAGGCTACTAATGCATGACAGGGATGGAAAGACACACAAGCAACTAGCGCATGATAGGGATAGTAAGACACACAGGCTACTAGCGCATGATAGGGATAGTAAGACACACCGGCAACTAATGCATAATATTGATGGACAGGTACACACAAGCTACTAACGCATGGTAGCGATGATAAGACTTACAGGCTACTAACGCAAAATAGGGATAGTAAGACACACAGGCTACTAATAAATGATAGGGATGGAAAGACAAACAGGCTACTAATAAATGATAGGGATAGTAAGACACACCGGCAACTAATGCATAATATTGATGGACAGGTACACAAAAGCTACTAACGCATGGTAGCGATGATAAGACTTACAGGCTACTAACGCAAAATAGGGATAGTAAGACACACAGGCTACTAATAAATGATAGGGATGGAAAGACAAAGCGGCTATTAATGCATGATAGGGATGGAAAGACACACAAGCTACTAGCGCATGATAGGGATAGTAAAGTACACAGGCTACTAATAAATGATATGGATGGAAAGGCAAAGCGGCTATTAATGCATGATAGGGATGGAAAGACACACAAGCTACTAGGGCATGATAGGGATAGTAAGACACACAGGCTACTAATAAATGATAGGGATGGAAAGACACACAAGCTACTAGCGCATGATAGGGATGGTAAGACACACAGGCTACTAATAAATGATAGGGATGGAAAGACAAAGCGGCTATTAATGCATGATAGGGATGGTAAGACACACAGGCTACTAATAAGTGATAGGGATGGAAAGACACACAAGCTACTAGCGCATAATATGGATAGTAAGACACACAGGCTACTAATAAATGATAGGGATGGAAAGACAAAGCGGCTATTAATCCATGATAGGGATGGTAAGACACACAGGCTACTAATAAGTGATAGGGATGGAGAGACAAAGAGGCTACTAATAAGTGATAGGGATGGAAAGACACACAAGCTACTAGCGCATGATAGGGATGGTAAGACACACAGGCTACTAATAAATGATAGGGATGGAAAGACAAAGCGGCTATTAATGCATGATAGGGATGGTAAGACACACAGGCTACTAATAAGTGATAGGGATGGAAAGACACACAAGCTACTAGCGCATGATATGGATAGTAAGACACACAGGCTACTAATAAATGATAGGGATGGAAAGACAAAGCGGCTATTAATGCATGATAGGGATGGTAAGACACACAGGCTACTAATAAGTGATAGGGATGGAGAGACAAAGAGGCTACTAATGCATGACAGGGATGGAAAGACACACAAGCAACTAGCGCATGATAGGGATAGTAAGACACACAGGCTACTAATAAATGATAGGGATGGAAAGACACACAAGCTACTAGCGCATGATAGGGATAGTAAGACACACAGGCTACTAGCGCATGATAGGGATAGTAAGACACACAGGCTACTAGCGCATGATAGGGATAGTAAGACACACAGGCTACTAGCGCATGATAAGGATGGAAAGACAAAGCGGCTATTAAGGCATGATAGGGATGGAAAGACACACATGCTACTAGCGCATGATATGGATAGTAAGATACACAGGCTACTAATAAATGATAGGGATGGAAAGACAATGCGGCTATTAATGCATGATAGGGATGGTAAGACACACAGGCTACTAATAAGTGATAGGTATGGAGAGACAAAGAGGCTACTAATGCATGACAGGGATGGAAAGACACACAAGCTACTAGCGCATGATAGGGATAGTAAGACACACAGGCTACTAATAAATGATAGGGATGGAAAGACACACAAGCTACTAGCGCATGATAGGGATAGTAAGACACACAGGCTACTAGCGCATGATAGGGATAGTAAGACACACATGCTACTAGCGAAAGATAGGGATAGTAAGACACACAGGCTACTAATAAATGACAGGGATGGAAAGACAAAGCGGCTATTAATGTATGATAGGGATGGAAAGACAAATAAGCTACTAGCGCATGATAGGGATAGTAAGGTACACAGGCTACTAATAAATGGTAGGGATGATAAGACAAAGAGGCTACTAATGCATGACAGGGATGGAAAGACACACAAGCTACTAACGCATGTATGGATAGTAAGACACACAGGCTACTAATAAATGATAGGGATGGAAAGACACACAAGCTACTAACGCATGATATGGATAGTAAGACACACAGGCTACTAATAAATGATAGGGATGGAAAGACAAAGAGGCTACTAATGCATGATAGGATGGAAAGACACACAAGCTACTAGCGCATGATAGGGATAGTAAGGTACACAGGCTACTAATAAATGATAGGGATGGAAAGACAAAGAGGCTACTAATGCATGATAGGGATGGAAAGACACACAAGCTACTAGCGCATGATAGGGATAGTAAGGTACACAGGCTACTAATAAATGATAGGGATGGAAAGACAAAGAGTCTACTAATGCATGACAGGGATGGAAAGGCACACAAGCTACTAACGCATGATGGGGATAGTAAGACACACAGGCTACTAATAAATGATAGGGATGATAAGACAAAGAGGCTACTAATGCATGATAGGGATGGAGATACACACAGGATACTAATGCATGATAGGGATGCAACATTCAATAGTTTTGTACTTATTTGACGATGTAGTAACAAATATATCACAGTAGGGCTACTATGGTTTTACTACATCGTTGTACACCTAGACTACAATATAGCTACAAAGTATGCAGTTACCTTAAACAATTCCACTCTCTATATCCAGAACTAACCTAGTTTAATAGTTACGTTCTTGCTATATTGTATTAAATACCATAATGGGAAAAATAATAGGTAATAAAACTTAATTGTTTTATATAGGCCTATTCCACCATTACGTTGGGCAATTTATCCCAGAAATAAATTCAAAAGGGTCATACAAATTTATCATGAGCAATAGGGCACATGATTTCACATACACAACATTTTGTAAAATTACTGTTATTTTTATAAAACTGTTTAGTATGTTATACTGCACTACAATAGTCTAGAGCTACAAAATATCCTATTATAAATAGATTTGATTGTAAATAATATAAAAAGTTTTTGTAAAACCAATTTCTTGACTAGTTTAGTGGCTTGAATTTTAGTAGGCTATTAAAAAGGACAAGTGGCCCCAAGAGAAAAACAGGGAGTGGTCACAATCTAAACTTGTTTAAGTGGGAACTCAATAATTTTTTATTGAAGAAAAAATTGTTAAAATTTTTTTAAACCAAATTTATCCTAAGTTTATACTTTTTAGCTATACGGTAATGTAATGATTTGTATCGAAATCTTGTTGCTGTTCACGACGAGCTGGTTGTTAATTCTTATTACACTTTTGCTATTACTTGCGACCAGACTTTTTGTTAACTAAAACTTGTTAAATTGTTGACTTACACTTGGAGAAAACGTTTTTATCTTACGACTTCTTCAGCCTCGTATTTTTGCCGCTAGGAATGCTGCAGTTGCGCTTCCTCGGTACCATTATTTTAAAAGTTAGAAGTGATGTGATAGAAGAGTATGTGTGATCTGTGCCGTGTTTGTTCATTTAAGATGTCATTTTTATGTGTGTTGCTATGCCTATATATTTAATACTGTTCTAGTGTGTTTATTTTATGTTTTATATATATATATATATATATATATATATATATATATATATATAAATATATATATATATATATATATATATATATATATATATATATATATATGTGTGTGTGTGTGTGTGTGTGTTAACATAAATTAAACACACTAGAACAGTATGAAATATATAGGCATAGCAACACACATAAAAATGACATCTTAAATGAACAAACACGGCACAGATCACACATAATCTTCGATCACATCACTTCTAACTTTCAAAATAATGGTACCGAGGAAGCGCAACTGCAGCATTCCTAGCGGCAAAAATATGAGGCTGAAGAAGTCGTAAGACGAAAACGTTTCCTCCAAGTGTAAGTTAACAATTTAACAACTTTTAGTTAACAAAAAGTCTGGTCGCAATTAATAGCAAAAGTGTAATAACGTTTTGTATTACAATAACAACTTGGTGTCAAAGTGTAAGTGGATGTTAATAATGAGTTTAAATGTTTAATTTTTGGGGCGTCAGCAACAAGTCTAATTTTTTTCTTGTTTCATAGCTCTTTCTACATCACCAGTTATAACCATGAGTTTTTTTTTGCAATATCTTTTTATTCTCCTTACTCGATAATTATTGGAATTCCTATTCTGAATGCTATCTTTGTTAATGATAGATTCTTTAAACCCAACTGTAGCTTAACCTAATATTTGATAGCTTTATTTAACATAGATTTAAAGTAATTTTGTATATACTACCCAGTAATTTCTCAAGAATTATTTCGTAAAGTGTTTGTTAAATGAGGTTATGTTTTATCTAAAAGCACTATCAATGGTATTATTAATTTATTTTAGAATGTCCTCTTTAATAACATAGGCTATTGAAAAGGAAAAAAATGTGATGCAGAAACGATAAATTACTACCATAACCGGTTATAATGGGTTTGGTTGAAAATAATAATTTTCGCAACTAGAAAGCCCATGTATATTTGCATGACCGGGGGAAATTAATTTTACAACTTTTAATCCGACAATAAGCCAGTTTAGATATGAGAGATGACACCATTTTATCTTTACCCTGGCAAATAAACGTATTGATTACTTTGTTTAGTAAACCTATACTTTCCAATATAGGTTTCTTGTAAAACAAGTCTTATCTCGCAATAACCATAATCTAATGTAAGATATTTGTAAATTTAGGTTAAATTAGAATTTTTTGATATTCCGTACTATCTGATTTGTGACACCATTTTTTTGTTTCGAATAAATCCGTAAGTAGGTTAGTATAACCAAATTCGAAAATATTCTGTGGGTGTGGCGCTATATACTGTTTAAAAATTATTTTAATAAAATAATAATTTCTCTATATACATTTTGTGTATAACCATCATTTTACACATTCAGTGAAAAATTGTTTTTATTTTTGGCGTAAACACAAAAATTTGAATTTTAGCCTATTAGTTGGCTAAATAGCCCTAAAGTTATAAAAATTAACCATTTCATTAGAGTAGGCTAGGCATGAAATTATAGGGCCTATATAGTCAATTTTGTGAACAATTGTTTACTGAAGCAGCTTTCAGTTGCATATTATCTAATTTGGTATAACAATTTTGTAGAAAATGCTTTAATATGTATTTAAATTACTGAAATTAATCTTTATAACTTTAATTACTTTATATTACCTTTAAGATTAAAGTCTCAGTTTTGTTTTACATTGAAAACCCGTATTTCACAAGTTCAATATTTTGTACTATAAAGACTAACTATTATATTTCTATCACTTTCAAAAGCACTTTAACAACACTCTTTCGCGTAAAATGTTAAAACACTGAATGAAAAATGGTTTTAAATATTTGCCTAATTTTAACATCTGGACAACAATGGTCAAATCAAAGCCTATGTGATTTAAGTCCACAATGCAATAACCTATCACACGTTTTTTAATGAGCAATATCCAAAGGAAATGAACCTACTAGCTACATAAGTATAATATCTAAAACCAAAATTATATTTTTTAGAAGTTTTACCTTTAAAAATTAAAATTCAAAGATAGTTACAGAAATTGTAAAATTATTCTAAATATAAATTTTAATTCCCTGTCATTGTAATTACAATATGAAAAATTAGAGATTTTCCTTCCACCTAGCGGATTTTAAAGTTACTACAAGAGCACCATATGATATCTATCATACACATTACATACAATCATCTCAGCTGTTGTGGTAGTGTTGTGTATTTAACTTAAATGACATGTTCACAGAGAATACTGTTTTCAGTTTATAGACTTCACTTAAATGCTTCATGTCTTTTTTGGAAAACACTTATCTGTTTATAAAGGTCATAGACAAAGTATAATAACTATAAACATTTCTTTTTATCTGCTCTTTAATTAGTTTTAATTCCATAACCTCAATTTTATAAACTGTGCTTGTAACTGCCTTTTAGAAAAATAATTTAGTATTTAAATCTTGAAATCAAAATGTTTTTAATTTTAAAGTCTAGGACCAAAGATACAATTTCTTTTGTGAACCTTCAAGATATTAACACTGAACAAATTTGTTAGTGTTTGTTTTATGTTATGGCTAGAATGGAGTTTGTGATTGGTGGTTTGACTGCAGTTGGAGCCGGGTTGCTTTACAAATCCATTGGAAGTTGTAAAAACAAGACTACAAATTCAAGAAGAACTGAAAGCTAGAGGACAATATACAGTTCATTACAAGAAGAAGTTTGCAGAAGAACGAAAATGGCATTTGAAACTAAACAAAGAAGATGTTTCATTTTTTAATACAATCTGCAAAGTGCTACAGCTGAAGCTGTTGGTGCATATACTGGCATTATATCTGGTAAGTGTACACGGTAATTATTCCGACGTGCGACTACCGCTATTTTCGTAAATGTTTTTTACTTTTCTTATGTATTTTTACGTCCTAGACACGAATCCAACATTAATAATTGTCGCTGACGCCGTTTTTTAAAAACATAACCTTTATTGACGTAAGTTCAGACGTGCTACTACCGCTATTCCGACGTGCGACTACCGCTATTTCCGTGAACTACCTACAAATGACTACCTACAAAGTATCCAGTCAGGATAGATTTCGTTATAATTATATTCAATTTTACTATATACCTATATTGAAATATACATACAAAGTAATCAGTCAGGATAGATTTGGTTATAGTTTTATACAACATTACTATATACCTACATTAAAATATACCTATGAAGTATCAAGTCAGGATAGATTTGGTTATAATTTAATAAAAATTGATAGTAATTCTGAATAAAATTATTACCAAATCTAACCTGACTGGATACTTTGTAGGTATATTTTAATGTAGGTATATGTACTATATAGTAATTTATAAAATTACAGATCTAGACGTAGTGCAGTGCGCTGTAGCAACTGCGCGCTCGGTTCACGCTATACAATCTAACATTTAAAATGTGAAATAAAATAACTTTCACAAAAATACATAAAAATGTAGGGAACGTACATATGTAAAAACGTGAAAATACATAAGAAAAGTAAAAACAAATTCACGAAAATAGCGTCAGTCGTACGTTAATAAAGGTTAGTTTAGGTTATGTTTTTTAAATATATTTTAAAAAAACGGCGTTAGCGACAAAAAATAATGTTGGATTCGTGTCTAGGACGTAAAAATACATAAGAAAGGTAAAAGAAATTCACGAAAATAGCGGTAGTCGCACGTCGGAATAATTACCGTGTACACAAGTCAAGACATATTTATAGAATGTTACAAATTAGGCCTGTATATAAAATATGTTTTCTTGTATAATAATCAAAATAACTGAGTATATTAAAATATAATAATTATTTAATAATTTTCTATTATACAAAGGTATTTGTTGGTAAACAGTACCAACATCGTGAGGAATGAATAATACAATAATACAAATAATTATTGACTGTGCTACTTAATATTTATTTAGATTTGAATAATTAGTTATATATATATATATATATATATAATTAGATACTATAATTAATGGAGATGTAGGCAACTAACAACGGTGCTAAGTTACCTCTTCTTTGCTCTCAACCTTGTCTGAGTATAATCTTGTATTATTCTGAGCATTATTGTATTATTCATTCCTTATGATGTTGGTACTGTCTACCAACAAAAACTTTCAATAATAAACAAATAATAAATAATTCTTGCATTTAAATATACTCAGTTATCTATATAGATTTCATTACATAGGCCTACTTGTGAAAGAAATATTTCAATACAAGAAGTTTTCAATGAACAAACCACTTTTCTTGTAAACCATTGTTTTATCCACTGGCCTTAGTTAAAAATATTTTTCAAATTAATCAAAAACTAAACAAAATACGGAAACCTTCTCTACAGTACAGTGGAGGAAGTTCCTTACTTTTTTTTCAATTTTACTTCTAAAAGATCTAACTTTTTTGGAAAATTTGTGTATTATGATTTATAATCTTATAGTTTAAATGGTACTCTACGTTTAACTAATAACAATTTAAAAAATTATAAATAAGTTTTAAGCTTCAATACAATTTTCAACCTTCTAGTTTAGGCCTTTTTTCTCCTGATAAAATTATTACTAAAACATGGTGTGGAACAATAAAAACAGGACTGGAGTCTCCTTTTTTGTAAGAATAGTACCTTATGTGTAATAGATAGTAACTGAAATATTTTTAAAACCTTTGGCTAACATATACAAATAAACAAGTAAATCTACTTCTGTCTAAATATAATTTTGTGTGTGTAATAAATCAATTACACAAAATAATATTTTTATCTATAGGTCACATTATTCTGTTCACCAACTCTTTAACTGATAAAGTGCTTATGAAGATAGTTACCTAGTAATCGAAATATACATAAAACCACAATTGAATTAATTTATTAATTATGTAATCAACATTTTTATTTAATTCATATTTCACAGTTTATGAGAGAATAAGTAATAACAATTATAATAAATAAATTAACAGATAGAAATATTTTTATTAATATTTCTAGTAAAACAAGTGAAGACCTCATTTTTCAGATTAAATGTCTAGGTTATAATGTATGTTTTCATTATTATAGGTAAAAGTACATTTACAATCAAAACCAGCAGAGAGTATTGCTGCAGGCTTCCAACACGATCATGAAGGTATTTATCAAGTACTGAGAAGTATTTACCAGAAACATGGTCTTATTGGCTTATGGAGAGGTGCTTCGGGAGCTGTTCCTCGATTGGCGATCGGTTCTGATTCACAACTAGCAACATTTTATACCTTGAGGGAGTTCTAAGAAACACATCAGGTAGTTGGTATTTTTATTACAAAAGCTAAATTACAGAGTGGTAAGGGTAAGAGAGATATGGTAATAGGTCAAATTAAGGTAAGGTCATGCATCTTGGCTGACACTGGGAGATGGGGAAAAATCATAACTAGCACGGATAGGACACTTTTTTGAAATAGTCCTGTTTATATCAGGATAGAGTTGTCTCCAGTGCATTGTTTACTGATAAACATTAAGGTATTTATTAATATTTGCAATAGATAATTTCTTCATGGAATTTGTAGCAAAATTATTACTCCTAAGAGAAAAATTTTCATTAACTATGATCTAAATCATTGTTACAACATATTTAGACAAAATGTTTTCAATTCTCTTTGTCAGTCACCACCAGTGTCTGAGATGACCACCAAGATATATTGATAAGGGGATTGTTCCAAAGGTAGTTCACTATTTCACCTTGGTGGCTGTCATATAGACACTGAAGCTGTTTGTCAACTGTTGAAAACTATGCCCCTAAGTGAGACAAATTTAATTAAATTTAGAGTTTTTTGTGAAAAACCAATAGGGTTATAACCGCTTCTTAAATTTTAAGTTCATGTTGATTTGTTCATATATATTTTTTGTACATTGTAATATAGTAGAACCCTTCAAATCCGAACCCCCGTGAATTCCGAACATGATTTGATGAAAACCAAATTTTAAAAAAATACATAAAATTTAATGAAGTATGTACTGAAAGTTTGCTACTTACGTAAAACAGGACTGAGATGTGTAATATATTGGAATTGACACTGTAAGAACATGAAATAATACGAATTCCTATACTGTACAGCTGTATCACTAAATTAACAAAAAATAAAAAATACAAACACTAAACTATATGTTCCACTTAAAAAGAAAAGACTCAAACACTTAACTATATTTTTCACTGAAAATCAGTAATCTTCATATGGCAAAGAGAAGTAAACCTTCCCGAGGATGGGATGTTGCGCCACCGTGGCATTAGCATAACATCATTGGTTGTTGCAGCTGCATGTTCTACGTAATGCAACGCAATGTCAAGAGTGGGGGCAGCATCGACATGAGTAACAGCATTCCTAGAGGAATCTTTTTCTTCGCTATTGCTGTCTGCTACACTGTCATAGTGTTGATCCTAGACCATAAACACCATGTAAAGCTTGGTATATTCTTTATTGTAATCTAGTGCTGTCCACTCAAACAGACAACTTCCATCAGCATCTTCACATCCTGGTACTCTTTGAATAAGCTGAAGGAGCTCAGTTTCATCATCCCGTGTTCTAAGTGGTGTTTCCACAAATTTGAGGCTAGGACAGAACTTCTTCCAAGTTTCTGCAGTAAAGTGTTACTGATATTATTCCAGGATTCAGCTACCCAGTGAATTACACCTTTTATTGTAAGCGTCTTAAATTTTTCTGGAATAGAAAGAGAACAATCTTCTTCAATTAATGTTTACAGAAGCTTTTTCTGTAGCTCAGTTTTATGTTCTGCAGAACACCTTGATCCATAGGCTGAAGCAACGATGTCATGTTAGATGAGAGAAAAATTGCTTTTATGTCTTTACATACCAACTGCATATCTGAAGGATGTGAAGGAGCATTTTAAAGTAGAGCTTTTGTCTATCGAAAGTAGAACTTTTGATGGCAGTCCATTTTTTCATTAATTTTTGTTACTGAAAAAAAATTCATCTTTGAACCACTCCTTGAAAATATTACCAGTCATCCACGCCTTACACTAATTGCTATAATGAACAGGGAGAGCATTCAAGTTCATATTTTAAAAATAAGGACTCTTGGCTTGGCGGATTTTCCAATCACCATTAATGGTAGCTTATTTGTTCCCGCGGCGTTCTTAAACTCTAAAAATTGCTCGTTTTAAAGCCCGGCACAGAAGATTCCTCTTTAGAATCAAGACTTTTAGTGGGAAGGGCTTTAAAATTCAATCCAGTCTCGTCCGCATTATACACTTGCTGGGGTGAGTAGTTTTCAGACGAAATCAAATCTGTTAATTCGTCTAGCAGTTTTATTAATAGGCTACGGAATTGTATAGGGTACAATACAGCACATTACTTAAAGTTATCATTTATAAATTGACATCCGTTAAATGTAAAACAATGTAATAGACTTGTGCTACAATATTTTTCTTGAATGAAGGTCTACAGTACAGTATTGATACAGAAATATGTAATGAATGCTCTAATATTGTTCATTAATTAAAAAGCGCACTTCTGTCAAAATACACAGCAAATCTGCAATCCGAACTTTTTCGGCAAATCCAATCTATTCCAAATCCGAACAGGCTATAGCCCCAATTAGAGGGGTTCCACTGTATGTTTAAATGTGACTATAAAGTAAACTGATGATAATTGAAACATCTACTGACATATTGAATGAACTGGTTATTTAATTATTCCCTTGGGCCATTTACTAGGTTGGTTATTGTTTACTCATACAAGCAATATTGTATAAGCGTTTTTTTTCCATTTGCCAAACTTCAGGAAAAACAAACTTTCTTTAACAAAGTAAAATCTTTTCCTCAAAGGACTTATATTATTAATTTTATACTATTGATGAAAGCTTGTAATTATTTTGAATTAACTGATTAAACTATAAGTAATTATTGCATAAGTGAGCGAGTACTTTAGAACTTATGTGCCGATGCTATTCGAAACAATCGTATCATTTTTGAAGCTAACCATCTACTAAAGTAAATGGTTAGCTTGGTAAATGAAACAATTGTTTCGAACTGCCTGAGCATGCAAGTTCTAAAGTATTCACTCAGCTATGTAATAATTACTTTTAGGTTCCTCTCTATATAAATGATAAATTATAAGGGGTTTTCCCTTGTCTAGAATCTCTCATTTTCTTGATGGGTCCACTAATTGAGGGGTGAATTTACTTTTTGTCCTTGTAATTATATTTTAGTTTCATATTACAATTTTTAACACCTGCTTACTGTTCAACAATCTGTTATTTTAAAAATTTGGTAAACTTGTATTTCCTTATATATCTTTTAGAAAAAAAATTAACAGAAAAAAATGTATTTATCGATTTCCACATGACATTGAAGTTGTTTGTTTTCCATTGATAATTTTGTTCCCATAATTAATAGATATTATATTTATTATGTCTATGTAATAAATATAGGTGTTAACCACCTAGTATAAAGTTTTATAAAACTCATTATAAACTAATTTCATCTTTTGAAATTTTTGATAATTTTAACCAAACATATAAAATGTTTAATATGTCTGTGATACTCAATATTTAATTAGATTTCGATAATTACTTATGTTTATTATTATTAACTACAACCAATGGTGATATAGGCAACTACCAATGGAGCTAAGTTACTTCTTTGTTCTGAGTATAATATAGTTATTTTATACCTAAGCTAAGGCCACACATATGATATTTCCCAGGGCAAGATTCATAGCCATAGTTTCTTCAAAATTATTTGATTTTGATCAAGTAGTAATTTTCATTATATAATTTACATATCCTTGGCACTTTCTAAATTTCACTATCATATTATGAGCATTTCTTTTGATCTTAGATACATATAAATTTGTCCATATTTGTTAATTCCACCTTCCCATGAGCTACTAGTTTTCACTAAACACTTGTAATTATTTACATGTTTGCTATAGTAGCACTTACTTATATTTTTGGGAGATGTGTCCCATTCTCAGCAACTGATCTCAAGGTTTACGTAGGTTAGGGTATTATTTTATTATAGTGGTGTGGGTGTATTTTGTATGTATTAGGAGTTATGATGTCAAAAAGTGTGTGTGAGTTGTAATGTACATGTGTATTGACTATATGTGTAGGTTGTAGTTTGATGTGTCTGTATATTTCGTATTGTTCGGTTGTGTAGTGTTGGTTATTTCTGTGTTGTTTATGAAGAATTTGTAGGTTAGATGTTATATCTATGTAGTCATGTTTTGTGGAGTTGAGATGATCGACGAAGTTTGATTGGTAGTTATTGTTTGTTAGTGCTTTTTTATGTTCTTGGTAACATGTACAAGGACCTCCCTGTCTGGCCAAATGTAAAAACTGGAGCACGAACGGCAAGTTAGTTTGTAAACTCTAGTGGCGTTGTGAATGTCGTCGATTTTGTTTTTGATTTTAAAGTGTTTATTGAGAGTGTTGTGTGTGGAGAAGGCTATTTTGTAGTTGTATTTTCGTAGTGTGTTGGTTAAATTGTGGGTTTTGGATGATCCATATGGTATTGATAAGTATGTTATGGGATTGTCGTATTGTGTGTTTGTATTTGGGCTATTAAGTTTATTTTTTAGGCGGTTGTATAATTTGTCAATCATTGTTGTGTTTTATCCGTTAGTTTGTGCTATATGTTTTATGGTGTTTAACTCCTGGTAGTGTTTTTCTTTGTCTAACGGTGTTTTAGGCAGGCGATATATCATGGTGTTGTAAGCAGCTAGTTTATGTTGGTGTGGGTGGTTTGAGGAGCTGTGAATGGTCGTATTGGTACTAGTGGTTTACGGTATATGTTGAATTTATGTGTTTGTTTGTCTGTATGTTTAATTGTAAGGTCTAAGAAGTTGAGAGAGTTTTGTTCTGTTTTGATGGTGTATGTTAGTTTTGGGTGTATGGAATTAAGGTGATTTAAAAATATGTGTGCTCGGCGTCTGTTACCTTTATATAATGTTATGATATCGTCGATGTATCTGTACCAGTATATTATGTTATCTGACTATTTATTGTTGTGTAAAATGTGATTTTTGTTCAATAGGGTGTATGACTATTTCTGCTAAGATGATAGGTATGGGGGAACCCATAGGTAGGCCATCTTTTTGGTTGTAGAATGTGTTATTGTAGGTGAAGTAATTTTGAGATTTGATTAATTTTGTAAGTGGGATGATTTCGTCAATGTGTGTATGTGGTGTATTTGTGTCTATAAGCATGTTTTTGAGGATGTTGATGGTTTCTGGAATGGGGATGTTTGTATATAGATTTGATATATCGAAAGAAACTCAAGTGGAATTGTGTAGGATATTTACGTTTTTTATTTTGTCTATTAGATTTAGGCTATTTTTTATGCTATAATGATTAATAAATTTTATATGGTTTCCGATAGTTTTGTCGAGGAATTTGGCTAGAAGATAAAAAAGGGTGCTTGTGTGGTTGATTAGTGGACATATTAGGATTTCTGTTTTGTGAAGTTTGGACAGGGCGTTTTGTTTAGGGGCTATTGGTTTTATTTGTTTTAGGTGCTTTTTGGTGTAGTGTGGGATTATAAGTTTTGTTTTGTTGATTGCTTCTTTGATTTGAGCGTTGTATTTTGTTGTTGGGTCTTCTTTTAGTGTAGTTTTGTTGTTGTTTTGGATGAAGTTGTGTACTTTTTTGTTGAGGTCGTTGTTATCAATAATTACCGTTATGTTGCCTTTGTCAGTTTTGGTAATGGTTAAATTTTGTTTATTTTATTTTATTTTTTTGATGGATTTGCTATTTTTAATTCCTGGGTGTTTGTTTTGGGGGGGGTTTAATTTGGGTTATTTTGTGTTTTATATGGTGTCTGATTCCATCTTGTTCTACTGGTGTGTTATGTTGGATTTAGTCTAATAGTTTTAATGCATTAACTGAAAATGTTGTGTTGGTGAAGTTTACAGTTCTGGGGTGAAAAACGTGTCTTGTATTAGTAATCTGTGTTGGGTGTTGGGCGTTCTTGAGATTATGTATTTTTTTGTTATGTACTAATTTAATTTAATTTTTTGTGTCTGTAATTAGTGTGTTCATGAAATTTACTACTTCTTGCAGTTCGATGAAGTGTAGTTCCATTGTAAGCTGTTGGTATAAGTGATAAGCAATTTTGTTGAGATAGTTTTTTTGTTTGTATAAATGTTTTATGGTGTTCTTAATGTAGAGTGTTTGAGCTTGACCTTTTAATTTGTCCTTTTATATTATTGTTAAAGAATTTTAATGGTAAGAAGAATTTTTATTTTAAAAAATGTTTATAGATTTTGTTAAAATTAAACCTAACATCTCCAAGCAAAAGACACTGATGAAGATCGCCACATAGCGATCAAAAACATTTTGTGTCAGTAAGTTTTTATAAATTTATAAAATTTAAAGTTCGGATGGTCATAAACTAATGTAAAAGTGATTAATTAAGTTTTACCAAACGTAATGGACTACGTAATTCAAGAGTTTAATTTTAGAGTTGTCATCGCCACTATTCAATGAAAAATATATAGTTTTCTTCATACCTAAGTAGGTCGATTTACTGATTTCTTCACGCAAAGCACTGTGAATGAAATCACCTTTGACTATATATTTAAAAACGTTGATGTCCTGTTCTGTAATAAATAACTCAGTCCACAGCAAACAACTCTGAACACACTAATGCTTGATACTAACAAATTAGAGTCAAAAGAGATGAAACACCAGGGAATAAACTGTTTGAGCGAGTGAGGGAAATAAATTTCCAATAACTCATATCTTTTCATTAGAATATTACTCAACAAAAATGTATTGGTAACAAATCAGATTCCAAAAATCTGAAATAGTACAATTTTGCCACTGTTGCGAGCCCTGCTCACATTAATGGTAGATCTGAATAAATAAAGTCGGAATTAGCAAGGTTTTATTGCTCCTATCCCTCCCTGACCCTCTTTAGATGCTTTCTATCCTAATCCATAACTTTAGCTTAACTATCTGTTACAGTCTCTCATTCGTGAGGTTTTTTGAATTTTTTTTCATTCAGTCAATTTTTTGACTAAATAAGGTTTTTTATTTGTTTTTTCTGTCCAGTTAATTTAAAATAGCCTGTAAATACTTTTAAGTTTTAAAAAATTACATTTAATTGGGTTTTTTAATAATCTTTTTTTTAGTTATTTAGTATTTGTTACATGTGCTAATGTCTATTTTAGCTCTTCTGTAAGTCTCAAATTTCATATTAAACTGTATTGTTAGCTTTTAAACTTATCACTGTCAAACTATACTATTTACAAACTCTTGATCAAAAGCCTTATCATTTCTCCCCTATAAATGTCTTAAAAATTCCACCTTAACTTTTTTATTTCTACATTATTTTTAGTATACATTCTGACATTAATCTATGCCTCTCTTTTCAAAGCTGGTAAAAGTGAAAATACATGACATTTCGAACTGGATTCAGAAATAAAAAATATGTAATACCTAAAGAGATATGTGTTGATAAAAAGTATAATATTTTATAATTGGTATTAAATGTGGAATTAACACTTTCAGCACGGCAGTGATCTCATCAAACTGCTGTCTGTTTTTCGTTAACTTCCACCTCTGACGGCAGTGGAACGCTATCGGGGTTGCATAGTTTGTCGTAGTATCTAATTATCGAGCCCGTTTTTTTCATCTCAATAATTTTATTTCTAACATATACATGTTTATTGGTGACATCAAAACAGTGTATTAGACTCTAAAATATTGTTTTATATATCGGGTTACAATTAAAAAAAAGAAATACGAATGATAAACTACTGTATGACAAATAAGAAAACACAATAAAAAAGATAGAGAAAAGAAGAAAATTTACATTTAAAACTAAAGACCCTACTACTAAAATATATTACATACTAAAATAAACACTTAACTTTTAACTCGGAATGTTTGTTTCTGTTTGTGTCATGTGTTTCGGAGATCGATAATGTAAACAGAGACATAGGTAATACATATGTCACATCCAAGACTATTTATAGCCGAGATTAGCTGACATTTGTTTACTACAATCTTATTTTAACATATTAGGTTTTTGGGTGTCCAAGCATTTTGTCAATGACTCATGTTTACAGTAGTCTGTTCCCACCTCGAGTTAGTTCATTCACTCTAATAGGACAGTTATCGTTTATTCTTGCGTTAGTTCAGAAAGCTTAGTTAATTTTTATGATCGTTGTTTTTACCGGATATTTTGCCGCGTTAAATGGTTCAAACTGAAAAAAAAACATTTAAATATAAAAGTTAAAACAAATTAAATCCGATCATAAAACTTCCTGAAGTATTGTTTCAGTTGAAGCATCAAAAGTTAACTTGGGATGGTCGGATTTAAAAACGACTCAGGCACAATATTCTCCAAACTCTTCTGAAGCACTGACGTAAAAATCAAACCTTTATACAAATGCGTATCGACACTAGAGAAGTTGCAATTAGCCTGGGAGTGAGTGTGCCGGTGAGCTCGCCGTATCAAAGAAAATAAACTAGGAGCGCATCGGCACGCTCTGTGCCTCGTAAGGGAACCCAGAGCGTGCCAAGACGCTAGCCGCGCTGAACGTGTTAAATCTCATTGTTGGAACAAAATACAGTGTTATTAACTTCCTTTAAATTTCACCTAAGTGGTTGTAAGATGTTAATAGGTGGTAAAAATACAATTTATAAGAGTTAATACAAAATAATTTGCTCTTGATGAATTAGTTTTTCAACTTTATAAAATACAAGGAAAATTTATCTGTATTTATTTTCCTAATCCATGTAATTGTAACCTGAATATCTCTCCTGACTGAATTGTTTTTTTTTTAATTAAAAAAATTAACAGTTTTTCGACTCTTTGCATTTGTAATTAATATCTAGTAAATTCGTTTAGAATAAATTTTAATAAAATATTTTGACACAATGGCGTACAATTGTGATGTGTGTTTTTACTTAGCATTAATTCTGTTTTCTAACTTTTTCTGTCACTTTTGCTTCGTGTGTTCACTCTGCTTATGCCCAGTTCACCATGGTAAATTCTCATCGGGGAGTCATACTCGACAGAGGCCTGACTTGGGACCCTCACATTACCAACACGTTAAAGAAAACAACAATTAGATTAACACAACTATATCCTATGCCTAACAGAACAAGCCCACTTTCACTACGTGCGGCCACTACGTATCTATGTTGCGCAGCATACTCACGTACGCTTCACCCATCTGGGGCTATGCAGGCAACTCAAGCACATGCAGACTCCAGTTAATCCAAAGCAAGGTTTTGCGAATAATCACGAAGGCACCTAGATATACAAGATTAACACTGATTCACACTGACTTAAAAGAGCATTTCATCAAACAGGCACTTAGCAACAAGGTTCTACAAATAGGCTCATGGACATATAACATCCACACTCATTTCCTCACTGGGTAGATATGACCCCACCCACGACACACACAGATGGCTGCTGTCCTTATTGACCGCCTAACTCTAACCATAATACAAAAATAAAAATATACATACTAATAGATTTTGCTTCACAGTTATGTTCCAGGTGACGCAGGGGCACATCTCAAGGGTCGTAGCCTAGCCCCAACGGAAGTACTGATTGCATCCCTTTTCAGTTTCGAATAGGAAGCAGAAGAGAGGTGCATGCCATTCCTGCCATAGACTCATAACAAGGTATTTGAAAGGTAATACCCCTCCTTATTCCTTAGCATAAAGTAATCCAAGCCCCCAGGGTTCCTGCATGATCTGTCATGAGATTTTTCCTGGCAGGTTTTTTTGCCATGTTTTTTCATCCCGCTTTTAGCGTGACACTTACCGTATTGTTTCAGTTCACTATGTCCTGATTCTCCATGGAAAGAGCTTATGAGCTTGGTACATGGGCAATCATTCCCATTTCCGTCATTCGCATTAAGGGTACTAACCGCATGCGCATGTGAGACGGAGGTAGCTTGCTAGAGGTTGGCTGCCACGAGGGCTGGACGGGTTTTGGGAATCCAGACCCGGGTAAAAAAAAAACAATAATTTACTGGATGATTTTCCATGGAAAGAGCTTATGAGCTTGGTACATGGAAAATCAATCCCGCTTCCCTCACTCGCGGTAGGGATACTAACCGCATGCGCATATGAGATGAAGTGATAAAAACAGCAAGGCAATTCTCTAGATTGTTAAGTGTTACCTAGCAACCAAAATTTAAAATTAATTCAATGAAATTTCTGAAGATAAGGTAAGATAGAGAGACATATTTTATGCTATTTTAGCACTTAAAAATTGCATGTTTTAAAAATTTGTTATGTCACCAGAAACCTTCCCAAATATGTACTCAACACTTTCCCAAAGTTTCATAGCGATCGGATCAGTGGTTTAGTAATGCATAAGGCTTATACATACATACATACATACATACATACATACATAAATACATACAAACATTCATTTATATATATAATATGTTTATAAATTAAGCCAAATGGGATGAAATAACTATACACTATACCTTGCCACTTGAGTGAAAAATTTTCCCACATTAAAATTATTTATTGAATTATTATTTTTAAAAAACTGTATTGACATCAATTGTCCTCCATTACAAGTTTTGAAAAATGTATTTGAACTTGAATGAATGAATGAAAGTCATTTTATTAACGGTTTGAAAATTTGATCCAGATACATATAAAGAGAGAGTAAAGTAAAAGAAGGAATTGAAAATGGTAGTTCATTTCCTAACGCCTATTGACTGAATATCTAAAGCATCTAACTTAAAATATTTAACATTTTAAAAATAAAGTGTTTTTATTGGGGTGGTTAAATAGGGGGTTTACACCGTTCTTAAAAACTTTGGCGGTGTATACCCGTCTTTTTTATTTTTGGAAAGAATAAAATGTTAGGATTGGTTATCTGAGGTTTGGGCAACTCTACCAGAGGGGGGGGCTTCCATGATCCTTCCTAACAATCCGGATATGTTCACGATTTTCGAAATATTTGTCACATTTACTCTTCTTAATGTTTTTCCATATGCAAGATTTACCGAAAAAGCCAGCATAAATATACAACACAATAACTCTAACTGTCTAAATATAAAACAAACCTTTCATGCTACCACACTCATTGGCAATGTATTAACTTATGTTAGTAATCAAAAGGAAGAATGTCGAGACAGCCACAGCTGTCTGGACAAATCCTTATCTAGACTTTAGACAACATTACAATCAGCTGTTTATTCGACCTATGCATTTATTAGGTTGTAGGCTATATTTTCTTATTAGTTTGAAACTATATTTGTCTTATTAGTTCAAAGACATTCTTATTAGTCTTTGGTGAATGCATTGGTATTTTGGCATTTTGTGTGAAGGTTTTCAGATTAAAAGTAAATGTAATTAGTTTTTAATATTAATTATCAGGTTACTTTAGCAATTACTATAGCAATTACTTTGAATGTGCTTGAGGTTGTGTGAGGTTATCTTTTCCAAATTACAAATAATTGTAAATATCCTAACATGTGTGCAAAGTATGTTTGGAGCAATGTAACTTACAACTGCTCTGACCTGTTAAAAATATCGGTTGTAATTTACGCTTACATTTAACTGTAGATTCTTTAAAACTGAATGTAACTTTCTCTGTAGCATTCTCTACGTGGTTTGTATTAATTAATGACAAAAACTAAAGTATTTCATGTAACCCAAATGACTTGCTTCAAAACACTTGAGTTCTTTGGGAAAAAACTCTTATAATAAATAATTTTGAAAAGCTATCACTATATAGTATATGAATATTACGTTTAACATTCTTGTGGTTTTGCCTTTTACCTAAATGCTCACACATGATTAGGTTAGGCCTGTATTCTACAAACATATATCTTAATATTAGTTATAAAGTTTTCTTTATTTAATAACACAAAGATTTTACATTTTACATAAATGTTTACATAAATCAAAGAATATTTAAATAAGAATATGTTTAAATAAAAATGTGATGAATTTTATTTGAAAAAATGTGTTTACAAAAGTCAAATGAACACAAATTCAAAACGTTTTATTGGAAATAGAACAATTTTTTTTTTTTTGAAAATATTGTTAAGTGTTTATGTTATAAGTGTTTGTTTGTATAACATCATAGAAATTTCACAAAATGTAAGTGATAATAATAATAATAAATATGAAAAAATGCGAGTAAATGGACAATTCAATAATAAAATATTTTTCGTAAAAGAGACATTTTGTTATTTTTAAAGGGTAGTTCAAGTAATAGGTTAATGTGGCCTATAAGTAGTTGCTTTAATGACAGACAACATAGTGAACATAAACCTATGTAAAAGAGGGTTATAGAGGCGAACATAAAACGTTATTATTTAAATTTGCAGTGCAAACTGATGGTGAGCCAAGCAGAGGATGACTTGAAAAAGCCCCCTTCCCAGAGACCCTCCCCCGCATCGTGCAGTGCACAAAGGTGAGTTGAGGGGTTGCTTATGTTGGGTAGTTGGGTATTTGGTTGCATTGTGTCCTGCTATGTAAAGGCTTTCAATGAAAAGATACAACTAGGTCAGTAAGTTTTAATCCAAGGCTGGAGCTTTATTTTGAAATAATTTTTTGTTTGTTACGCCCGATTTCCCCCTTGTAATACAATAGCTCTAGGCTCTAGGCTATGCCATGAGAATACAACATACCATATTGGGAAGTTTTGTAAAAGATAATTTTAAATTTAGCCAAAAATTAAAATGATAAAATAACACGTTTTATAAAAATGCATATAAAATACATAGAAAGGAAATTTAGATTTAAAGATTGTAAATAACTGAAAAGTGTTTAAACATGGAAAACCTATATTTGCTGAGATAAACATAATGCACTTGCCTCAGAATTTGTGCCGATTGATGTAGTGCTCTGTGGGAATTAACTTTGTGTTTCCTGAACATAGATATGACAGAAATGTTTTATCCATTTCTCAGTGACCCTGAATACATTGGCAGGAGATACTAGTCTTTATTGCACCATCGGTGGCGCTGGTGTCGAGTTGGATATAGAATCTAAAGGAGTCATTGTGTTGAATTGAAACCATAGTAAAGGCGCCTAACCTGAAACCATTTGTTAATAGAAGCCGTAGAAATATTTTAAGAAGGTAGTTGCCATCCATTTATCTGTTGAAAATCTCTCATTCTCAATATTTTATTGAAGGACAACAAGTACGTTAGTGCAAAGGGCTGCTAATGGGGACTCTTCAAAGCGCCCCTCGGGACTCCTGTATATAATATTTTGTCAAAATATTTATCTATATATTGACTAAGTATAACAGTCTTGTTATGTCAATACTAATTGAAATAAATAAATTCAGAAATAAACATTGCCTGTATGTTTTGTGGTAAAGCAAAATATTGAAATAAAATTATTATTATTATTGAGCATGGAAATGGAATTTATAATATCACAAATGCTTTCATCATCTTCATAGCTTTCACATCCATGTACACAACTCCTACTTCCAGATTCACGCTCCCTCACAACATCCTGGGTAAAGCTGGACACGTAAACCTACTATAGTTTGCCTATATACACTGTCAGCTTTATATATTGTCTACTAGAGTAGGCTAACAAATTCTTATCGGAGCGATACAGACTTTGGACTGCAATTGAACTGTCAGATATGTTTATTGAACCAGTGAGTTGATTTTATCATTTCTTACTGGATTAGAATTGTGATGAATTAAGTGTTTTTTTGTATTTTGTCTGAAGGTTTTTAAATTAAAAGTTTGTGTCAAATTTTACAATAACGATATAGGAAGAAATATTTAAATTTCACAAGTAATTTTAGCACCCTGTAATTATACAAAAAAGACAGCTTGTAGTTTTCCCGAAACATGTATATATAGAGATTTATATGCTGTTGTTTTTATAATATTACTTATAAATATATTATAACCTATAGTGGTGCTTCAAGAAAGATGTCTTTGTTGAGTGTTATTTTATATTAACTTATTATATTATACTGTTTATTAAGCACTTGAAGCAAGCATTTACCTTATGTAGTCTATGTAAGCAAAAGTAATTTGCAGTCTAGTGCTTGTATTTGTAATTCATTGATTTAGATTTTGGCAAAGTTTAAATTGTGAATTTTATAATAGAAAATATCGGGCATCAATTTCTATAGTATAAGCATCAAATTCCAACAGTTTCGGAGCAGTTTTACTCATTTGTGATTAATTACCCTATGTTTGGTGTTAGGTGTTAGCGAAATTAATGACATTTTATAAAAATATTTGGTGAAACTAAAATTACTGGTAAAAGTGTGCGTCGTTCTTAAATCAGTGTGAAAACTTATGGATCACACTGTTTTGGGATATAGGTTTATTAGTGTTTGTATTGGTGGGTGGATATATAGCACTGATTTGAGTTCTCTCCCTCCATTCCTCTACTCTCTCACTCACTCTCTCTCATTGATTGTATTTCACATACACACACAGAGTCACACTCACACAGGAACACAGAGATACACAGAGTTTATAACCAATTTAGTTCCCTGACTTCAGTTTTTTAAAGAAACTGAATAAAAAAAACCTCATTAAATACAGTGAACTCCTGAATTCAAATCAAATTATATATATATATTCTTGATATTTAACGTTATCCATTATATATATATATGTAGAATATCAAATACGTTTTCCTGTTAGAATTATTTTAAAGATTAAATAATATACACTAATTACAGGAATAATTTATTGAATAATACATTCAAAGCTTTTCGTTGGTTGACATTACCAACATCCTCAGGAATTACAATACTAAGAATCAGTATTGTAATTCTTAGTATTGTATTGATTCTTTGTATTGTATTGATTCTTAGTATTGTAATTCCTGAGGATGTTGGTAATGTCAACCAACGAAAAGCTTTGAATGTATTATTCAATAAATTATTCCTGTAATTAGTGTATATTATTTAATCTTAATATATATATATATATATATATATATATATATATATATATATATATATATATATATATATATATATATATAATCCAAAGTAAAACTGGTTTTTTGCTGAATGTAAAATTGTTACATTTGTTGTTAAATTGGTTATATGTGTGTGTACTGCAACGTCCCCCCACCTTAATCCGTTCTACTTATCGTAATGGCTTTATGGAGTTATTACATTTTATTATTTTTATCCATGCCTGCTTATCTCCATTCTGCTCTCGGGCACATGTAGCCTCGAGCATTCTTAAAATTTGTCTTGTGTTCACCCGTTATTTGCCACGCCTAAACGCAAGCCACTACTGGCTGATTTCTAGCTTAAAGCTTGTATGAAAGATGGTTAACATCTTTTGTCGCGTCTTTAAATAGTCATACTTGTCAGTAAAGTAGTCAGCTGGAAAGAAACAACATTAATATGAACACACACAATTTCCAAAGAATCTTACCATCTTAGAAGATCTGCAGGCACAGCAAGGGGACATGCCAAATATGATCATGTTTAAGATACCTTTTTTAAAGGCTCCTGTGTTCTATAAACATGATCTGCCAGTAGACTTAGTCTCTGGACTTCAATACAAAAAACCAACTAATCTTTAGAATAGCTCAATAAATTTACAATAAATTTGTTCTCATAAGAGAACTCGTTTGAAGAAACATTAGGCTCTGAATTTTATATATATTTTATAATTAATGAAATTTAATTAAAATTGTGATTTGATTTAATACTCATTATTTATTAGCTGGAAAAAACTAAAAGTTTTATTTGTTGTTCAACACAGGATAAATTTAAATACCAAAAGTTTTTATAACACATTTAATTACTTGTTTTTAAAATAAAAATAAATATATTTTCAACTAAAATACATTTGACTGTCTCTTTACTATTTCTTAGTCTTCCTTATAATCACAAATCATTGTTTAAATTTGTGTTATATCTCATATATTTAATTTCTACATTTTATAAATAATCCATTAAATGCACTTACATATTTAAACATAAATCTTTCCTAATTTAACATAATACAATTTTTATCCTTTGACTTTAAGATTGTACTGGTAAATTTTACATTCTATAACAAATAATTTTAAAATTTGTATAATTCTATAAATCTGGTCTTCCTGAAAATGATTGGCTTATGGCCAAAACCACTTTGTGAATTTAATATTTATTATTCATTACTTAAGCATTTTTATTATACAAATTAATTTTACTACATTTAACATTTATTTAAAAATTCAACATAGAGTGAAGTCATTTGTTTAATTTTTATTGATAATTTTGAATTTAATATTTTTAACTTACTAAATTTGACGTTATTTAATATAATAGAGAAAATGACTTACCAAGAACTTCCCTGCCGGTCCTAGAGTCCTCTCGTCTTGATTCCGGGTCCCTGGACACTGGAAGTAGCCATCCCTGGTAAGTCGATGGAAGTCCTTCTCCATTCTCCTCTGATCTTCACGTCCTGGAGGCTGAGTCTGATGCCCTCGTCCGTGGATTGAATTAGACGGCAGAAACGTGGCTATTTGGTTCCATCTGGCCTATAGTGGTTGTCCTATGCACGGACCGGCATAGTGACCGTTACCACCTAGTATTAAAGTTTTTCACAGACTGCCTTACAGGTCCTTCAGTTCCTGTATTTATTGTGGCGAAGTTACCCTTCCCCACCCGCTCTTAGCTCGTCGCTAACTCCTTGCTTTTTTCTTGTACGTGCGGGTTGGACAACGTATTCGATTTAACCTGCATAATTTTGTTATCGGTTTTAGAACACTGAAAAATGTCTATTACTTTAAAATGGCTGTAACGTTTTTGTTATTTAAGTTTTTTAAATTTAGTTTTCACTATTGTTCATTTTGGATTTTGCTGGTCATTTCAAAATGTCAGTGATAGTTCTACGTGGCCTAGTTCTCAAGTTAGCATTTTTCGGTAATTAGAAATTTTTCACTGCACTCCCGTTTGTCAAATTTAGTTAGTTATTACAGTTTTATTTTATTTTAATTTTTAATTTGTCTTAATAATATTTATTCAAGATTTTACTGCCTTCTTCACTCCTTACAACGTTTCATTATACAATAAATTAAAACCTTATTATTTAATTATTAAATTTGTTATTCAAATTTTTTAAATTATTAATTTCTTAATTTGAGCAGCGATTCTGACTGTCTCAGTACGTGTGAAGTAATAATTGGCTATGATTGCTTTAATTATGAAGCTTTGGGAAATAGGTTTTTGGAAAACCTGTAAAGGAATAACATTATTTGTGTTACAAAATGCATTTGGTTTTGAAGGGCATATTTGTGTGGAAAAAACTATTTAACACCAGTGATGGATTAATTTGTGTGTAATATTTAGGTAGCCAATTGAATATTGATGTCTTGCTTTTGTATAAATCGAGGCATTTTAAGGGGAAAGTTTTAATTTAAAAAAAATACAAAGTAAAACATTTACTTCCTAAAAGTTATATAAAATTTATTAAAAATGGAAAAACTTTTATTTTTAAATGTACTTTGATACGAAACAGCAAATAATATAGTCAAGATTTACACAATGTAAAATTGTAACATTTGTTATTAAATTGGTTACTTTTATAGGTTACATGTGTGTGTAAGGGTTAAGTTATAATTGACTATGACTGCTTTAAGCTTTAGGAAATAGATTTTTGGAAAACCTGGAAAGGCATAACATTCTTAATGTTACAAAATACATATGGTTTTGAAGGACCATTTTGTGTGAAAAGAGCTATTTAACACTAGTGTAGACATTTCTAAAAAATCCTTTTTATATAAGTATAAAAAAAATTAGGAAAAATAAACACAAACCTAAAACTATGAGATTAGATATAAAGCAGAGAAAAAACCACAGTAGCTTTATATTGGAAATGTTTATGTTTGGAGTTTATGCTAGAATTATTTGTATGTAATATTTAGGAAGCGAATTGAATATTGATGTCTTGCTTTTGCATATTTCGAGGAATTGTAACAGGAAAAGTTGTAATTAAAAAAATCCAAAGTAAATAATTTACTACAAAAATTTTAGATAAATTCTTATTAAAAAAGGAAAAACATTTACCTTTAAACATACTTTAAGATACTAAACAGTAGAGGGAACTTCCCATAGTGTAATACAAAGTTATAGATGGAAACAATTAATGTTGTTATTGCATTTGCAGACTAATGGTGACCCATGCAGAGGATAACTTGGGAAAGCTCCTCGAAGACTCCTGAAGGGCACAAGAGCCTCCCGCACTGCGCTAAGGTGAGTAGATGGGTTGCTTATTTTTGCTGTAATCTACGAATAGTTAGGAATTTGGTTGCATTGTGTTCTGCTATCTAAAGACTTTTAATGAAATAGAAGCTGTACAGATGTTGTTGAGGATGAAAATAATCAGATTAAACAAGCTAAGCTAAAATAACCCAAGAGTGCAGGTACAAAGCCTGACAAAAATAAAATCTGTTCGTACCATGTTTATGCTATTAGTAATTATAAAATAATTTAGCTATATGCCCAGATAAAATATCCTCTCTTCTAGCAACAAGCTTAGATTTCAGGAACAATTAATGTTTCCGTGGAAACAATATTGTTTGGAGGATGTTTATTATTTCAGTAACACGGGTTTTAGGTATGTTGTTCAGTATTAATTGGGTCTCTAAGATTATGAGCTTTTTGGATATGGGTATGTTGGTGTACATGTTTGTTATGTCGAGTGATGGTAGTGTTGGATTGTGTGGTATATTTTATGTCTTTTATTTTATTTATGAGGTTTGTTCTGTTTTTTATGTGTATTTCTGTGTTCAATTTAATAGGTTGTCTGATTATTTTGTCCATGTTTTTTTGTAATTTAAGTGCAGGGGCATTTTGATAGTTGATGATGGCTCGGATGGAGACATTGGGTTTGTGAATTTTAGGGAGAGCGCGGAGGGTAGGTGCTGTAGGGTGGATTTGTTTTAGGTGGTATTTTTTGTTTTTGCTGATAATGTATTTGGATGTATTAGTTTTTGATGGTTCTGTAATATTTCTCACATGGGTATGTAATTGTACTATATTATTATTTATTATGTATTCATTGATTTTGTCATTTAGGGTGTTTTTATTAATAATTACTGTGGTATTGCCTTTGACTATCTGGTGAGTGTAATGTTGTTTAGTTAAGCTTTTTGTTTTATGTTTGCAGTGATTTTGATTTTATTGTTCACGTTTTTGTTGGTTATGTGTTTGTCTTTGTTTAGGTTTTTGTGTCATGTCGAAGTGAGTTTTGGTCTTTTGTGACGGTTTTTCTATGGCTGTTTCAGTTTGTAATATAATATTTCTATTTGTTATATTATTGGATTTATAATGTAGGTTCTGTCTCAGGTCTTTGCTTATTAGTTTATTAGTTAGGTTAACTGTACAGAGGTAGAAGCTTTGTGTGGGTTGAGAGTGTGTTGTGTTTTTTGTTTTACATAATAGTTCATTAATCCTTTTCTTGTATATATTTTTAAACTTTAGTAGTATATTTGTTGCCCAATTATTAGTGTCTTTTATGATTTGTTGTGAGTTCATGTCCAATTGTGTTGGGGAGATTTAGGTGAAGTTGGAATAACTTTTGTTTCAGTGAGTCTTTATTTTTGTATACAGTTTTAAAGGTTTGTTTTATGTAAATTAAACATTTACACAATATGAAATTAACAGACACACAAAAACACAAAGTACAAATATATTAAATGAACAAACGCAATACAATTCACACATACCATTTGATATTATAAAAAACCTGCCTTTAGAACCATCACCGCTTAACCCAACATTTCCAAACAGAAGACACTGATGAACATCACCACACAGCAATCAAAAATGTTCTGTCTCAGTAAGGTTTCACAAATTCACAAAATTTAAAGTTCGGTTACAAAACTAATGTTAAAGTGATTAATTAAGATTCGCCGAACGTAATGGACTACATAATTCAAGAGATTGTGATTATGTTATATGTATATACACTTAGGTTAGAGTGACCTTGAAATAATGTTTTTGGAGCACGTAATACTTATTAGAATGGAAATTTGTTCTAGAATCATCATTTATCCCGCAATACCATTTACTCGCATTATTATTGTGAAGTATATCGGGCAACGTAGAGGTGACAATAGGTCTCAGTAAGTTTTTACAAATTTACAAAATTTAAAGTTCGGATATTCATAAACTAATGTTAAAGTGATTAATTAAAATCACAATATTAAGTCGCAAAATAGAAAGAGAATTTTCTTGGAATTTTTCAGATGAACTATTTTTTTTGTTATTATTTTTTTTTCGCTTTCTTTTTGTCGTTTCTAATTTTTGAAGTTTATGGTGGTCTATAATTTCTCATTATATAAGGCGCTTAGGGTCGGTTCTAGGTTTGTATTGTTGAAATAATGTAATGTAAAGTTTGTGTTTTACCCAAAATATTGTTTTTAATTATGTTAAAATCCTGGTAGTTTTTCGTAGAATAGAAACAGATCATTTTTATCATTGCAATGTTTGATAATATTCTTTTATAAATAAGAACACGATTGAAATTATAAAACACATTTTCCTGGTTACAGATGCAGATGTCGGGAACAGGCTTCTGAAAGAAAAACATGCAACAACTTCTGGAACCGGAAATTCGTATTTTAAAAAGGACCAAAAGTTGATTAATAATGGCAAGTTCTATACTATTTGCAGATTTGTCAGTTATATTATCAAAACAAGTAGTTTTTACCATTGAATAGTTACACATTGATAATTTTCAATTTTTGTCACTATTTTTCTCTCTATTAGCTTTCTAAATAGCTTTAGCACAAAGGCACCTTAAAATATTTCTTTAATATCATACTTTGAGCTGCGCTCCTGTTATTGCTTCATAGACTATTTGTTTAGGTGGTTTGTGTACTTAGTTATTTACATTTTAATTGCAGGAGCTAAATCGACCATGACATGAAAGTGTAAATTTATCTAATATTAGATTTATTTATTATAAAGGAGGTTTCACATGAACAAATTTCAGTTAACAGATTTGTAATACAAGACTTTACAAGGAACTAACTATTAATCCTCTTTTTATTAATGGTCAAAATATAAATCTTCAACTCACAGTTTTGCAACTCATAAAACTTTCTTTTATAAATAAAAATATCATTATTATAAACACATTTTCCAGGTTACAGATGCAGACGTTGCGAATAGGCTTCTGAAAGGAAAACATACGACAACTTCTAAAGCCAGAAAATCATATTTTATAGATGACCAAAATTGTTGATAAAAGTAAGTCTTGTACTATTTGTAAAATTGTAAATCTTTCCCTAATAAGTGCAGCTGAGATCATAAATCTAGAGTTGTGTTAATTTTGGTCCCAAAGGATTGTTATTTGACATCCCTTGATGTTACATCTTTATTCATTAAACCTCCTGTATGTTAGCTACTAATAGTTTAAAAACTTAGGTATTTAATAGGAGAAGTCACTAAGTTTAATGAAGCTGGCTTTATGGAATTAGTTACAATTTTACCTAATAATGCTTACTCTCAGGTTAACAATGGACTTTACAAACAAATTGTAGGCTCTCCTGTGGGATCTAACACATAGCCTATATAATCCAATAGGGAATGGAGGATCTAGAATATCTGGGAAAAGTAAAACACATTTAAGTCCATATTAAAAGCTTGCCTGCGATATTTTTACTGCTGTACCTAAGAAAAGAACGTGTGATACAGTTGATTTATTTAATACTTGTGAATAAATATAAAATTTAGGGTTGGAATAGAACGTAATACTTGTTAAAGATTTTTATAGATTTATGTTATAAGGGATAAGGGAAGTTATATTATTATTTATAACTGGTGTAGGGAGAACAATTTTACAGGTTTATATATTAATTAACGGTTTAGGAACTATAAGCGCTTCTAGTGATAAAAACATACATTTCCAGGACAGCAGAATGCATGGTTTTTATTTTTAAACCGTCATATATCTGGAAATATTCAATCCAACATGATGTTTCATGTATGAAAGTAAAGAAGAAAACTTGTATTTTCATCTACTGCTTTCATTTTAAAAATATCTTCTACAGTTTAACAATGTTTGAGTAATTATCCCAAGAAAACGAGTATTGTTCGACTTTTGCTGAATGTGAAGGGGGAAATTTTTTACCGTTAGTTTTACCAACATTTCAATGATATATCAGATTTTTTTTTAATAGACGTAAATAGTAACAGGATGTAATGTAAAATGATGTGGTGCTAATAGTTTTTCAAAATATTTTTGCAAACGTTATTTGCATTTTTGTGCAGGGTTCAGTATATTAAACTATTGCTTGTTTTTTAACCCGGGTCTGGACCCTCAAAATCCGCCCAGCCCAAGTGGCAGCCAAACTCTAGCGAGCTAGCTCTGCCTGACATGAGCATCCGGTTAGTATCCCTAAGACGAGTGAAGGCAACAGTATTGATTGCCCATGTACCAAGCTCATAAGCTCCTTCCATGAGAGAAGGAGAATCAGGAGATAGTGAAATGAAACAGTACGGTAAGTGTCGTGCTAAGAGCGGGGTCAAGTAACCTGGCAAGAAAGAAACCCTGCCAGAATAAATCCGCAACAGATCATAGTACTCTGGGGTCTAGGATATCCTAATCTAAGGGATAAGGAGGGGTATTACCTTACAAACAACTTGTTAGTGAATCTATGGCAGGAACGATAAGCACCTCTTCTTTTGCTGCTTACATGGAACTGAAGAGGCATGCAATTAAATTAGTACTTCCGTTGGGGCTAAGCTGCGACCCTAAAGATGTGCCCCGGCATCACCTGGAACATAACTGTAAAACAGAATGTATTAGTATATATGTGTTTATATTTTGCATAATGGTTAGAGCTAGGCGGTCAGTAAGGACAGCGGCCGCCTGGTTGTGTCGTGGGGGGGGATCGTATTTACCGAGTGAGGAAATGAGTGTGGGTGTTGTCTGTGCATGAGCCTCTTTGTAGATCCTTGTTGCTAAGCGTCGGAAGTGTTGTTTAGTGAAAGGGATCTAGGTGCCTTCAGGTTAATTCGCAAAACCTTGTTTTGGAAAAACTGGAGTCTGCGTGTGCGTGAGTTGCCTGCATTGCCCTAGATGGGTGAAGCGTACTTGAGTATGCTGCGCAACACAGACACGTATATAGTGATTGCCGCCCGTTGTGAAATTGGGCTTGTTCTGTTAAGCATAGGATATAGTTGTGTTAATATAATTTTTGCTTTTCTTAACGTGTTGGTAATGTGAGGGTCCCAAGTCAAGCCTCTGTCGAGTATGACTCCTTGATATTTACCTGGTTCTCCCAGTGAATGACCTCCTCTAATAGTTTTAGTGGTGTGTTGAGTTTGTGTGTCCTACATTTGGAGAGAAGCAGAGCCTGGCACTTGGCCATGTTCACCCTCACTCTCCAGTAGCTCAGCCATGGTGGTCCTGTAAATTGGAGTGTATCAGATGTAGTTGCCATGACAGAGCGGATAAGGCTTTGTCATCTGCAAATAAGGCCACTTGTGTGTTGAGTGTTGTCGGTATGTCATTGAGAAAGAGGTAGGTCATGAACAATACGGGGCCTATAACTGAGCCCTAAGTAAATTATTGGTAAAAGGTATCGTTAGGTGCTGCCCTCGACGGACTTATCATGAACTATTACAAACAAGAATACTTTATGCAGCACGAAGTCATAACATAATCGTTTTTTAGCCAATTTTTCAACAACAAAATATTTTTTAAATTTAAGTCAGCTAACACTAATATTGACTTTTCTCCTTCATCTGGTATAACACTCATATAACTCTCCTCCTTTTTTGCAACACTCAATACCCATCTTTATAAAAAAGTGACTTACAGCACTAATGCTTTCAGTGACTCATATGGTATACAAAAAAGTTTGTTGAGTTAAATATCTGTAGAAAAATCGCTAAAAGTTCCTAGAGAAACAAATCGATATCAGTCCCAGTTTATAAATTTATACAAGTTTAAAGTGATAAAAACACAGCCTGATTTTACATTTCCTGGTTTCATGATACAAGGATTTCTTCAAACAGTCATATCTCTGCACATATTTAACCAAACAAGATGAAATGTACACTGAACAAAAGGAGAAAGTCTGTATTTTCATCAGCTGTTTTTATTCCTACATTGTTCCTTGAACTGTTTTAAATAGCATAATGTCTTCAGGAGTAGTGAAAGCCAAACCTGTTCCCAGTGTTTTACAGGGAAAGCCACTGAATCTCTACAACACCCGGCATCTTGGCTGTCCTTCTCAGTTATGTAAGATTAAAGATATATTAACTTAGATTTTAGTAACAAAATAAGAAGGATATGGGGTAAGTAAGTGATGCGTCAATATGCACCTAGACCTCTCCCCCAACTTATTCCGTCGTGCTATCTAGGGTTGGAACTAATCTCGCTCACTACCAAAGTAAGTAAAAGTATGAAACAGCGGCCTGTTTTGTAGCTTGATAAAGGCAATTGATGTGGTTTGTGCTTAAAAACTTAGAAGTTAGACCAATGATGTTATAAAATAATACTTGTAGTGTAGTAACAAATATTCACTTATTTTTTGGAAAACAAACAATCTCAAACACTCATAAAACAACTAAGAATCTAGGTCTCAGATTACGCCTACACTGTTGTGTTACATGGGGAAATACATCACCGAGCGGTCAGTGTGAACTCATTAACATAGAATTTAAAGCCTTGGAATCTGCGCCAACTTAACAATGTGACAACTAGCCTTGGTCTCCCCACTAAATCTATGCCAGAATTAATTGGTGGATCTGCTGATCTTACCGGTTCAAATTGTACGAAATAGGTTCTGCAGCAACAACAAAGCCATTATGAAGTTGCTTGATGTAATCATCTTGAATTCACTGATTAAACTAATTTTAAAATATTTAACTAAGTGAATACGCAATTGCTTACTTGCTGACGCGTTTCAAAACAATCGTTCCTTTTACGAAGCTAACCTTCTACGGTCGGCATCGGTTGGGCATAAAGGGTCTAACAGGAATGGATTTATGACCTTTTCTACAGTCTCCGTATATTGTGGTTTACTCGTATGTCGTGGGTCACCCGACACGATTTTCAAATGCCTATAACTCGTCTGCGCCTAAGCCCACAACATTCAATCTTTTACAGTTTGGTGCTACATTCTATTGACAATAATATGAACTAAGTTGAAAATGTCTAGGAATATGTCAGTCATCACAAAATCTAGTTTGCCGCTACGTTGTAAGCTGCAAGTAGGTTACAGTTTTGCAGGTTATTTGTTTACTCGTAGTTTGCCGTGACTTCACAAGCAATTAGTGATTCTGAAATTCCTGATCTTTTACTTGATCCTGATTTATTAGAATTTAGTTCAGTTTCATAAACAAAATAATTAAACCTACAGGTATTTGTAAATATAACCAGTTTATGGGTGGTGTAGATTTAGCGGTTCAATATAATGAACCGTGCAGTTTTACGAGACGAACAAATAAATGGTGGAGGAAAATGTTTTTCTGGCTATTAGATGTAGCTGTAGTAAACAGTTTTATTATCTATAATAACACAAAAAAAAGGAAATGAGAGAAAATCCTGTTAAACAAAAATAGTTTTGCCAAAACGTAGTGAGGGAACACATTGGTGATATCAGGAATAACCCGTATAGTAAGAGGGGTCGGCCATCAACTACTGACAAAGAAGAAAGACTGAATGGGAAATTACATTTAATCTTTTCCAATGATAAAAGTAGTTATAATTGTGTAGTTTGCAGTAACAGGAAGATAAAAGGAGGTAGAAGGGAAACTGTTTTTCACTGCAAAACATGCAGCAGAAAACCAGGACTTTATCCGGAAGACTGTTTTCAGGGATATCATACTCTGTAAAACTACAAAAAAGATAATAAAATCATGTACATACAGTATTAGTGGATAAAAATAGCTTAGTTTACTAAAATCATGTAAGAGAAAACAAAGTTTTCTATAAACAATAATGCAACTTGCAGGTGAGGAATTTGTCTCAATTTAATTACAAGTGGGGAAGCAAAGCTGTTAAAAAAATCCGAGCGCTAAGGGTTAAGTATTTTAAAATTAGTAAAGCCATTATGGTTACAAAATCAGATATAGGTGAGTTCCCATTGTTATTTATAAAGTCAGGTATATCGTGAACATTGAAAAATTTTATGTGATACATCGCACCTTGCCTTGTTCTATAAAATACCTCTTTACAATGAAAAAATTATAAGTAAGTCTAAGTGTAACAACTCGAGGTTTATTTTGGGTTTAAGTATTGTGTGTACGGGCGCTGTACAACTTGCATGTGGACGATTTACCTTTAACTATTATACTATCTATTATAAATATACCTACGTCCTTCATAGAAAGTTATGTAAGATTTGCCTAATACCGTAAACTTATATTAGGGATGGTTGGCAGCTTAGATCTAAAGCTGATGGCATTATGGACCCCAAGGAGTATTATTTCTCATCCCTTGATGTGGCATCTTTATTCAATAACAAAGGAACTCACTAAGTTTTCAAGTTTTCCTAAATTGTAATAAAAAGTATACAATAATTTTCCATGTGCCATCTACAATTTTGAGGGAGAATTGTTAGTGACTATGGATATATTTGTAATATTTAGAGGGGAAAACTTGGGGCACAGCCAGTAAATAATAGAAGTAGACAATCCATGATGTAGGGCACTGAGAATGAAATAAATTACAGTCAATGCCATTTTCAATTCACTGAAATTGTGAATAATTTCAGATTCTCTACTACCATTATTTACTGGCTGTCCCCCACAATTTTCTCTCCAAGTATTACAAATATATTCATAATCACTAACAATTCTCCCTCAAAATTGTAGAAGGACCATGAAAAATTAGTTTATTCTTTTAGTTCGTTTTAAAAGAGTGGTATATTTAAAAATGAAAAAAATTATATTTATTATTTTCTGCTGTTTACCCTTATGTTCGTGTGAAACATTTCAATCAAATTTCAATATAAAGATGAGACTCTGTTAGAGACATATATAAGAGTAGTAGGTCTACTTGCGGCATGCCTCGACAGGTGAGCTCTATGCGTCTTGGGAATCTCATTTGCTCTATTCCTAAACACATACAAACACACACACACACACACTCACACATGCACACATACACAAGCGCACGCACGCACACATGCACATACACACAAACACACACACACACTTACATACACAAGTACATTTGCTCGCGTGAATCACTAGTTCTACTGTTACATACGCATACATTGTCAAGTCTAATCTGTTTAGACAAACGTAATGCGAGTGAATGTTGCATTGTCATCCATTCCTGGGCTGTGAGTAAAATTTCAAGTATCTAGCTCCTCAATCAAATTTTTTTTGTTTGATTAACCACGGTTTAATCATATGTAGAGACAAAAAGCCGAAAGAATATTGCATTGTTAATTTATTCTGACTTGTGTTCAAAATTTCAGGTCATCCAGTCTCTAGCTCATCTGAAAGTTAGTTTAAACTCGATTGCAAAATTCTACCCTCAGAGACAGATGTGACGGAAACCAAACTAATAAAACAGTGGTAATTGCAGATTGTTTTTGTTTCATACATAGATTGTTGCAGATTTTAACGCAGAATAACATAGTGCTAATAGTTTTTCAGAATTTTGAGAAATTTTTAAGTTACTTATTTTGTGTAAATAAATTATTGTTACAACAAACCGTCAGGTACTACTGCCAAGCAGATTTGTTACAGCAAACATTTGTATCATGTATAATATGTTACATTTGTTGTTAAACTGCTAACTTTTATAGGTTATATGTGTGTGTAATGGTGAAGTAATAATTTACTATGATTGTTGTAAGCATTAAGCTTTGGGAAATAGGTTTTTTGAAAACTTGCAAAGGCATAACATTGTCTATTTCATAAAATACATTTGGTTTTGAAGGACCATTTTGTGTGAAAAGAACTATTTAACACTAGTGTAGGACATTTCTCAAAAATCCTGTTTAAAAAGTGTATACAAAGTAGGAGAAATAAACACAAACTTAAATCTATGTGATTAGATATAAAACAGTGAAGAACACTACAGTGGGTTTTTATTGGAAATGTTTACGTAATATGTTTAATGCTATATTTATTTGTGTTAATATTTATAGAGCGAAATGAACACTTACTTATTGATGTCTTGCTTTTATATAATTCGAGGCATTTTAACGGCAAAAGTTGTGAATAAAACATTTACTACAAAAATTTTAGATAAAATCTTATTAAAAAAGGAAAAACGTTTATCTTCAAAAGCACTTTAAGATACTAAGCAGCAAAGTGACCTTCACATAGTGTAATACAAAGTTATAGATGGAAATATTTAATGTTGTGTTTGCATTTGCAGACTAATGGTGAGCCAAGCTGAGGATGAGTTTAAAAAGCCCTCCTGAGCCCCCGCATCATGCACTGCGCAAAGGTGAGTTGATGGGTTGCTTATGTTTGCTCTAATGTACAAATAGTTGGGTGTTCGGTTGCTTTGTGTTCTGATATATAAAGATTTTTAAATATAAAGGTGTACGGATGTTGGTGAGGATGGAAATAATAGATGAAACAAACAAACTTAAAATAATCCAAGAGTTCTGGTACAAAGTCTGGCAAAAATTAAATTTATTTACGTCAGGTATATGCTATTATTAAACATAAAATAATTTGGATACACACCCAGATAAAATTACCTTTTTTCTAGTGACAAATTTAGAGTCCAGGAACAATGAATGTTTCCATGGAAACACTAATGTAACCTCAATGCATGTTACCAGGTAACCATTCATCAGTCAATTTTAATATGTTTACAAGAAACTATTAGGTAATATATTTGCAGTAGAGAATTTTATATTATTTCACGAATTTCCCGACTATATTTTTTGATTGATTTTATAGATGTGTTTAATTTGTTTAGTTTTTAAAAATATTTTATATCCTACAATGCTCAAATAATTACACGTAAAGCTGGATTTATGGGTTTTATTCAATGACCAATATGAACAATAATTGAACATAATCGTTGATACTTTGCAAATAGTACTCGAAGAAATCGTTCAAAACAGCAAATAATATACACACACAGACAGCAACAGAGTATCGGACATAATCAAAACTCTACTCAAAACAATAACACTCTGTACATTAAGCACCAGTTTCATCCACGCGCAATAAACACTGTAAACATCGAATTTAATATAAACGAATTAACACTTGAACAAATGTCTTAAATAAGGCTTACACCCCAAAAAATCCAAAAACAAACAAAAATTTGGACACAGAAACAGCAATACAAAGCACAGAATCCATTCCCCATGTCCATGAATACATTGGACAAGGCATTGAATGTAAAATGTCCATCATAAACACATATGTCCATCAATAAGCACATCTAATAAACACACAACCCTTAAATCCATCATACAAATCGTGACCAACTAACCTCAATATTTTAAATCAAATGAAGGCAGGTCTATAGTAAGTTGACAATAGAGTAAATAAATTTATGACAGAAAACATCATAACCGAACTCCATTTAGTCCTTACACCAAAATATGAAACACAAATTAAAAATCAGGCAAATGTACCGAAATCATGAAACCAGAACAAGAGAAAAACTACAAACAAAACACACATTATGCAATAATAAACCACACATAGTCCCCCTTCACATAATCTAGCCAAATACACACACAAACATTAATAACTACAGATCCAGAAGCAATGACATTGGCCTGATCCACAAAATTCAAGACATCTATGTCCCACACAACTCCACCATAGTTGTGTCATTCGACATAAAAAACCTTTACACCAACGTACCCATTAAACAAACACTTCAAACACTAAAAAACATGCTGAAAACACACAAAACTCCATAAAAACTCACCTAAAACATCATAACACTCACCAAACTCATAACAATCTATATACAAAACGATGGCCAACCTGCCAATGGGATTCCCCATCTCAGGTACCTAGCTGAAATATTCCTCCACTACATCGAACAATAATACTACCGTAGATGTGTAGACGACATTTTACTTTTAAACAACAGCAACAAACGTTGCCAAACACTGATGAAGGTGACAACGTCGTCGAAACTAGTCTGATTGTTTATTTAAACTAATGTGTTGTAAGATCTAGAGAAACTGTTTTAATTGTTACCGTTGTGAATTCTTCTTACTACCTAAGCTACTAATTACCTTAATACTCAACCTAACTTTTGCCCTCCAAATTAGAATACAATAATAAAAAAAATTATTATCTTGTTATCAAAAATAAAGTAATACGGCTATACAGGATTGGAGATGTGCGACACCAATTTGACTGCGATTGGCTTTAGAATAATCCAAATTTGTTATTTATCATATCCCGTAACGCCTTATTAATGACAGTAATTAGAATAAGCTGATATTATTTAATTTGTAGAATAACCAATTCTCTACCTCCAAGGCTAGAGCAATATCTTTCTGTTGTCACCTAAATCTAAGTCGTCCAATATATTTCGCAAGAATAATGCGAGTAAATGGTATTGCGGGTTAAATGATTATTCTAGTACAAATTTCCGTTCGATTAGATATTCCGCACTCCAAAAACATTGTTTCAAGGTCACTCTAACCTAAATAGCAGAGTCAGTTTAATCATGTAAAATGTTTGTGGAGTTGTGTACTAACCATTCTACAAATATATTTTGTGGAATTGAAAACTGCTGGAGTTGAATCTAGTTTTCTTTGATTATTCTACTCCTCGCGTTTAAACAAACTGTTTAGTTAAAGATATGGATGTATTTGTACGCTTTTATATCTTATATTACTCTTAATAATTATTGATAATCCACATTGAATCGCGAGTAATAATATATCAACTATCGTTTGTAATGGCATCATCATTGAGTTATTACTATTGCAAACTGATGCCATCGAAGGGATGATAACGTCATTGGCTTCGAAACGAGCTTCAGTCATTATATTTTATATATGAGTGAGTAAGGAAGCATTATTAATGAATTATTACCATCACTTCATAAGATCAGCTAAAATATGCTAAAATACACTAAAACAATGTAAATACATTGGCCAATGTGGGAGAAGGGGATTCACGTCTGTATCAGGTTTGTAACATTATCGTTCTTGGGGTCCTGGATAATGTCCAGAGTTTAGAATAAGCATCAAGCTGAAGGCCACACTTGGGACAAACGCGAGAAATAGCAGTCGCTGAATGTATTCACCCGAGAAGCAATAGTACAGGTGGTTTTGCTTACAGCCTTCAGGTGCGTTAGGTTACCATGGGAACTAGGTCCGAAGTAAACATAAGAGAAACTCGTGGCTCATAAGTACCCGCTTGCGCATCGGCAACCACGACATATTTAGACATATCTGAGGAGCTACGTAATACAATTTACGTGAACTACTTGAAGTGGTCTTGGTGTTAAATTCATTTCTAAACTCTAAGGTGTCCTTTCGCATTTAGTTTTTAAAAGTATCCCAATGGTTTACCAAATTTTGAACTTAAGTTTTTATATTTGGGCAATAATTCTATATTTTCATTTGTTCATATGTGTCCTGAAACCCACAATGGTCAATGTAAGGATCCTACATGCTAACTTTTTATTATTACTTGAATTTCCTCTTCTCCTGTTATTTTGTTCTACATTTAACTAACTATAGTTGCGAAAGTTTAAGAATATATGGCTAATCGTGAGTGTACGAATAAAAATCATTTTAATAACGATAGAAAATTTGAAATAGATATATATACAAGGAGAGAGCGAACTAATAGAAGGAATTGAAGAAAACAAAAGCAAAATAACCTTACATTTTAACAAACCTTTTCTTGAGTCTGACAATACAAATTACTAAATAATTCTAAGTTTCACATATAACATAATTCTAAGTTTCACATATGATAGGTACACACTATCATGAAGGTCTTTGTCATGTTACTAACTATATAACTTCTCTCATGCCAGAGACGGTGACATGATGATGTTTGTAAATTCTTCAAATTAAAGAATTTTTAAATAAAGAATTGTAAAAAACTATTGTAAACTTGTGTTTAACGTAAGAAAAGTTTTGCCTTTTAGTTGTTATAATAGATTACAAATAATTAGGTTATGCTTATATTCTAATTGGCAACATCCTACAATAAAACTCTACACATATTGACCTTTAATTAAAACCATCTTATTTATACTTAAATATACTTTTCTAGGGAAAACGTACATCTCTATGCAACACATGTTATTTGGCAGTTATGTTTGTCCCAGCATCTCAGATACTGCTAAAAATACCACAGTGAAATTTTTACAAGTTATTCTATAGGTGATTCTGCTCAAACCCTGTTGTTTTAAATTTATTTGTCCAAAAATTATATAAAATGTAATTTTTTAAAATATGTATTTTTCTAATGTAAATTGTAAGCAACATGATTTTTTTTTAACAACTTTCTGTAATCATATGGTTATGAGAGTAGCAGGGGATTATGTAATTACATGTATATGTTATAAGGTGCATACAGGCTTATTTATGTTCAAAACAATCCAGTTAATCATTTCCTTCTTGTTTCTCTTGTGCATCAAAATTTCTTGTTTGTCATTTTGGAAAGTTGTGTGGGTCTCTTTTGGGCTGTTGTGTTTGCAATTTCGGATTGTTTTACCCTTGCACTTTCAGTTTCATGCAGCATTTTCCAACAGTTCAAGTCTGTTTTAAGTACAAAGCTCTGTAGCGCTGCAGTCTTTCCCCTGTTACCTTCAATGAAGGTAATAACAGCATCTAGGGCTCTACATAGTAAGGATTGGAAGCCAACAAAGTATGACAGAGTAAAAGCTCTCGGTGACGGTTTAAGTGCATCCGTGTAAATATTAGCTGAGCAAGTTATGCTTTGGTATTTCCTGGTAAAGAGGCTTAATTGCAAGTATTACAGCATCTAGGGCTCTACATAGTAAGGATTGGAAACCAACAAAGTATGACAGAGTAAAAGCTCTCAGTGACGGTTTGAGTGCATCCGTATAAACATTCTCTGAGCAAGTTAGGCTTTGGTAATTCCTGGTAAAGAGGCTTAATTTCACCTACTACAGCTTCATCTAAATTGTTTTTATCTTTGTACTCAGTATAATTTTGGGAGCTTTTTTTATATCCACACCAAGACTCATCGCAAAGATTAGGTTGAGTTTCTCATCAGTCGACGTCATATGAAATAGTTAGAATATTCCTTCACAGTTCCCACTTAGTAGAAATCGCTAACCATAAAAACACAAACCTTAAAACAGTAGAAAAGCATTGTCTTCCTTATCATTTGCTAAATAATAACTGTTTGCAGGTTAACAAACATATGAAAGTTAAATTTACCAACAGAATTATTCAGTAATATGTATATAATGAAAGTCTGTACTTGTACGCTCTTGTATCGACCAATTATTAAATGAAATGTAAATATGGCAATATCGACTATATATGTTGTGTGTGATTTATATGCAAATAAAATGTGTGTGCATTATATATCATTGTATACAAAAAAATATGTAGAAAAATATCAAAAGTAATTTTTTTCTGATAAACGGCGTAGGCGTACATCTCTTCTTTATTCTATTGTATATTGTCATTGCAAGACCATACTCTTGTAAGGAAACTATTAGGAAAATAATGATATAGGCTAGTATTTTTGTAGGTCCTATAAGTAAATAATGTTTTATCATAGGCAACAATTGTTCATTGTTATATACATATGTTTTATATTTATTATTGAATAAAGTGTAATGTTTCAAAAAAGCTCTGGAAGCTGAGTAGAATTTAAAAAAAAATTGCTTTAAAACACTTGACTTGTTTTTTAACTAAATAAATGAAATCCATTAACCACAATAGAAAAATCTTTATTACAATTACTTGAGTAATCCAACCTGACGACCGTCATGCCAAAATAGATGCCTAAAAGTTGAGCAATGTTTGGAACTCCTGGTGTATCGCACAGCAATCCTAAAGCCCTTCGATCCAGCACCTTCCAGGGCTTTTCGACCGTAACACCAAGATGCATGGCTAAAGGCTCAGCAGTGTTTGCAATCCCTTGTGTGTCGCAGCATCGAAGTTGTGGCAGAACTTTGTAGGACATGACGATCGTAACAAAGATGGATGCCCAAAGGCTCAGAATTGTTTGCAACTGTTTGTGTAGTGGACCTGTGGCAGCACCTTGCAGGTCCTGGCGATCTTAACAGAGATAAATGCATAAAGGCTCAGGAGTTTTTACAACTCGTGTGTCATATCAGCGGACCTCTGACAGCAGCTTTTAGTAGCAGCAACTAGCAGGACATGGCAACCATAACAATTATGGATGCTTAAAGACTCGGCGTTTGTGCAACTTCTTGTGTAACACAGCAGTGGGCCTGTGACAGCACCTTGCAAGACCTTGCAACCGTAACACTAAGATGGGTGCCTAAAGGCTCAGCATTGTTTTCAACTCCTTGTATCTCAGCAGCTGACCTGTGGTAGCAGCTTGTAGGACGTCGTGACTGTAACACCAAGAGGATTGCCTAAAGGCTCACAGCTGTTACAACTCCTTGTGTGTCACATAATCGGACCTGTGACAGCACCTTTGAAGCGGTCTGGAACTCCCAGATCGCCAAAGTGGAAGTAATCTCGGTTTAACTAAATAATTACATTTTAATGTTGGGCTGCATAGGATTAGGAGACGCCTTTTGTCATACAAATACACTTTACCCTAATTTGTAATCTACACAATCTAATCACATGCTAATTGATTATATTTTTTGTTCCACAACGATGCTATGAAACTGAACACAGAGAGCCTGGATTTCAAAAGGAAATGAATTTATGCTTCAGGTTAAAATAATATATTATGTAACTGTTATTATATTGTATAAATTAACTGCTATTTAAAATATTTTACTGCCTGTAAATATTTATAAATAATATGTATTTTGAGTATATTCATAAAATTTGAAAATTACCACAAACTATTGTTTCATTTATTGTCTATTTTCCCATCACAATAAATAGATGAATACTTAGTGAGTAAGAATTATATCTGTTAAAAGCTCGATTACAATAGTAGAGATAGCAGCCCATACAAGGTTCTCTTATAAATAGTTACATTTTCTACAACCAGATAACAGCACAAACAAGGTTCTCTTTTATATAGTTAATTTTTCTACAACCAGATAGCAGCACCTACTGGGTAGATTGACTGGGCGAAGAATACAATACCGCCTACCTCTTCATATCTTTTATGCTCCTGATACATTTCGACACTTTATACAACACACCAAAGTATCAGGAAACTATAATGTTAAAAGAGATTGACGATATACCTCTTAACATCTTATATTTACCTGTTACATTGTGTAAGTAAAATTTTAAAAATCCTTACCATGAAGTATCAGGAGATTATAATGTTACAAGAGGTAGACGATATACCTCTTATCATCTCACATTCCCCCAATACTTTCTTAAGGTAAAATTTTGAAAAACTCTCATCACGAACCATCAGGATACTATAATGAGAAAAGAGGTTGTTGATCTTAAAAAACCTTTTTCGGCAATATTCGCTTCCAACTATCAGGAGCATATAATACATGAAGTGCATTTATATCATTTAAGTTAAACATATTTTTACCATATGTAAAAATATGTTTGACCATCTATGACGTTCACAGTTTCTCTCAAGATACAATTTAAAATTGAGAATCACTCATAAGACGAATTAAGGTGAACTTTTTAAATAAAACGTCAGTAAACATATCAATAATAAAAATAATAATAATAATACTATTAATCACAATAATAGTAGTAATAATAATAATATTAATCACAGCATTTTTAATACCTTTTTACACATTTTCAAGTACATTTTGAATATTAGAATACAATTTGAAAAAAATTATAATATACATACAGTTTACAAGCAGTGTTTCCCAAAGTGTGCCCCGTGGCTACCTGGGGAGGGGACACATCATTATCAGGAGTGCGGGGGGGCGAGCTTCAGAATTGAGCGATTAAATTGAAAATATCGTGAACGAATCACAATGTTGTAGTGGCAGTAAAATGATAAACAAATTTGTTTAAGTGTAGAGAACTACTGACTATATTACAAGGGTCTGCCTTTCCTTGTAGAATTCTTCTAATGGCTGACGTCAGGACTAAACCATCCGTCTATTGGCTAACTTTACAGTTTATTAGGAGCTTAAGAGGAAGTATTCCTTCTGGGACTCCGAGAAGGTGGACAAAGTCGGTGCTGAGTTGATCCCGGACGACGAGCTCTCGACCGCTTTTCGAGAGATTACTGAGCTCGTTCTTGCTCCGGGGGTCTACATCAAGGACCAAGAATTCGCCAATGGCCACATCCAACTGTATGGAGAGGATATAAGAGATGATGTAAAAAAAGAGCACCGCACTAAACGTAGATGGTGGAACAAGCAGCGGGCATGGCGAAGGCAACGACGGAGAGAAGCTGAAGCAGCCTCCCTGGTAAAATAAGTTTTTCATGTATCTAAATAAAATTGTATTTTTTTCTTATTCTTACTAAATATGTATTCTTTCTGTGTAAAAAAGTTTTGAATAAAAAACCTTAAATCTGTAAAAAAGAAATTTTAAAGAATACACCGTTATAGGGTATGTGTTTCTACTGTTTGAAGAACGGCTCTAAAAGAATTACTTAACACTTTATTACAAACAAAGTAAAGCGAATTTTCTGTAGAAGCTTCACAATAAATATATTTTACCTCGAGGGAGCCATGGGTTAAACGTTTGGGAACCACTGGGGTACAAATTTAATACATGTGGCCACCTGTAATAAAAATGGAAATTAGCTTAGTGGTGTTTATTTATTTAAGCCTTCAACAATATAGAATGTAGTGTGTGTGTGTGGGTGCGTGCGTGTGTGCGTAAAATTTCGTAAAATTTAAGTGATAATAATAGTAAATATGAAAACATGTGAGTAAATGGACAGTTCAATGCTAAAATCATAATGAATAAAAAAGAGAAATATTGTTGTTTTTAAAGGGTAATTCAATTAATAGGGCAATATAGCCTATAAGCAGCTGCTTTAGTGACAGAGACAACATAGGGAGCATAAACCTATATAAAAGAGGGCTATAAGGCGAACATAAAATGTTATTATTTAATGTGCAGTGCAAACTGATGGTGAGCCAAGCAAAGGATAACTTGAAAAAGAACCCCCAGAGCTCCCCAGAACCCCCCCCCCCCCCCCCACGTGCTCTACGCAAAGGTGAGCTTATGTTTATTGTGGGTTTTTGATTGCATTGTATTCTGCTATGTAAAGACTTTTAAGTAGAAAGTATTACAGATGTTGGTGAGGATGGAAATAATAAGACGAAACAAGCAAAGTTTAACCTGGAAAGGCATAATATTGTTTGTGTTACTAAATACATTTGGTTTTGTAGGAATAATTTGTGTGAAAAGAACTATTTAACACCAGTATAAGACACTTCCTAAAAAACCTGTTTAAATGATTGTATAAAAAATAGGAAAAATAAACACAATCCTAAAAATATGTGATTATATGTAAAACAGAGAAGTACACTACAGTGGGTTTTTATTTGAAATGTTTATGTTTGGAGTTTATGTAATATTTATTTGTGTGTTATATCAAAATAGAGGGAATACAGGTGAGGATGGAAATCATAAGATGAAACAAGCAGAATTAAAACAACAGAAGAGTGCTGATACAAAGTCTGGCAAAAATAAAATCTATTCGTACCATGTTCATGCTATTAGTAAATATAAAATAATTTACCTTTACGCCCAGATAAAATTACCTCTTTTTTAGCGACAAATCTAGATTCCAGGAACAATGAAAGTTTCCATGGAAACAATAATGTAACCTCAGTGCATGTTACTATTCAACCATACATCAGTCATTGTTAATATCTTTACAAGAAAATATTTTTATATTTTTACAATAAAGAGTTTTGTATTATTCACCGATTTAAATAATAAAATTTGTTCTGCTTCGTATTTAAGTAGAAAGCGGAAGCCATTTAAACCTGACATTAGTATTAAAACGACGTATTAATCTTTCAACAAATTGTATATTTAATTCGATAAATGTTTTGTGTTAAAGTATTTTCTACGATTTTTTTTGTTTCATTCCCGAAGACTATATTTTTTATTATTTTATTAATTTTTTAGTCATGTTTTATTTGTTTAGTTGTTTTAACTATTTGATATCCTAAAATGCGCAATAATAACATACAAAGCTGGATAAATGGATTTTACTTAATGACCTATATACACAATAGCAGAACATAATTGTTGATCCTCGAAGAAACCGTCCAATACATCAAAGAATATACACACAGACGGCAACAGTGTATCAGACAAACAAAACTCTCACCTCAAAACAATAACACATTTACACCCACCACCAGTTTTACCCACGCACAATAAACACCATAAACATAGAATTTAATATAAACTACTTAGGACTTATACAAATTACTTAAATACAACTTACACCCCAAAAAATACAACTACAAACAAAAGTTTGAACACAGAAACAGCATTACAAAGCCAGAATCCATTCCCGTGTATACATTGGACAAGGCATTGAATATAAAATGTCCATTATAAACACATTAAACACTAAACCAAGCACAACTAATAAACACACAGCCCTTAAATTCATCATACAAACTAACCTAAAATAAGATAAAGCCAATTTTATAGTAAAAATGCAGTGACGTAGTGATGTAAAAATGTACTAACAAGGCGTTGACAATAAAGTAATTTTATTCATGACAGAAACCAACATCACCAAACTCCATGTAGACCCTACACCAAAATAACAAACACAAATTATAAATGAATCGAAATCACGAAACCAGAACAAAAGGAATACTACAAACAAATAAAACTCCAAGAGCCCATACTTTACCCATTACCTAATATCCACAAACAAAATCACCCAGCCGCCGTAAAATTAGCAAAATTAACTCCACACCGGCACCTTCACAGAAGCCAGCCAAATACATAGACAAACTTATCAAAGACAAAGTCTAACAACCACACATACTAATGCAATAACCAATACCTGATCCACAAAATGAAAGACATCTGTATATCACACAACTCCACCATAGCTTCATTCGACATAAATACCTTTACACCAACGTACCAATTCATTGGCGGCTATAAAGCCCCCGCCGGGCGGGAGGGCTCCAGGCTCATGGCCCTCAACTGCCCCATCAAAATTTTTAAAAAATCAAGCGTAAATGGAAATGGAAACAACGTATTTACCTCCAACCGTTCCTAACAGTCGGTTGGATCGCCTTACCGGTACAAGACTGAGGCGGTCGCCGGCGTGTCGGTACGTACAGGTTACTCCGTGGCCAGAAGATCCGCTTCGAGTATTAAAGAATGCAGTATATCCAAATTGTGATACCTATACTAGGCTCGGCGCGGGCAAAAATACATAGTCCCATATAATGTTCTGAAGCCCAGCCCTTTCTCGCAAAATTTAATCAATGACTTATTTACTTCATTATTCTGTTTATTGCGTTGACGTTAAATAGTTTTTTTCGGTTACGGACGATGAGTGATGTAATGAACTTAATAAGTGAAAATATTATAGGATTTGCATCTCAGAAATCTGTTTGATACACATTTTACTAAAGGGGGCCCCACATTTCATTTCGAAAGGGGCTCCCGATTGCTTATCGCCGTTACTGTACTCATTGAACAAACAACATTCCACAAAAACTCACCCAAGAAATAACACTCACCTAATTCATAACACAAATTCTACACACCAAAACGATGGCCTGCCTGCCAATGGGTTTTCCGATCTCAGTCAGCCTAGTTGAAATATTCCTCCACCTCATCGAACGAATACGTCCTGTAGGACAAGAAACATACAGATAAATGTATGTACTACCATAGATATGTAGATATTTTACTTTTAAACAACGGCAACAAACGGCAAACCCAAAAAATTCACAATTACATCAATACCAAATACCAAAGCGTAATATTTGCCCTCGAATTAGAAGATTATAAGAAAATAAATAATTATTTTAATAATAAAAATAAAGTAACAAGGTTATACAGGCTTGCAGATGTGCAACGCCAATTTGACTGCGATTGGCTGTAAAATATTCCAAATTATAGCGATAATTATTAGAATAAGCAGAAATTATTTAATTTGTGGAATAACCAATTCTCTACCTCCACGGCCAGAGCAATATCTTTCAGTTGTCATCAAAATTTACGTCGTCTGATATATTCGCAAGAATAATACGAGTAAAAGCTATTGCGGGATAAATGATGATTCTAGTACAAATTTACATTCGATTAAGTACTACGCGCTCCAAAAACATTGTTTCAAGGTCACTCTAACTGAAGTAGCAAAACCAGATTAACCATGTAAAATGTTTTTGCGGCTGTGTATTACCATTCAGAAAATATTATTTAAAAAATAAAAAATTGCTGGATATAAATCTGGTTTTCTTTGATTATTCTTTTACTCGGGTTTGAACAAACTGTTTAGTTAAAGATATGGATGTATTTGTACGCTTTTAAATCTTATATTACTCTTGATAATTATTGATAATGCACATTGCATCGCAAGTAATACCTTATTACCTTATAATGGCATCATCTGTGAGTTATAACTATTAAAAACTGATGCAATCGAAGGGATGATAACGGCATTGGCTTCGAAACGAGCTTAAGCCGATAAATTTTATAATTGTAAGTCAATGGGTATTATTAATGAATTATTACCATTGCTTCCCCCTTCCCTTCCCCCGGGTGTGAGCAGTTCTACGTGGGGTAAGCAACCCTGTCTTCTTGGTGCTATAATGTCCCAATATTCCTTCTAGCGGGGGACAGCTATCCCATGTCATTAATTCCACCCACCCTCCCTTATCCTTCCTTCTACAAGGAACATCGGGGTAAACGCCCTTTAATACCTTAATAAAGTAGCTTTTTTGCCAAGTGATACCAATAGTAGTAAATTAATAAACCTGAAGATGTACAACACGTGTCCTGCAAGCCTCAATAAGGAGTTCATCTATCTCGGGTATGCACGATGGCCGACATGATATAATGATCTTCCATATGTCCTGCACCAAGGCCAGTCTAGTCAAAATTTTGTGAAAGTCGTAAACTTGAAACAGTTTGTTAATATTAAAACCCGCAACAGTTAACTTGACAAGTAATATAAACAAAAAAATTCAAATTCAATTCATAATATTGAATATTAGCTAAACTTAATTTAGTATTTTATTAACATAATAATAGCTGAACTTATAGTAGTCGATCAAAAAAGGTGGGTCAATAAAAGTTCTTGTTTGAATGTTATTTACTGAAGTGCATTCAGTGTTGGAGTGTGTTGGAAAATAATTTTAGATTTTTGGGTGTTGCCTAGCAACCAAAACGTGGAATTAATTCAATGATATGCCTTAATATAAGATAGAAAGTCATATTGTATGCTACCTCGTATTTTGGCACTTTAATATTATATGTTCAATGTTATTGTTATGTCGCCAGAAACCTTCCCAAAAATGTACTCAACAATTTTCTGAAATTCATGGCGATCGGATCAGTGGTTTAGTAACGCATAAGGCTCATACATACATACATACACACATGCATATATACATGCTCGTACATACATACAAAAATTCATTTTTATATATATAGCAGACCGCAATTAATATAAATAAAGTTACATACTCTATGTGTATATACAGCTAATCTACCACATAAAATATACCTTATGTTATTTGAAATCATATGTTAGGTCTATTATTTATTTTAAGGCAAATGGGACGAAATAACTATAAGTATTATATACCTTGCTCCTTTCGTGAAAAGTTTTTTCCCCCATATAAAACTAAAATGAATGCAATATAATTAATTACTGAATTAATATTTTAAAAAACCTGTAGCAAAATCAATTGACATTCCCTAGAAGTGTTAATAAATGTATTTGAATTTGAGTGGATGAATAAATGTATTTTATTAATGATTTAAATTTGTGAAAGTTTTGTATAAGGGGAGTGGAAACTAATAGAAGGAATTAAAAAAGGTAGTTCTGTTACTAACGCCATTTAATGAATATCTAACTAAAAAAAATTTAAACATTTTAAAACTAAAATTGTATTTCTATTGGTGTGGTTAAATAAATGTTTTTTATGGCTATCCACAATGGGGGGAGGGATACATGATCCTTCTAAAAATCCGGATACGTTCACGTTTTTCGAAATATTTGTGACATTTACTCTTCTTATTTTTTTACCATATGTAAGATTTACAGTAAAAGCCAGCATAAATATACAACGCAATAACTTTAACAGTCTAAATATAAAACAAACCATTCATTCTATCACACTCATTGGCAACGTATTAACTTATGTTAGTAATCAAAAGGAAGATTGTCGAGACGGTCACAGCCAACTCGAGTGACGAATTTTTGTCACTGCAATCTAGACTTTGGACAACAATAGAATCAGCTGTTTATTCGACCTGTGCGTTTATTAGGATGTAGGTTATATTTTCTTATTCTTTTGAAACTTTGGTAAATGCGTTGGTATTTTGGCATTTTGTGTGAAAGTTTTCAGATTAAAAGTAAGTGTAGTTAGTTTCTAATATTAATTATCTTTGATGTTTCCTTTATTGTTTCGTAAAATTGTTTTTATTACGCCAAAGAATTTACATTAGTTATAACAAAAACTATTTCATTTACAAAAATAACTTTATCACATTTAAATCGCATATAAGTATGTAGACTACGTCTGGATAAAATTATATATGTATATTATAGAAAACATACTTTATTTGATAAGTATTATTTGATATTATTTCTGTTCTTTACAAATCATGTCTAGCAATTACTTTATATGTGCTTTAAGGTAGTGTGAGGTTATCTTTTCCAAATTAAAAATAATTGTAAATATCCTAACACGTGTGCAAAGTATGTTTGGAGCAATGTAACTTACAACTGTTCAGGTCTGTTGATATTATCGGTTTTATTTCTGCTTACATTTAATTATAGATTCTTTAAAACCTATTGTAAATCTCTCGTATTCTTCACACGGTTTGTATTATTAATGACAAAAACCATTTCGGTATTCACGTAATCCAAATGATGACTTTATTCATAATATTTGATTTCTTAAGGCCTAAATTCTTTAAATAACTAATTCTAAAAGACTATCATTATAACGTAAAAGTATATTAAGTTTAACATTCTTGTGGTTTTTCCTTTTACTTAAATGCCGGCACATGATTAGGTTAGGCCTGAATTTACTTACACAATTCTTGATATTAGTTATAAAGTCTTCTTTATTTATTTTAATAACACAAAGATTTCATATTTACATAATTAATTAAAGAATATTTAAATAAGATTATGCTTGAATAAAAGTATGAGGAATATTATCCGAGAAAAGCGTTTAAATAGATCAATTTTGTTTATCCGAAAAAACTTGTTTAAAACGTGTATAAAAAAGTAAAATGAACACAAATTCGAAACGTTTTGTTGGAAATAGAACAATTTTGTTTTTGTTTGAAATTTTTGTTACGGGTCTATGTCATAAGTGTTTGTTTGCATAACATTATAGAAATTTCGTAAAATGTAAGTGATATTAATAATAAATATGAAAACATGTGAGTAAATTGACAATTCAATGCTAAAATCCTAATGGGTATTTTTCGTAAATAAGAAATATTATTATTTTCAAAGGGTAATTCAACTAGCTAACTAGGCAATGTTGCCTAAATTATTTAATGACAGAGACAGCATAGTGAAAGACAGCTATGTAAAAGAGGGTTATAGAGGAGAACATAAAGTGTTATTATTATAATTTGCAGTGCAAACCAATGGTGAGCCAAGCAGAGGATGACTTGAGAAAGCTCCCCCAGAGCCCCTCAGAGTTCCCCAGAGCCCCCCGCATCGTGCAGAGCGCAAAGGTGAGTTGGTGGGTTGCTTATGTTTGCTGTAATGTAGTTGGGCGTTTGGTTGCATTGCGTTGTGATATGTAAAGGCTTTTAATGAAAAGAAACAACTAGGTCAGCAAGTTTTAATTCAAGGCTGGAGTTTTATTTTGACATAATTTTGTTTTTTGTTACGAATGTAACACAATAGTTCTAGGCTCTAGGCTACGCCATGAAAATACAACATACCGTATTGGGAAGTTTTGTAAAAGATACTTATAAATTTAGCCAAAGATTAAAATGATAAAATAACGAGTTGTATAAAAATACATATAAAATACACAGACAGGAAATTTATACTTAGAGATTGTAAACAACTGAAAAGTGTTTACCTTACCTATATTACGCCTAATCTCAGCGAGTAAGCTTAGGCGTTTTGATTTACTTTGTGAATCTGCAGCAGTGGCCCATGTTATGCTTGCCGAGGTAAACATAATTCACTTGCCTCAGGGTTAGTGGCGAGTGGTGTTAGCTTTGTGTTTCCTGAACATAGATATGCCAGACAAGTTTTATCCATTTCCCAGTGTTCCTGAATACATTGTCAGGAGATACATGTCTGTATTGCACCATCGGTGGGGCGTGGTGTCGAGCTGTATATAGAATCTAAAGGAGTCATTAGATAGAATTGAAACCTTTGTGAAGGCGCCTAACCTGAAACAATTTGTTAATAGAAGCAAAATAAGTAATTTAAGAACGTAGTTGCGCTCCACTTATATGTCGAAAATCTCTCGTTCTCAATATTTTATTAAAGCACAACAAGTACGTTATTGCAAAGAGCTGCTAATGGGGACTCGTCAAAGTGCCTCGGGGACTCCTGCATATATTATTTTGTCAAAATATGTATGTATATATCAACCAAGTATATCAGTCTTGTTATGTCAATACTAATTGAAATAAATATATTCAGAAATAAACACTGCCTGTATGTTTTCTGGTTGGGCAAAATATTGAAATAAAATGGTTTTGATATTAATGAGCACGGAAATGGCATTTACAATATCACAAAGGCTTTCATCATCTTCATCGCTTTCACATCCATAATCACAACTCCTAATTCCAGATTCACGTTCCCTCACAATATCCTGGGCAAAGCTGGGCACGTAAACCTACTATAGTTTGCCTATACACATTGTCAGCTTTATATATTGTCTACTAAAAAGAGTAGACTAAAAAATTCTTATCTCAGCGATTTAGACTTTGGACTGCAAGGGAATCGAGCCTTGCCTTGATTTTATCATTTCTTGTTCGATTAGGATTGTGATGAATGTTTTTGCATTTTTGCATTTTTGCAGGTTTTTGCATTTTGTGTGAAGGTTTTAATTTAAAAGTTTGTGTCAAATTTTACATTAATCATATACGAAAAAATATCTAAATTTCACAAGTATTTTGGGCACGCTATAATCGCACAAAGAAGGCAGCTTGTAACTTTTCCGAAACATGTGTGTATAGAGAAATATATTCTGTTGTTTTTATAATATTACTTATAAATAGATTTTAACCTATAGTGGCGCTACAAGAAAGATAATGTATTTATTGAGTGTTATTTTATATTAACTTATTATTTTATACTGTTTATTAAGCACTTGAAGCCAGCATTTACCTCATGTAGTCTATGTAAGCAAAAGTAATTTTGTAATCTGGTGTTGCCATTTGTAATAAAGTACATTAAAGTGAATTTGGCAAAGCTTAAATTGTGAATTTTATAGTAGAAAATATCGGACATCAATTTCCAGATTTCTAACCTGATGTCCAGATTCCAACAGTTTCGGAGCTGTTATACGCAATTGTGATTAATTAAAACACATACACAACCAAACACACACACACTCGCAGTCGCTCACACACAAACACACACACACACACACACACACTCACAGTCGCTCACACACATATTCACAGTCGCTCACACACAAACTCTCTCTCTCTCTCTCTCTCTCTCTCTCTCACACACACACACACACACACGTTCACACACATACACACCCACACACACACGTTCACACACATACACACCCACACACACACACACACACACACACAAACACACACACACAGAGTTTGTTTACTTTTAATGTGCGTATAAGGGGTTATTAACGCGTCCCCGAGATAGTAATACAATGGTAGAAGAGCTGTGAAATGGTGAAGTTTGTATAATGTTCTAAATATAGGTCATGTGCTGTATAGTAATACCAGTTTAGACGGCGCCAACTATGCAAAACAGCTGCAGATAAGTTTAGGGGCTGCATTTTACCTCTGTTTCATTTGAAACTAATGCCTGCGATTCTGGAGTAATTTTATTAATTTTTAAAACAACATTGCTTCAATATGGTTTCCTTGTGTGTGTTTGTGCGTGCGAAAGTTTACTTTTCCCAACGATGGAAAAGATATATTAAATGGTGACATTGAAGGGTCGAACGCAATATAATTTTCCACATAATTGCATGACACTGATATAATCGACCTTGAAGAGTTAGGGCAGGTGGAGTGGGGGGGGGATAAGGACATTGGATAAATTGATGCAAACATAGGGCTATACGAGCCCTAGAGATAGGCGTCTCTGTAATAAGATCGTGGTACAAGTTTGCTTTGGTATAATTGGAAATTTCCTAAAGTAAATATTTGTTTAATATTATTAAATTTCTTACATTGAAATTTTGTAATCAAAATATACATTTAATACTAAATAGAGGAGTATCCTGGTGTATGTGCAAAGAAAGATCATGCAGGAGTATTTATCTACCGAACTTACTCCTGAGTGCGCGTGCCTGTGTGTGTGCGTGAGTATCTCTGTAACTGTTTTACATTTGTAAAATGTAAAATGTTTTTAAACATTTGTAAAACAAACCTCTTTGTAAAATGTTTTTTTGTTTTGGAAGCGTATTAACTACTTACAATTTGGATTGTAACGAACTTGTATTATAAATCCAGTTTTTGACGTCTTGGATCCGATAGTGGTGTTTTATTAGTTTCATGTGTAACATACATTTTGTTGAGTTACTTCATTTTATGTCGGAATTTATGTTGTATTTTCAGTTTTAATTCCTTGGATACGTATTTTACGTATGTAAAATTTACAATATATTCTTGTCACTTACTACGTTACATATTAGGTTTTTTAATACTTTATTTCGCGCGAAATCATGTAGAAGCGCAATCTGTTGGCGAGAACGTCACTTCCTGAATACCTAAAGTATCTTACTTAAAATATTTAACATTTTAATGGGGTGGGTAAATATGGGATTAACACCGGTTTTCAACAACTTTGTTGGTGTACAGCCGTCTTTTTTATTTTTGGACAGAATAAAATGTTAGGATTGGTTATCCGAGGTTTGGGCAACTCCACTAGGGGGGGGGGGGGAGGGGTTCCATGATCCTTCTCAACAATCCGGATACGTTCACGTTTTTTCAATTTTCGTCACATTTACTCTTCTCACATGTTTTCCATATGCAAGATTTACCAAAGAAGAAACCAGCTTAATATACAACTCTATTATTTACCTGTTTAAATATGAAACAAATCATTTATGGTACCACACTCACTGTCAACGTAATGTCAGTAACGAAAAGGAAGAATGTCGAGGCGGCCACAGCCAACTGGAGTGACGAATTCTTATCTGAATCAGCTGTGTTTATTCGACCTGTGCGTTTATTAGTTGCATGTTATATTTTCTTATTAGTTTGAAGTTTTGGTGAATGCGTTGGTATTATGGCATTTTGTGTGAAGATTTTTAGATTAAAAGTAAGTGTAATTATTTTCTAATAATAATTATCTTGGAGATTTCCTTTATTGTTTCGTAACATTGTTTTTATGAAGCCAAATATTTTACATTAGTTATAAAGAAGAAGACTTAAATTACACAAATAATTTTATCACGCTCTAATCACATTTATGTAGCCTAATTCGATATAAAATTATATGTATGTTGTAGGAAAGATACTGTAAGATGCTGTATTTGATAAGTATCATTTGATATTATTTCTGTTCTTTACTATGTATGCATAGCAATTACTTTATACGTGCTTTAAGGTAGTGTGAGGTTATCTTTTCCAAATTACAAATAATTGTAAATATTCTAACACGTGTGCAAAGTATGTTTGGAGCAATGTAACTTACAACTGTTCTGATCCGTTGAAAATATCGGTTTTAATTTCCGCTTATATTTATCTGTAGATTCTTTAAAACTAAATGTAAATTTCTCGAATTCTCAACGCGGTTTGTATTTAGTAATGACAAGAACTAAGGTGTTCATGTAACCCAAATGACTTGCTTCAAAACATTTGATTTCTTGTTGCGAAAATTCCTAAAATAAATATATATTTATTTAAATTTTATATATTATAATTTATTTACATATTTTATTCTTAAATAAATAAATAATTCTGAAAAACTATCTTATAACTTACTTTATAATGATAAAGTAAACGAATATTATGTTTAACGCTCTTGTGGTTTTGCTTTTACTTAAATGCTCACTCATTATTAGGTTAGGCCTGTATTCAACAAACATAATTCTTGATATTAGTTATACAGGCCAATGTTGCCTATAGGTCGCTTTAATGACAGGGACAACATAGTGAACATAAACCTATGTAAAATAGGGTTATAGAGGCGAACATAAAATGTTAATATTAAATTTGCAGTGCAAACTGATGGTGAGATAAGTAGAGGATGACTTGAAAAAGCACCCCTAGACCCCCTCAGAGTTCCCCAGAGCCCCCTGCATCGTGCAGTGCGCAAAGGTGAGTTGGTAGGTTGCTTATGTTTGCTGTAATGTATGAGTAGTTGGGTATTTGGTTTGTTCTGATATGTAAAGGCTTTAATTGAAAAGACACAACTAGGTCAGTAAGTTTTAATCCCAGGCTGGAGTTTTATTTTGAATAATTTTGTTTTTTGTTACGCCCGCTTTCCGCCTGTAACCTAATACCTCTAGGCTCTAGGCTATGCCATGAGAATACAACATACCGTATTGGGAAGTTTTGTAAAAGATACTCTTAAATTCAGCTAAACAGTAATATGATAAAATAACGCGTTGAATAAAAATGCATATAAAATACACAGAAAGGAAATTTAGATTTAAAGATTGTATACAACTGAAAAGTTTTTAAACATGGAAAACCCATATATTCTGAGGTAAACCTAATACACTTGCCTCAAAATTAGTGGCGAGTGATGGTAGCGTTCTGTGCGGATTTACTTTGTGTTTCCTAAACATAGATATGTGCAAGAAGTTGTATACATTTCCCAGTGTTCCTGAATACATTGGCAGGAGATACAACTATTTATTGCAGCATCGGTGGGGCGAGGTGTAGAGCTGGTTATAGAATCTAAAGAAGTCATTGTGTTGAATCAAAATCTTTGTGAAGGCGCCTAACCTGACACCATTTGTTAATAGTGTAACGATTGGCCCTTGTACCTAAGAATTTATCTTTACTTACCATGTTAATTTGCTTATTCCAACAATTAATATTTACTTACCAGGGCATCTAGTCCTACGTCACAGCTCATGCAGAAACTGTCTGTACGCCCTTCCAAATATTGAAGATAGAACTAGGTTACTTACGCAATAACTATTAAAGGTACAACATTTAATTAAAGAAACTCATCGAAATGCTTCGCCTTCTTCTTTACGTATCCCTTATTAAAGTACTGCCGGCCTCAACATATTTAACTCTTGAATGATTGCTGGTTTTCTAAAAAAATGTCCGAAATATTGGGGTGATCTGCCCTTCACAACTGTCTCGTCCAAAGACCTGGATTGAAGTGGGTAGTTGGATGGACGCCCAAAGCCCGTCTCGCCAGTATACCCCACTTTATATTCGTATTTCATTGGTTCCTGAAGTCATCCCATGTTACGTAACATGACGTGATCTCCCCCGATTCCCTTAACTGACCACCTCGTACGATATTTTACAAGATTTGCCCGCTAGGAGCGCCTTACTCCCTACGCTACATTACCAAATGTTCACATAGAAAACAAAAATTTTCTTTTATGTCGGCTCGATCTTATTATTAAGTAAAAATTAAAAATATAAATTCTTTTATATGTAACACCTAACTACTTGAGAATGTTACAATAGAAGCCGTAGAAGTAACTTGAGAAGGTAGTTGCGCTCCATTTATCTGTCGAAAATCTCTCAGTCCCAGCAAATTTGCAATGGAGGCCAATGGGTCTGTCGTATCTCTTCATGCTACCCAGCATCCTTTAAACATTTCGCTCTAAGATTTCCCTGGAGAATGGACCATTCCCGAATACTAATGTAAGACGTACATATCTATGCCCACAATATGGTAAACGAATGTAAGGCGTACATACATAGCCTACAATATGGTAAACGAATGTAAGGCGTACATACTTAGCCTACAATATGGTAAACGAATGTAAGGCGTACATATATAGGCCTCCAATATGGTAAACGAATGTAAGGCGTACACATATAGGTCTACAATATGGTAAACAAATGTAAGGCGTACATACATACCCTACAATATGGTAAACGAATGTAAGGCGTACATACTTAGCCTACAATATGGTAAACGAATGTAAGGCGTACATACATAGCCTACAATATGGTAAACGAATGTAAGGCGTAAGCATGCGTACATACATAGCCTACAATATGGTAAACGAATGTAAGGCGTACACATATAGGTCTACAATATGGTAAACAAATATAAGGCGTACATACATACCCTACAATATGGTAAACAAATGTAAGGCGTACATACATACCCTACAATATGGTAAACAAATGTAAGGCGTACATACATACCCTACAATATGGTAAACGAATGTAAGGCGTACATACTTAGCCTACAATATGGTAAACAAATGTAAGGCGTACATACATACCCTACAATATGGTAAACGAATGTAAGGCGTACATACTTAGCCTACAATATGGTAAACGAATGTAAGGCGTAAGCATGCGTACATACATAGCCTACAATATGGTAAACGAATGTAAGGCGTACACATATAGGTCTACAATATGGTAAACAAATATAAGGCGTACATACATACCCTACAATATGGTAAACGAATGTAAGGCGTACACCTGTAGGTCTACTCTGTTCTTGTGAACTACATATTATACACCAAGGATACAACACATAATTTTCTTTACACATATATTTAAATTTATCAGAAATAGTTCTGTTTTGTAATTTAGATTATACCTAACAGAGTAGTTTTTATTGTAAAGGTTTATTATATAAAAACTGCAGTTTCATAATAAATAAAATCTATTACATTTAGTTTTTATATTTGAACACTTGGTAAATTTATTATTGTTGTAGTTACTATTAACAAATATTGAAAATTTATTTGATGTTTATATAAACATCATCTTCGTATTTTATAAAACAGCTGATTTATGAAATAGTGTGTTTTCAGGGGGTTCTCTTTGCGACCATGTTACTCACACAATGTCATGGTGGGCCCTACTCGAATTTAAGAATGCGTATAAATTTATAGCCGAAGGAAATATAATGTAAAAAAAAAGTTTATTTAGTGAATGAGGCTAAAACTTGAATTTAATTATTCTCAGTCCAATCAAACATCTCTGTTCTGAATATTCTGCTGGTGTTGGAAATAGCAACTTTATGGCCAGTCACATATTTTCAATACAAACACCACTAATATTTTATTATTTTTCTCACAATTATTGATTAAATCAAAAATCGTATCTTTTAAAGGTAAAGCGATCCAACGTACAAAAACAAACATTCAAAATCAGATTTATTTCTCACATAATATGTTTCTAGAGTAATGGTTATACTATGAAAACTATTTTTATGTCAATTTCAAGCAGTATTTATTTCTGCGCTTATTAGAATTGTTTGTCTCTCATTCTGAATATATTCTTGATGAACAATAGTGTAAATAAAATAAAAGGATCTCTATTTCATCAAGTATCACCCATTTTAGAAATAATATTGCACTACTATTATTGTTCTATCAATTACCACACACTCAATTCTTTATAATTCGACTAGTTAATAATAATTTCTTTATCAATTAAACATTTTATCTTAATTAAATTAAAATGTAAATCCAGCAGTTATATTATTTTTTTTTATACCGGGGTCTGAGCCCCTAAAACCCGCCCAGCCCTCGTGGCAGCCAGCTAGCGAGCTACATCCGTCTCACATGCGCATGCGGTTAGTAACCCTACCGCGAGTGAAGGAAACGGGATTGATTGCCCATATACCAAGCTCATAAGCTCTTTCCATGGAGAATCAGGAGATAGTGAAATGAAACAGTACGGTAAGTGTCGCGCTAAGAGCGGGATGAAAAAACCTGGCAAGAAAGAAACCCTGCCAGGAAAAATCCCGCGACAGATCATGCAGGAACCCTGGGGGCTTGGATCACCTTATGCTAAGGAATAAGGAGAGGTATTACCTTGCAAATACCTTGTTAGTGAGTCTATGGCAGGAATGGCATGCACCTCTTCTTCTGCTGCCTACTCGAAACTGAAAAGGCATGCAATCAGTTTATTACTTCCTTTGGGATATATATAAATGGGATATATTTAATACTAGCAATAGCTAGCACATATTGTTTAATATGTGGATAGCATTTATATTAGTGTGTACGTTTCTGTATGTGGGTTGTATGTTTTTGTTGCGTAGCTGGATGTTTTCTATGTTGTTAAAGTGTTCTTTGAACCATGTGTTGAATGATCTACTGGTTTGGCCGATATGGAGGTTGGGACTGTCGTTACGTAATTAATCTATATCTACCGTATAGATTGTATTTGTCTGTTTGTTGTTGAAAGGGTTTAATGTGTTATCTTAAAATGTTTGTTGTTTTGTGTGATATTTGCTAATTGAGTTGTCTGAATATGGAAGAATTTTGTGTGTTTATGTGATTGTTTTGGTATGTGAGGGATATGTATTTATTGTTTTTTGTGAGGTTTGTTGGTGTGGTTTACTTTCAATGTTTACTTTCTTTGTCTATGTTGTCTATAAGTGTATGTTGGTAGCAGTTTTGTTGAGCAATGTATTTTAGTGTATTGAGTTTTTCGTCAAAGTCTTTTTGCTGCATAGGTATAATGATTAGGGGGTGTAACATATGGTTAAAAGTAGTGTGTTTGAGTTGCAGATGTGTTATGTATGACGGTGTCAGTGGTTGTTGGTTGTCTGTATATTTTGATATTGTATTTGGTGATAGTAAGGACCAGGAGATTTATTTTATAGTTGTCTATAGTTGCCTTCTAATTCCAGGGTAAATGGCAAGTTTTGATGTATGGTGTAGTTGTTTGATTTGCCATTTGTTGCCGTATAACAGTAGAATGCCATCTACATATCTATGATAGTAAATTATTTTTTGTGTATATTTGTTGTTCTGTATAATGTATTGTTCTTCAATGTGGTGGAGAAATTTTTTTGCAGGATGCTAGGAACCCATAGGCGGGCCATCTTTTATGTGTATAATTTGTGTTGATATGTGAAACAGTTTAGTGATGTTATGAGTTTGCTGTGTAAGTTTATGTGGAGTTTTGCTTGCTGTGGCATGTTTTGTAATATTTAGAGTGTTTTTGCAATGGATGAATTAGTGTATTGGTTTTTTATGTTGAATGACGCTATGGTGGAGTTGTGTGATATAAGGATGTTTTAATTTTTGTGGATCATATTCACCGTATGTAGATTAAGATGGTAGGTCTCACAAAGTGCATTCGCAGTACGCATGACGTCAGTGGTACCTAGCCATATGTATCCCAATTTTATACGTACATCTGTGTTATTTCTTATTGTCCTGTGATTGCTGATGTTGCTATTAACTACCATTGGTGTGGCTAACTGTGTATTATTGTATGTTTAGTGACTACTTGTGTTAATATTGTGTGTGATTATGGTTTTATTTTACTAACAAGTCCGCACTGAAAGCAATGCAAGTACATTAGGCCTAAACATATTTCAAATAACTACAATGCCTTGTTGCGCCATTGCGGGTTGTACAAACCATTCGGACAAAGCCAAAGAGCTACATTTATCGTTTCATAGATACCCAAAGGAACAAAATTTACACAAAACATGGGTGCATGCATGTGAAAGAAATATACTTTTAATTACAAAACAGCAAGAATATATTCTGAACACTTCGTATCAGACAATTTTGAAAGAGATTTACAATCCGAAACCTTGGGTCTCTCCCAAAGGCATATTTTAAAGGTAAACTCGTTTCCTACTCAAAAAATACCTACCTTATTAAACTTAAAAAATGAACGGACTAACAAAGACAGATGCACATTTTAAACAATTCGAAAACAACAATAGATATAAACACTCTTTTACTTGAAAATAAAATGCTCCAAGAAAAATTTGTCATTTTAACAAATGATCTTGAAATAGTAATAATCACAATTTACAACTAAAAGCTAAACTCAAATGCTACGAAGATATGTTTTCAAATTATCAAAAACAGTTTCTTTTGAAAGGGAAATGTACAATTTGGTCACCAGACGATGTAGCCAAAGCTGTCACAATTAGTTGTATTTCCAAAAAATGGCTATCTTATGTTAGAGAAGTATTACAATATCCTCTTCCCAGTGAAGCAAGAATTGCAAGACTTCCGTCACAGTTTTCCACACCTCCTGGATTCTTAGATATAAGTTTTAATTTACTTAAAGGACATGCTATTATTATTACAAAGGAGTTGAAAAAGATGTTATCATGAGTTTTGATAAGCTGAAAGTGCGATCAGACATGTGCTACGACAGGATAGCAGATATCTTTAGAGGGTCACATGATAGTGTACAAGTAATTCTTATAAGAAACCTAACCGCCTAATGGAAGCAGCCTATGTTTTACCAATTGCATTAGTCTGTTACAACGGATATATTTTTAGAAGCTACAAAACTTGTTGAGGAAAGTGGATTAAGGTTACGAGGGAAGCTCTAACCAGAAATTAAAAACTGGATTGGGTATATCTCCAGAGGCATTTTCAGTACGAAACCCATCGTCTGAAGAACGAATGATTTGGTCTTTTTCTGACGTCCCTCATGTTTTAAAAGTGATTCGGAATCATCTTTTAGATCAAGGATATGAACTGGAGGATGGTAAAAAAGTTACCAAACACATTTTACTTGACTCAGTTAAAAAGCAAAAAAATACCGATTTGAAGTTCGCATGTAAAATTACAGAAAGTCACTTACTTCTCTCAGGAAATGAAAAACAGAATGTAAGGAAAGCTGGCGAACTTCTTTCCAGAACAGTAGTCAAAGTGGTGAATTAGGTTTTCCCTGGAAACGAGCGTTTAGCATACTTTCAAAATGCTGTTAACGTCGTGTTAGATGTTTTGAATTCAAAAGCCCCTCATCATCCAACTAATATGCTATAAAGTGCTTACGGCACTTGTCTGAAGGAACAGCTTCATATTTTAAATCAGATGTATGACCAATGCTCCACTTCTCCAGTTATTGGGAAAAAACCTTGTTACATTTTCAAGTGGGATGTATGGTTTCAATCCGTAGTCTACAGGGGTATTCGATGAGTTGGTGCTTGAAGGATACCAGTACTTGCTGACATCCAGGTGTAATAAAGACGTTGTAGAATCATATTTCTCCCTAATCAGAGGTTTAGGCAGTTTCTACCACCATCCATTACCCACAACTGTGACTCATAGAATAGAATCATTATTATTATTAAAAGGTGCAACTGAAATTTTAAAGACAGGTAATTAATTAAGTGGACTGCGTTGCTAAATATAGCGAAGAATGTGAGACATCAAACATGGCGAAATCTTGAAAACCAAGAGTACGATTTAACTGTCGACGGTTCAATAGAACAGTTGACAAACATAAGGGCAGATGAACAAGAATGTAGTGATTTTGTGGACTTATTAAAAATATTAGCATGCTATATAGCGCACCGTGTTTTTATGAAAGGTATTAATACATCTTTCAACTACGGAAATAAAATTAGACAACCCACGACAAACACTTGTGACTGGCTTAGGGTATCTCTAGAGGTGGCCTAACGAACCGTCTGCAGATGGGTTGTAAGTCGTTATTAAGCTTGAAATTTGAATTTAAAAAAAATTCAATTATTGCTGATCATTTAAATATTCAATCGTATTTGTTAAGTCTACAACTATTAGTAGGTTGTATATTGATTTCCTGTAACCTTTCCAGCAAGGCCGTAGCTCCACCCACCAGCTGTTCTTTGGGTTTCTGCCCTGACCGGATATTTTGTAGGAGTACATAAATAGACTGATAGAATAGTTTAGTATAACAATGTGAGATTATTCATAGGTAGTTCTTTCGTACTGGACAATATTTTCAGGAAGTTGTTATAATGATGGATTTGCTTTGTATTGTGTCCGGTCACATGTTGGGAGTAAAACTGCAGAATACGGTGTAAAAACACTTTAAATTCAATAATAATAAAATAACCTAGGGAAAATTTCGCTGTAAATAAATGAACGCTCAAATGTACACATAAATGTGCAAGAGACATTCCGTTGGATTATATTGAATGAGTGAATAGCATATGGAAGAGTGCCTCGGCAAAGTGAAAGGCGGCAATACAGTAAAAACTCTATTCGTAAAGACTAGACAAGAATAAATACAATAAAAAGCTATATATATATATATGCTTACATAAATACGATTAAATTTCGATTCAGGTATAACTATTTGTTTATACAGACAACTTTTCAATAACGGGTGCGTTATCGTACAACGGAATTCCTTATAATTATTTAAAAATAAAATGGGTAACGTCAAAAATAAAATTAGAAAACAGTAATATTAGCAAGTACAAACTGTTACATATTTAATTGTAACAACAGCATGAAACATTCTAACCACTATTGTAGTTACAATCACTGTAAAACGTTTTCTTTTTGACGTTACCCATTTTAGTGTTTTATGAAATGTTTTATAGTTATACATAAATTCGCTGTACGAAAACTTACCCGTTATTGCAAGGTTGCCTGTATAAATAAATAGTGGTACCTGACTAGCAAGTTCAGAGCATTTATTTAACAATAACCTCTGCGAGTGTAAACATGATTAGTAACTAAACTTATGTTCGAGATGGGTCCATTGGCTCTGGAGATAGGCAAGGCGGGTCTCTAGTTCTTACCATCAGCTATCTACTGCCATCTTGAGAAAGGTTACAACCAGCTCTAAGGTGCTTCTCTGCACGCTCGTTACAGTCAAGGCCTGTCTTTCCAGAGACCCAATAAAGGGAACTCTTTATTTCTGGTTACAATTTGGAGTATGGGTTCCTTGCTCCTGACAAAACATCACTTTTTTGTGGTAATGTAGAGGAAATAGCATGCAATGCTGAGGTTGAAAGTAAGACCACCTTAGCTGTAGCAGTGCAACTCGAAAGTCTTTCAGAGGCATGAAAAATGGTTGCCACTTTGTATTCAATGTGATTTCCGTGTAAGCCACTGGAACGACCTTCAAACTGGACCCTACCAAGGCAAACCCCTCCATGTAAACGTGGGACCATCCAGTGGCAGGGTAGTTGTTAGTCAGCATTTATAATGCAGTTGACGATCAGTCACTGCGGTTTTATGTTGGATGTCGCTGAACCAGCTTCACTGGAATATAAGGAGCTCCCGAGGGATTTGATGGGAGAGTAACGCCTATCCCTCACCCTAATTGATGAGCTTCTCCGGAAGAACTAGGTCTGTCCTGGTTTATTTTGAATATTAAGACGGACTTTGGCAATGCGCTACATTTTTTAAAAGTTTTCGACCCTATAAAAATTCATAACAACTAATATGCAAATATAAATGTTAAAAAATATTTATATTACAGTAGTTAATTAAATCATACAACAATAAAAGAAACGCTGAAATGACTATACCATGGTTTCCTAAAGACATTTTGAATCATATTTTCTTAGTTTGAAAGCAAAAATATGAAGCTTAAAAATTTTTGGAGACTGTGTACGTTTTAATCAAATTATTTAATCTAATTGTGCTTATGTCACTATATATTCATGCCCTCTAGACGGTATATCCCTTCAATTACGAATAACTGTCACAGTCGAATTAGACTTAAGATATATACATGACGTCGACATATAACTGGGCAGATGATGGTCTAACTACAGCATTTTGTACTTAAATAGTAATGCAGGTAAATTTTATGTAGGTAAATGTAGTGAAAAGCTTTTCTCTCTGTTAAATGCTGAATTTCGAGGTTTCCAACTTATTGCCGAAAATGTACATGTTGTTCTTTTTATCAAAACTAAGTAACTTATCGCATTGATAAATAACTATTAAAACTATATAAATGTCCCATCAGTGTAGGCTACTCTAGAGTTAGTTTCTTTATTGGTCTGGTCACTATATTTGATTTACATATGGGGATGTATAGTATATGTATATTGATTGTTTATGGTAAGAGCAATGTTAGTGGAACCCATTATTCTCTCTCTCTCTCTCTCTCTCTTCTCTCTCTCTCTCTCTCTCTCTCTCCCTTCTATATAGACACATATATGTACACGAAGGTAATAGGTCATCTGGAATAATTGATTGTTTATGTTAAGAGCAATGTTGTGGGGGCCCATTATTCTCTCTCTCTCTCTCTCTCCCTCTCTTTCTCCCTCCTATATAGACACATATATGTACACGAAGGTAATAGGTCATCTGGAATGTAAAGCTATAGCTGAATAAATACAAAAGATATCCCTAGAAAACATTATTTTCACCATTACAGTACCTTAAGTTACTTTTCTATAAAGTAAACTTAGGTGTTTAAGCCAGTTGTTAAAAACAAACGTTTTTCAAAGAATCCCTCGTTATAATGGCAAGGGGCCCCACAAATTCTTAAACTTAAATTGTAAACCACACACATATTAACTTGAGTTATATTAGTTATTCATAATTAATTTATAGAGAGCCTACAAACTTACTTTAAGGTGGAAACTGTTATTATATATGAATATTAAATTTGAGGCTACCACACGTTTATTACAAGTACATTCAAGAAGTATTTTGCTTTTATTTAAGATACAAAATATAAAAATATCACATGTTAAAGTTTGTAAGTCCAGGCGAAATTTTATAATTTTATTTATATTAATATTTTATTTGGAGTAAGGAAATAATGAAGTAAACACAAAAACTTAAAGTCTGTCATAATTGCGACGAACAAAGGAAAACTATTGAATAAAAATAAATAAGAATATTAATAATATATCTTCAAATTTATTTTAATGTAATTACAACAAATAAGACTTAACAATAATTTAATTGAGATGAGTAACGTCTGTCCTTTGAGTTCGTGATTTCAGAAATGTTAGGCTCCAAACTTGAAACTTTACTCTGCAATCTTACTGCATACCAAGCGGATTCCTTTATTTATTTTTCATGAAGTACATAGCTGAGGATGCATGTTCACATCTCTAGGTAGTTGGAAAATGTAGGATTACATTCGTTGCCTTATTGCTAAGTGTTTTGTAGTCGGTTTTGTACTGGCAACCAAAATTATACAATATTGTTGCTATTAAAAACATTATTTAGTGTGCCACTGTCGGTCAGTTCAAGTTGATCTTGTTCCTCTTCTGAAGGACTCAGAATATTTCAGGGAAGCAGAACGGAGTTCTAGTCCAACTCACATTAGGATCTGGGCCAGGAAAGTATTCCCTGAAAGAGATTGCAAAACTTGGAAGGTGGTCAGTTATGCTTCCCTTTATTTTGTTTATTACGTTTTCATCAGAAGACTCTAAAAACTCTTTTATGGTGGAAAATGTGTAAGAGAACATTTATCGACCCTTGTTGCCCACAACACACATTTTTAAACCATGGAATAAACCTTGTCTTCATCTTGAAACATATTTATATTGTTACTAGATTTGTAAGCTTAGATTCAAAACCTTCAAATGTTCAAACACAGCTAAGTAAGCAGTCGTGCAAAGCCAAGAAATGGCTAAGTAAATGTCAATACTTGGTATCAAGAAGGACGATTCTGACCTCATCCTTAACATCAAAAAACCTTTTCAGTATACCACCTCGGGAGAGCCCCCTTACTTCGGTATGAATAAGGAGCGGAGCATTCTAACTGCCCAATAACAAAGAAAACAATATAGACTGCATAGCTTTTATGTAATTAATACGTTGAACTACCTCATTGAGAGTTTTTTGCAACACCTCAGGCAATCTCTTGGCTACCAAAGCCTCTCGATGAATGCAACGGTCGGATACGGCCGTAGTGAATGTGTTAAATATAATTATTTTAATATCAGTGACATCTCACTGACTCCTAAGACATTGCCCTCGGTCCCCTAGAGGTTAGTTCCAGTTGGGAACCACTGGGGTAGGCACCCAGAGCGTGCTTCCACTTTTGCCGATGTTAACTCCTTAGCTGGCAACGCACGAAGTCACGTATTTGGTTTCTTCATAATTATCAAAAGGTTTTCCGCATTTTTTGACGAGGAGTGTGGCCGAAGATAAAAATCGTGGATTAAACCCGTTCATCTCAAAAACTGTTGCTATCACTTTTTAAAAGCCTAGGAGTGAATTTTCTATCTTGTATTTTGCATTACATTTATAGTGATGCAAATCTATAGATTGTTTATTTGCTTCTGTATTTTTGTGTTCATTTTCCTTTACAATATTGTCGGAAAGTTTTCTCCATGAGGGGGGGGGGAGAGGTTTGTTGTTGGTGCCACCATTTTTCCATTATTCACAGAACTCGTAAGCAACACCGCACCGTAAAGAAACTATGCTCATACTGAGGTAGGAGCTGTGAGGCAGAATATATATATATATATATATATATATATATATATATATATATATATATACATATATCTTGTTTCCAGTCAGTGCCTGGCAGTCAGCCTGACAAGAGTAACAATGTTGCCTTGTTGTTCAGTGTTATTCTGACACAAATATGTAGAGGGCGCCGCAAGAGAGATTTTGAGGAAGTAAATCATCTATTCTAGAAAATAGAAAATAATACCCTTTCAAAATATAATGAATTTATTAAAATAAATAAAACTTAACGAATATGTAAATATAATAAGTATATAAATATTAGTATCATTAAAATTTATGTCAGCTAAAACCGTACAACAATCAATAATAGTCCTCATTTATATAGCCATGGTTACGTAAAGACAATTTTCATTATATTTTGTTGAAAAAAGAACAAAAACTATGAAGCTTAAAAACGTTTGTAAGTATTTGTTACTTAAGTACTTAATATACGAAATGTAAACATACAACAAAATACATTCCTATCCTACCGCCTGTGTATCAAGTACGAATGCCCATGGTGGAAGTAAGGTTAGGTTATCTGTGATTGCCGACACTTACAATTGCTAAGGACAGCCTAACTAGAGCCTTATGTAGACCCATGTTTCGGGTAAATCTTTGGATGCTCCCACCTTATTACGGGAAATGTAGATGGAGTTTTATCCAATAAAACTAAATAACGCAGTTTGGAATTTTGTTTTGGTTTATAAAATAACGTTGAAAACTGTTTGCCCTAGTTTTAGTTGAGTAATTGAAGGCATGTAAGTTATATATCATCCATTAGCGAAAGCTTTTGTATCGATGCACTTGGGCTATGTCCCTTCCATATAGAACCATGCCTCCGTCCCTCACAATTGCCTCTTACCTCCCAACATTTCTATCCCCATTTACTACTCTTATATTCCTTACTGTATACATTCCTTTTCACTGCTTTGTTCCCTTTCATTGATTCCAGGTAATGCAAGTATGTAAAAGTATGTCTAAAAGTATGGTAAAAGTTTAACTTAAGCCATAACGTATTTATATCCAAGATAAAACTTTTCCTTTTTAACTGCTTTGTTCCCTTTCATTGATACCACACAATGCAAGTCTAGCCTAAAAGTATGTAAAAGATAAGTGTAAAGAAATATTCCAAACATTTAGTTTAGGTTTTAATCCTAAAATAAAAGGTTTCACATATAATGATCATGGAAACATAGATCCTAATTAGATGGCTTGGTATTTTTCTTAGAATAATTAAAAGTATTTTATGTTTTCCTTTAAATTTAGTTTTTAAATTAGTAAAGTGTGTTGTGAATTTTTTCTTCTATTTCTTGGTTTTCTGCATTGGGCTCATGATGCATTTCCTATACTGTACCATCGTTTTTCACTTCCCTACAATTGACGCTTCATTGTCTCTTACCACTCACAACTTCTTCCACCAGCATTTACAACTTTATAGTTTTGTTTAAGAAATAATCCAGTATTAAATTATTCCCATAAAGCATTTATCATTTCCCTTTCCCCAAATATGCTTCTCACTACGTACTTCTCGACAAATATTCCTTATACTGGTCTCTTTATACACGTTTCTAAAAATATGTATTTTGTCTTATATTTTGGAAAGAGTGTCTCTGCCCCATCACATTTTCTTAATATGAAATAGTCTTTCTCTGTATGTATTTCCCATTTCTTTCTTCTCTCCACTCTTTTTTCAACCCCCTTAATGTTTCTTTCTCTTTCCTCAATTTCCCGCTTTCTCTCCAATTCTTACTTTGTACACCTGTCTCTGAATTTCCTTCTAATGTTTTTGTCTCCTACCCTCTCTCTCTCTCTCTCTCTCTCTCTCTCTCTCTCTCTCTCTCTTCCTCTCTCTTCCTCACTTGCTCTCTCCCTCTCTATTCCTCTCTCTCTCTTCCTCTCTCTCTCTCTCTCTTTTTTTATTTTTCTTTCTCTCTCACTTTCACTCGAATATCGAGGTTTAATTTTAATTTCATCGTTAGGTTGAAAATGGCTCTCTTAAAAGCGAAATATTTATGCAATATTGTCTGCTGTGCTATGTTAGTAGTGAAACAGCAGAATATAATTTAACAACTTTTCCAAATCAATAAAAATAAAATAAACAAAGTGGAAATTTTGTTGTAAATAATGACATATGCACAGGAAGACAAATATTTAGTTTGATTAGTTGGAATACGAAAAGAGCATGTGGAGCTCTGCGTCAGGAAGTGAAACCAGGACATTGTTGTGTGGACTTTATCATTGTATTGAAGGGATACAAGGGCTGGAGATGGCCAAATGATTAACGTTAACTTTATCGTACAGACAGAGAAGACAGGTGGAGGAATCTGGTGGTAGTTGGAAGCCATTCTGAGACATAACAAATGGCTGAACCCTCGCCTTTAAAGTGGTAAACCTTCTGGCAAGGTGGATGAAGGTTGTATAGATTCCTGTTCCGCTGGTCTCTGCCGTGGTAGATCCGTCCTTGTAAATGTGGGTCCATTCGACTTCAGAGTAGTTGTTAGCCAGTATTTCTAATGCAGATGTGAACCGGGTTCACAGGAATATTTGGGGTCTCCCGAGGGATATGAGGGCATCGAAAGTGCTGTCGCTCACCCTGTTTGGTATGAGACTTCTCCTGCAGAACGAGAGCTTTCGGTTGTGACTTATTTTGAGTTTCAAGCCGAACATTGGCAGAGCGCTACGTTCTCCCGAGGTTTCCGACCCAGCATGAACTTTCAAAAATTTCCGTAATAGCTAAATTATAATGTAAATATAAAACTTACACAAATATTTATATCACTGTACCCAATAAAAAACGTACAACAATAAGGCATACACTACATTTACATTACCATGGTTTACTGAAGACATATTGAGTCATATTTTGCTATACTAAAAGCCAAAATAAGAAGCATGAAATCATTTGGAGTCTTAGTAAGTTTTAAGCAAATTAATTATCAGTATTTTAGTTATAACAAAATACATCCCAGACACCTAGACGGTATATGACGGCAATCACAAATAAACCATTGGGAAAGTCAGGTTAGGCCTAAAAACCAATAGGTATACTTGATGTCGACATTTACTCGCGCGAAGGTCCGCATATCTACTTTATGTAGGCCTAAGCTTTGGTTAAACGGTACGTTTCCAAGGTTTCTACCTTCTTGATAGAAATGTACATATTGTACATATTATTATACATACAACAACATCGCAATATTAAATTATTACAACTAAATAAGTGCCATAGCAAATTAGTTTAGAATTAGTTGATGTCTATATTTTTACCATTGGCCAAAGTATTTCGATCGGTTCACTTTATCTAGCCACTTTCTTATATTTACAAATGACAATTGGGGGGGGGGGGGTATTGATATCTGTTTAGTAGTTAGTATTTTTCTTGGTAATATCAGCTTTAAAGCTTTCTGTTCTGATACTTCTTTAGGTGTGACAATAGAGAAACCTAATTACAGATAGAAATCGTAATTTCCTTAATACGCACCATCCTGAATCTTAACCACTTTGATTTCGCAGATTCTCTTGTCACTCACTTGAAGGGCGAATATAAAAGGGTAAATTCAAAAGTAAATACTTAAATAGGCTGGTTATTCTCTTTATTTTGCAAGTTTAAAATTGGTAATTTTGTATATTTTTTAATCGTAAAATATATGATTTGAGAGATAATACTCTGTCCTCTATTCTATGGTTCCTCCATTGCTTTGTGTTTTATATTCAAACACTCTACTTTTCGATTTAAGACTAACCGAAATTCGGAGGATGTACAATGGACAACGTACATTGACAATGCGCTACGTTCCTCAAAAGTTTTCGACCCTATAAAATATCAATAATAACTAAATATGTAAACATAAAAGGACAGTAGTTAATTAAATCGTTCAACAATTAAACAAACGCTGTATTTACATTACCATGGTTTGATAAGGACATTTTGAATCATATTTTCTTAGTTTCAAAGAAAAAATATGAAGTTTAAAAACTTTTGGAGACTCTGTAAGTTTTAATCAATTTATTTACCCTAATTTTGCTTATGTCACTATATATTCGTGATTTCTAGACGGTATATCTCTTCAATTACTAATAAACCACTGTTTCAGTCGAAATATACATTATATATATATATATATATATATATATATATATATATATATATATATAATATATATATATATATATATATATGTATATATATATATATATATATATATATATATATATGTATATATATATATATATATATATATATATATATATATTTATATATGTGTGTGTGTGTGTGTGTCTGTGTATGACGTCGACATTTAACCGGGCTGAAAATAGCCTAAGTAGAAGCTATTGTACTTGAACAGTTTTTGTAGGTAAATATAGCAAAAAACCTTTCCTTTGGTTAAATGCTACATTTAGACGTTTCCAACGTATTACCAAAAAGGTACATATTGTTCTTTTTAGCAGAAAAAAATAACTTATCACATAAATATCCAATAAAACTATATAAATGTCCCATCAGTGTACTCTAGAATTAGTTTATTTATTGGCCGTGTATTTATTTCTATTAGCTAAAGTATATGAATCTATTCATTATATTTGATTTTTAAATGGCGACGTATATTTTGGCCTATGTATATTAATTGTTAATGTTAAAACACTGTTAGTGGAACCCATTATTCTCCCCCCCTTTCTCTCTCTCATATATATAGGCTAACCCCTCTCTCTCATACACATTGGCCAGTAGTTACCAACAAATTGTTTTCAAGGACCCAATGAGGGAATCGGTCACTACATTGACAAGGACCCCTCCCAAATTCAATAAATGCTTAAGTAGGTTGCTTATTCTCTATATAAGGCTAGTTTAAAACCGGTAAACGTTGGAGAAAGACATTATTATTAATTTTGTTTATTTTTTAGTTCTAAAATACATGATTTCAGAGATAGTATTCAGCCCCTCATTTTATGGTCCCTTCATTATTTTATGTCTTATATACAAACACTATACTTTTGGATTCGGACACTAAAAGCTGTCCGAAATTTCGAGGATTTAAAATGGATCTTCTGTATGATAGGAGTAATTCTTTTAAAATTACCTAATATCAGTTATATTTAATTGTTACAGTTATATTTCAATATAATTTCGTTTGATATCTTGATCCTTCTTAATGCCTAGTTAATAAAAATAATAATAATTTATTTCTATGTGAGTGTTAAGAATGGCACAACCGATATTGTATAACTAGTAAAACTCTAGCTTTAATAATAGAATTTCTTATCTTGTTCCAGTCACGTGCTGCTTTGGTGCAAAGAAGAGGAAGGAAAGGGGAGGTAATTACTATTAGGTTGTTTTAACTTTACCTAGAAATAAAGTAATTTAGTAGTTTTATTAAAATCCACTAATTTAATGAAATAGTTTTAAGTCCTGTTCTAAACTCGTATATTTGTTCAGTTTCCAATATTTGCTGGGTTTAAGCTAAATATTGGGATCCTCATCCCATGTTTTGAATGTAACTGTAATGTTCTTTTGAATATATTCAAATATTATAGCATCATATTACGGCTGCCAGATTTAGAATTTTCATTTTGTGGTTCTTGTAAGTCTCCGCCTTTAATTCTACTACTACCGTATTATATTTCTAGGAGAAAATACAAGACGTTTAATGAAACTATAGACAAAGTATTAAAGTTACTGTATAAATAATATATTAATTAAAATATTAGATTGAAACCATTAGCAAACTCATGCCTTAAATAAGAAGCCTTCCCCAAGGTTTAAACTTGCGCCCCTTGTCACAGTGCTAAAACTACAAGAAACGACACTGTGGCCGTTTGTTGTATTCATTTGCGTCGAGCACACTCATGTACCTTAAATAATTATAATTTTAATAATCACTTAAACTACAGTTTATAATCATCCGAACTTTAAATTTAGTAAATGCGTTAAATCTTACTGAGACAGAACATTTTCGATCGCTATGTACCGATCTTCATCAGTGTCTTCTGCTAGGAGATGTTGGATCAAGCGGTGGCGGTTTCAAAGGTATTTTTTCGTTAGTATCAAAGAGTGTGTTTGATTTGTATTGTGTTTGTTCGTTTAATATGTTTGTACTTTGTGTTTTTGTGTGTCTGTTCGGGTAGCACGGATAGTCATAAACTATTGTTGAAGTGATTAATAAGATTCACTGAACGTAATGGACTACAAAATTCATTTTTAATTTATATTATTAAATTTATTTTAAGTGCCAAATACCAGCTTATAAAATTCTATCTGTATGTTTGTTTGTATATAATTCTACGCTCTACGAACATGACTTTAAGAAACTATGAAAAATAAAAACATTAGCTATGATGTAGAATAAAATTATTTTTTTAAATTCATCAACATAGTACCTAATAATTATATATTTATATCACAATATGCATGTCTGCAGGCTTTAACTTTACCTGACAGTTTATTATCGTATTTATATTGTTTATAAATGTAGTATTATGTGAAAGATTTATTCAAATTTCTATATTTACAGTAGTTTTCGATGAGGACATGCTCAGCTATTTGTCAAGCGCATACCCGAGAATAAAATTTGTTCCTATTCTCGAGGTGATTCCTGAGGACGATGAAGAAGAGAAAGCGGAAATAGTTTATAAAAATGCTGCAATATTTTCTACAAGTGATTCCGCACTATTTCCGCTAAAGTTTGAAGTTCCTGCGTTCTACAGGACTCAGTCGTTTTGTAAGTAACTTTTATTCGTTCCTTACATTAAGAAACATTTTTGTAAAATATTTGAACTGTGAGAGATTGTAGCAAACTATCGCTGTCTATCAAAGGGCAGTCAGTTGTAGAACCTTCGGCAAAAAAGGGTTACTGCACGTACCTGGTATACCATAAATAATAATATGCTTCGAAATACTACATAGTAGGGAAAATGCACTCTATCGCTGGAGAGGAGAGTTACGTTCGGCATCGGGAGACATTGCGATTTATGGAGAAATCTCTCTACAAATGCATAAAAAGCACGTCCAACTAACACATAAAATAACACAAAAAATAGCTATGTATAAATTAGATTCCCTTAGAGTCAAATATCCTGTAGTAGCCTACATCTTAAGTAAACTTCATTACTCATGTAAGCATTTCTATACAACTTCCAATAGACATTGCATAGGAAAGGTTAATGTAAATAAATTTATTTTTATGTACAAACCTAAATATTCATTTATCTATTTAATTACCATCTATGTTTCTGAATATCTATCTAATCTTATCTATTTATCATTTTCAATACGCTAAATGTTTACAAATTATATTGTATTTTTTCAGAAGCGACATTTCGGCTTCATGGTTTGGAACATGACATCTGGTGGAGGTGAGCAAACATTTTACTACCTCTGTTGTATTTAAGTTTTAAACTAAATAAGTTTAGGAACCCAGCAAGCTCTCTCAGCTTGTATGGGAGCACACCAAGCCGGAGACTCTATATCTTGCCGTATACGTTTGTAGACTAGAATTGAGTCTTATTGCCTTCAGTAGCTCCTAGTTATTTAGGATGTACTCTTACGACTTATCTGTGACGAAATTACAACATGTAGGATATTACCGGATGCAACGAAAAAGATATAATCTTAGCACAGTATTAATCACAATATTCTACTGTAATCAATAGATTCTGATACATCTATTTATCTATCTATCTATCTATATATATATATATATATATATATATATATATATATATATATATATATATATATATAAATTGATAGATAGATAAATAGGTAGATAGATAAATATCAGAATCACAATCTTAAGTGGCGAAATAGAAATCGAATATCCTTGCTATTTTTCATTTCCTTCCTATACAGTATCTGATGATGGACTATAATTTTTATTTTTTACAGTTTATACGATTTCTTTTATTTAGTTTCTAATTTATGAAGCGGATTGTGGTCTAAAACTTCTCATTCTATCCATCTCTTGTAATGCTTCATTATTGCAAGGAACCTTTCTCTTATAATTACATATACATGCTATGTATTGAATTTCTAGCTATGGGATTGTTACCTCAATGCCTAAGTGCTGGATTTCAAACACGTAGTTATTCAGATTAAACGTGTCCAAGACATCAACTTTTAAAAATTTAATTAATAAATAAATATTTGAAAAAACTGTATTAAAATCAATTGCCATCCACTAAGGGTTGAAAAAATTATTTCATTGGTTGAACAAAAAAGTATTTTTTATAAAAAGACAGTCTTCATCATGGGCGAGTATCTCTGATAATTCATCTAAAGTAATTAGTTCAGTTAATAGTCCAAGCTATAACTAATCTGTCTAAACCGGTGTAGATAAAGTGTTAGTAAATAGTTATAATTTTAACTGTATTCTTGAAGTTTACGTGTTATATCAGCTTTACTCACTGCCGATGAATTTGCCATCTTAACTCTCTGAAGAATTAACTATTGACTGTGTGTTGGTGTTCATTAATACAGGATCGTCTTATCCGAACTTCCCTTAACCGAAACCCGGGTTAAATAGGCCAAATAGGGCTGTTCCGTGATTTTTACGCCAACACGGTACACGTGGGAGGAGATGCGGGCGGTTTTGTTAGAAAATACAACTACTGTGATATTTAACAGTAGAACAAGTTTTATGTGGTTTTACTTGAAGTAATATACTTTAAGATACTTAGCATGGCTCCACTAGCATTTGGCATTAACATGAACACATGATGTTAGTGTTATATTTTATATTGTACGAAAGAAGCGTGTTGTAAAGTGTAACGGAGTGAAGATCTTGTTTCTTGGAACATTTTAGAATGACAATCAGGAGCGTAGCCAGGTCGTTGTTTTGGAGGGGACACAACCCGAAGGGTCAGGTGGCGGAACTCCGCTTAAGAAATTTTGAATATCTTTATATCTAGAAATTAAATATAGTGATATATTGGCACCTAAAATTACAGAATTGTTGGGTCATCGGGAGCTGTTTTGCTAAAAACTTGTGCTGTTTTATAGGTTAATGTTGTTTGCTATTATTATTAGGTTTGGGGTGCACTTGCTCCCCTGGCTACGCTATTGATGACAATTACTTGTTACACCTTAATCTCAATGACTAAAAAAGGTTTAGATTTTGCATACATTAAAAAAAACTTCTATACGAGCATTTAAAACCATTACATGGAGGGTGCATTAAAAAGTTGTTGATCCGCATTTAAATTTATTTTTAATGCTTAATTTCTATTCACAGAATGCTGAAATGAATGTCTACCCGCTTACATGTTCTTTGTCTCGACCAATCTTCGGAATTACCCCTTTCGACCCAACCTTTTCTAAATCTCTTGAAGAACAGGGTCATTTCAGGTGAGCAAAGTACACAATTATTTATTAAAATAAAACAATACATTAAGTTGTATGTCGGTCATTTAAAAATTATTTTGTTTTGATTTCTAAATCAGTATTAAGTATTTCGTAAATGATTTTATGCTAAGTAAAATTTTAGTTTATAACTTAGGTGGGCGGCGAAAGTGAATTTTATCCGTTGTATTTCGTGAATAAATTTGGCTGATGTTTAAATTTATAGTGTTTACTTTTCATATTTGAAGTAGTAAGTTTCTTTTCTTACTTGAAGTAAGTTCATCGTCCTTCACAACGTAAAATTTTTGCACTGCACGTTTTAAGCCTAATGTTTCCATAAAGTCACAAAACATTGCCCATTACTGACAATATTTGGGGATTTCGTCAAGAAGTGTTTATTCTTTAAGTTTAGAGAACGTGTTAGTTTCCACTGAAAGTACAGTCACAGGCAAAACTAATTTCAGTAATGCCACTGATTTATTGATTGTTTTCAGTAATATTAATAATAACAATAAAATCTAATAAATTACCGGCATCCGACAAAGTATGGAGTCTGGCGCCGAATAAAGAGAAAGGTTTTCTTGAGAAAGCTTTACTATATCAATACATTTATACACTGAAAATGTTACCTAATTATTTCCTTAGGAAGTTCTGGTACATACGTCACAACGTGTCGGATAGGGTTTGTTGCCTAAAGATGTCCTAAGGGGGTACAGCTAGCTTTAGCCTTGAACATTATTACGTCACATACGCCCTTAACCTCTGGAAATCGTGCACTACTTATTCACAAAAATTGTCAATGTTTAATATACCTTGCATTGATATTACTCTATTTAGACAAAAAGTCTAATACTCAAGTATATGAAATTCATTTTGTGGAAATTGTTAAAAGCGGAAATTTGGAATAAATAACATTTACTAGGTGCATGTAGGGGCAAATGTTATTATTCATATTTAAACAAATTTTAAACTTTTGTATAATTTTATTTTAATACAAATTAAATGTAATATAATTCAAGTTTTTCATACCAAATTTTCGTTATAAACAATATTTTTTGTAAATGAGTTTTGTAAAATGTTTCTTTACAAATCATACTCAGCTGGTTTTCATTGGAATGTATATCGTAAGGAGAATTTTGATATCTTTAACTTCTTCAAAACCTTATAAATGTTGTAAATTGTGAAAAACCTATATTTTTCCGCTTCTTGCGTTTAAATAAGCATTTAAATAAGAAATAAAAATTTATATTCTTGTAGCAGATATCAAAACCTAAGCGCAAAATGTTGTCTAATTTTTGGCTCAACAAGAATACCTAAAAGATAATCGTTTATGGCAGTGCTTCGCCACAAAAGGTTTTCAAGGACCCCTACATAGATCGCTACATTGACAAGGACCCCTTAAATTCTTAGTCAAATTGTAGATTACACGCAAAAGTTGACGCAATCACAAGTTTATTACAAGTACATTCGAGAAGTGCTTTATTTTTATTTTTAGATACATAATATAAAACTATCACGTTCTACAATTCGTAGATCCAGACGGAATTGTGTTAATCCTCTTTATATTATTATTTTTTTATAACAAGGAGTTAATGAAATAAAAAAAAGTAACACAAGTTTGTTTTTTCGCGATAAACAGAGAAAAAATATAATAAGTATAATAATAATATTAATTATTCAAAATTGTTATAGAATGCAATTACATATTGTCACAACTTAACAACAATTGTAGTGAGATGAGTTGAATCTGTCCTTTGGGTTCATGATTTTGGAGAAATGTTAGGCTCCATACTTGTCACTTTTACTCTGACGTCATACTGCATATCAAACCGGTTCCTATATTTATTTTTCATGAAGCCTGTTCTTACGGATACAGTCTCAGCGAACGTGTTATATAAAAATACATTTCTATTTCAGTGACATCTCTCGAACCCCTAAGACATTGGTCGCGGACCTCTAGGGTTCGGAACCACTGCTTTAGAGGTAAATAGTGCAGAACTTTCCTCAGAAGTAAATATACTTGCGGTCTGGGAGTTTTCTAGTGCCGTTTCGTACTTCGTTGAAGCCGCTACAGGATGTCCTACTTCATTGGCGTAGTAAGAAAGAAAGGTTCATAGCTATTTCAAAGTAAAACAATCCGGATATGGCTTTAAAACTTTTAAAGTCTTAACTTTACTGGATATTCTTATTCTGCTTGCATTTTACAAACCTGAGCACTTTTATTAAATATTTAACGAATATAAAAACGTAATGAATAGGCATATTGGTTGCGACTGCATATGTACGTGTATGCAATGAGATAAACCTAAGCCAGGCGTAGTCTCATACTGAGTATGTGTCGCGGTAACGTAGCCAGTAACCCACTCTGGTAGCTAACTTATGCATCTAAGGCGAGATGTTTCTAATTAAGCTTCATTTCACGTCATACTAACGCTTTAAGTTAGTCACAGTTTGAGAAAATGTTATCACAAGTCCTCAGATTAAATATTATATACTCGTTTCACAAAGTACAAAGAAATATTAAATCTACAAGGCTTCTGTAGAAGTCCGATTTCTGTTACAGCGGTTGTCTCGTGGATATAAGACATAAGTAATATTTGAGCGAGTGATTAATAAATAGCTAAACATGAACTCATAATTATTGTGGTACGCGTCTCGATGTTTCGGGTTATCCTCATTATCAGTGAATACACTACACATTGCATCACGTTTCAGTAACGCGCGCGCGCCCACACACACACACACGCACGAACATACACAAACACAAACACGTAGATGAGAGGTGAAGTGATGAAGTATGATATAATGTTCCAAATAAATTTTATAAGTTGTATGGCAATACGAGATTAGACGGCGCTAAATATGCAATTTAGGTGCAGGGATGTTTAAAGCCCATGGTTTACTTGTGATTACCCAGATAATAGACAACTGCCCACGCTTGAAACGAGTCTTTTATTAATTTATAAAACAACGTCGCTTGAATATGGTTTCTTTGTGTGTGTTTTTATGTCCGTAAGGTTAGTTTACTTGTGCATTTACACATTTACCTTCCCCAACGTCGATATGCTACGGTCGAAAAAAGAGTTTAATTGGTGGCATTGAACAAAAGAACGTAAAATACTTTTACAAATATTTACAATAACCTGAAACAATCGACCTTGAGGTAATATGTAGCTAGAGTGGGGGGACACGAGCAGGGATAAACGGATGCAAAAATCAGGATGTACGAGCCCTAGAGATAGGCGTATCTGTAATAAGGCCATGGTACAAGTTTGCTTGGGTGTAACTGGAAATCCGCTATAGCAAATGTGTTTTAATAAAACTATACATTTATTAATAAACAAAGGAATATCCTGGTGTATGGGAATGGAGGAAAGATTACTTAGGAGTATTTATCAACCCAACTTACTCGATACGCGTGAGTATCTCTTTAACTGTCTTACATTCTTTGCTTTGTAAAAGTATTAACTCCTTACTATTTGCATTGTAACTATCTTACATTACAAATCCTATTTTTACGTCTTGGATCCGATCGCGTTTTTTTATAAATTTCAATCCGATTTTATGTTTTACTTTCAGTTTTAATCTTTGGTTACGTATGTAAGACTTCATGTCTATTGATATGTTACAAATAACATATAACAACGTTATATGTAAGTTGGAGTTTGTAGTAGTAACACTCACTGATGATGATGTCTTGGTCATTGAAACGCGTATGAGAAATAAAGATTAATTTGGGAGTTTTGTGTATTTTCTATTTATATTTAACATAACCTTACAAGCTAAGCTCAAAGATTATTTATTTTGATATGATACATATTAGGTTTTTCAATACTTAATTTTGCTCGATATTATACGGAAACGCAGTTTGTTAGTGATTCAATGAACTACTAAAAACAAAACTTAAATTTATAATTGTTGCATAGAAACGGACTTTTTGAAGAACATATTATTAGGATTTTGTTCACACTTGTTGTCTTCCTGTAATCTTCCTGTAACTGGCGGACATGTACGGAAGAAGTGGAATTTTCCACATTTTTCCGCACTACAAAGCTCAGTCTTTGTGTAAAATTATTTTGTTTTATTTATAACGAAAACTGTACTTTTTGTAATTATTGCCACAATTATCCAAGAAATAAAAGCGTTCCTGTTTCGATTCCAGACACGTATAAATGTTTTTTTAACCGCATAAAAATGTTATACTTTAACTAAAACTTAGTGTTCTACAATACGGCACATGGTTTTAGAAATTGTATTTATACCGAAACTTTTTTTTGTTCTAAAATTCAACAATTGGCCATTATCTTTGCTTCTCTTATAACCATTTATTCTTACATTTTTATATATTAACTGTATTATAGTAGTATTATATACTGCCAAACCCAATTTTACCAAATTTTGATTTCTTCTTTAAATATAGGCACTACAGTTGTCAACAGATAAAAATTGAATTATTTCAAGTAATTTCTTAAAGTTTCCAGCTAATAACAATGGCTGCCCGTCGCCAGGTCATGAATTACACTAATTTAAAATCAATTATTTGAAAAAAAAATAGTAGTAATTTAAAATAGTGAAACCAAAATGTAAAATTGTTGCTTAGAAACTGACGTTTTACAGAGCATTTTATTAGGTTTTTGTTAACAACCCTTGTCCCCCTGTAATGGGCGGATATGTACGGAAGAGGAGCGATATGTATGTCTCTAAGCGTGGCGGCTATGTAAGGATGACTTCGTTAGGTTGAAAACGTTCCAAATCTTTCCGCGCACCATACCTCAATCTTTGTGACTGATTATTGCGTTTATATTTAAAACCAAAAACTGTACTGTTTTCAGTTACCACCGATGTTTACCACTAAATTATTGCCTCCCTGTTTCAATTCCAGAGAAGTTCACATTTTTTTTCAAGCTACTACATAATGTTTCATTTTTTCGATTTTGGAACAAATAACTTGGATAGTGTCCCACAACACATGGCCCTAGCCATTATGCTTATTTTAAAACTAATTTTGAAATAATTTCAACGATTGAGTCAATTTTTTTCCGTCGCTTATAATCATGTAATCTTACATTTTTCATGTCTTTTGTGTTTAAAGAAAAAAAACTTTCATAGCTCCTTGTTTTTAGAAGAAGTAAAAATGTTTAAATGATTTAAAATTTCTGGGAGTGTAAAGTATGAATTTGTAAAGGCTATATGAAAAATTCAGTAAAGAAAACGTGGGTCGTATTTACTGACCGATTCCTTATACTATTATCTATAGGATAGGAACCACGTTTCCCCATTGAATGTTCATCTGGACATTAAAAACTTACTCTTTACACTCCCACACATTCCAAATTATTTTATACATTTTAGTTCGTTTGAAAATGTGGTATTAAGAGAGTGTTTTCTTCAAATTATCGTTCTGTGCATTTTAGTATCGTGGAAGTAGTATATGGAAGTTTGCAATCGATACCTTGCAATGCAATTCGCCCCAGGCTCGTCTAAGAGTTTGTTATCTCAATGAATATTATTGATTGTGATCCACGGACGACCCACTTAAAGATATGCATGTGTTGGTACGCTTTTAAATCTTAAATGATTTAATAATTATTGTAATGCACATTGATACGTCCTGAAGCACTCAATGGTCGGTGTAAGGATCTTACATGCTAATTTTCTAATATTTCCTGAATTTCCTCTTCTTCTTGTTTTACATTTAACTAACCATAGTTGCGAAATTTTAAAAATATATGGCTAATTTTGAGTGAATAAATAAAAACTATTTTAACGATTAAAAATTTTAACAAGATATATACAACGAGTATGCAAACTAATAGAAGGAATTGGAGAAAACAAAAGCAAAATAACCTCACATTTTAACAAACCTTTTCTTAAGTCTGACAATAAAAATTACTAAATAATTCTAAGCTTCACATATAACAAGGTAAACATGGAGACCTAAGTCATGCTACTAACTATATAACTTCCCTCATGCCAGAGACTGTGACATGATGATGTATATTATAAGGTACCTTGTACATTTACAGAACCAGCCCAAGAGCCCGGCAGATAGTGGGGATGGACACTGCAACTTGAGTAACACACCATCTTCCCTCAGGACTCCATGGGATGAGTGGACAAGGCTTTAAGGTATGATGCTATTTGCCTCTTTACTTTCATACAACTTTACACTGCTTCCTTCCTCTATTTATAAACATCTTCAGCGGAAGGGATTTTTAGAATACATTTTCTTAAGGTTTGAACCAACGCGTTTAACTGTTATTCAATACAAACTATTGCGGCATTTAGACATTCTATTTAAACCAAAATACTGCGAATAATTTCAAAACACTACAATAAATAAGAATTATGACACCCCAGAACCCTCCAAATATACGTGTAAAGAGAACGGTGCCCTCCCTAAGGGCTGTATCCTGAATGTGCAAGTTTGCTGATTTTATTTGTATTATGCACAACTGTGACAAACTACTTAGCCCGTAGATATTGGCGTTATTGTTTTTTATAAATCTTGTTTTCAATAGAATTTGGTAATTGTACATAGCAGCAGAAATTTTCTACAAAACGATGTCTTGTTTTGTAATTTATTATATCAAACGATTTTTTATAAGGGCTTCATATGGTTTGTAAGTTGGAAATAATTGTTTATGTTAAATACATTTTTAGTGGAAACCATTATTTTCTCTCTCTCATATATATATATATATATATATATATATATATATATATATATATATATATATATATATATATATATATATATATACACATTTAAGTACACGAAGGTAATAGGTCATCTGGAATGTAAATAAATGGTTGCTATAACTGAATAAATACAAAAGATATCACTAGAAAACCTGACTCTCAGCATTACAGTACCTTATATTACTTTTGTATACGTAAGCGTGTAGGCCAGTGGTTACAAACAAACTGTTTTCAAGGACCCATCGGTCGCTACATTGACAAAGGCCCCTCAAATTCTCAAACTTAAATTGTAGAATACACGCATAGTAATTTGAGTTATATATTAGTTATTGGTAAGTAACTCATGGTTTGCCTACCCACTTACTTTAAGGCGGAAACTGTTCTTACATTTGAAAAGAAAATTTGATGCTACCACAAGTTTATCACAAGTACATTCAAGAAGTTTATTGAACATGTTAATGTTACGGTCCGAGCTGACAATGAGACACATCTCCCGAAACGGCCGTCCTCAACAAATAAAATTAAGTGTCACTATAGGCAAGTTTGTAAATATTTACAAGTGTTTAGCATTAATATTTTGTTTGGAGTTAGGAGTTAATGAAGTAAACACAAGAATCAAATTTAGTCAGTTTTAATTGCGACAAACATAAAAGCACTATTGAATAAAAATATGATAAGAATATTAATATTATTAGTTCAAATTTATGATTATGCATTTGAAAGATATCATAACTTGATAATAATGACTTCAGTAAGATGAGTTGAATCTGTATTTTGAGTTCATGATTTCAAAAATGTTAGGTTCCATACTTGAAACTTTTACTCTGCAAACATACTGCATATCATGCTGATTCCTATATTTATTTTTCATGAAGTACATAGTTAAGAATGCCTGTTCGAATGGCTAACGTCAAAAAAAAAAAAAAAAAAAAAATAGAAAACAATATTATTAACATAGCAAGTACAAACCGTTACATATTTAATTGTAAAAATTCACGCTAATGAAACATTCTAACCACTACTACAGTTACAATAACTGTAAAACGTTTTCTTTTTGACGTTACCCATTTTAGTGTTTTATGAAATGGTTTATATTTATACGAAAATTCACTGTATGGAAACTTGACCGTTATTGCAAGGTTGTCTGTATAAATAAATAGTGGTACTTGACTCGCAAGTCCAGAGCATTTATTTAACAATAATCTCTGCAAGTGTAAACATGATTAGTAACTAAACTTACGTTCGAGGGGGGTCCATTTGGCTCTGGGGACAGACAAGGCGGGTCTCTAGATCTTACCATCAGCTCCTATCTACTGCCATCTTGAGAAAGTTTACAACCAGCTCTAGGTGCTTGTCTGCACTCTCGTTGAAGTCAAGGCTCGATTGCCCAGAGACCCTTTATCCAGGGAACCCTTTATTTCTGGTTAAAATTTGGAGTATGTGTTCTTTGCACCGGACAAAAGATCAATTTTTTGTGATCATGTAGAGGAAATAGCATGCAATGCTGAGGATAAAAGAAAAACCACCTTAGCTGTAGCGATGCAACTCGAAAGCCTTTCGGTGACATGAAAAATGGTTACCACTTGATATTCAATGTGATTTCCGTGTAAATCACTGGAACCCCTTTTGAACTGGAATCTCCCAAGGCAAATCTGTCCTTGTAAACGTGGGAACATCCAGTGGCAGGGTAGTTACCTTCATTACCTTATTGCTAAGTGTTTTGTAGTCTTATTTGTACTGGCAACTGACATTCTACAACGTTGTTGCTATTAAAAACATTTTTTAGTGGGCCACTATCGGTCAGCTCAAGTCGATCTTTTTCCTCTTCTGGAGGACTCTGAATCTTTTATATTCCAGAGAAGCAGGACGGAGTTCTAATCCAACTCTCGTTAGGATCTGGTCCAGGAAAGTATTCCCTGAAAGAGGTTGCTAAACTTTAAAGGTGGTCAGTTATGCTTTGCTTTATTTGGTTTATTAAGTTTTCATCAGAAGACTCCAAAAACTTTAATAGTGGAAATATTTGTAAGAGAACATTTATCAACCTTTGTTGCCCACAACAGACATTTTTAAACCATAGAACAGACCTTGTCTTCAACTTTGAATGTATCTATATTATTACCTTGTAAGCATAGAATACAAAACTTCAAATGTCAAACACAGCTAAGTAAGAATTCACACAAAGCCAAGTAATTTTTAATACTTGGTATCAAGAAGGAAGATTCTGAAATCATCCTTAACACCAAAAAAGCTTTTCAGTACCACCTCGAGACAGCCACCGTACTTCGGTATGGATAAGAGCGGAGCATTCTCACTGCCCTAACAACGAAAACAATCTAGACTACACAGCTTTAATGTAGTTAATACGTTGAACTACCTCATTGAGAGTTTTATGCAACACTTCAGGCAGTCTATTGGATACCAAAGCCTCTCCATGAATCCAACGGTCGGATACGTCCGCAGTGAATGTGTTAAATATCAATATTTTAGTATCAGTGACATCTCACTGACCCCTAAGACATTGTCCGCGGACCCTTAGGGGTTAGTTCCAGTTGAGAGCCACTGGAGAAGGCACTTGTAGCGTGCTTCCACTCTTTCGATGCCGATGTTACACTCCTTAGCTGGAAACGAACGAATCCTCATATTTGGTTTCTACATATTTATAAAAAAAGGTTTTCCACACTTTTTGGCAAAGAGTGTGGCCGAAGATAAAAATCATGGACCAAACCCGTTCATCTCAAAAACTGTTGCTATCACTTTTTAAAAGCCTAGAAGTGATTTTTCTATCTTGTATTTTCCATTAGAGTGATGAAAGTCTAAAGATTGGTTATTTTCTTCTATCTTTTTTTTGTTCATTTTCCTTTACAATATGGTCGAGAAATGTTTCTGCATAAGGGGTGGGTTTGTTGTTTGTTCCCCCATTTTCCAATATTCACAAAACTCGTAAGCCACACCACACCATTAGGAAACTATGCTCATACTAAGGTAGAAGCTGTGAGGCAGTATATATATATATATATATATATATATATGTATCAGTTAGTACAGAAGTGATTTTCTATCTTGTATTTTGCATTACAGTTATAGTGATGCTATTCTATAGATTGGTGTTTTGCTTCTGTCTTTTCTTGTTCGTTTTCCTTTACAATATGGTTGAGAAATGTATCTCCATAAGGGGGAGGTTTGTTGTTGGTGCCACCACTGGTAAGCAACACCACACCGTAAAGAAACTATGCTTGTACTGAGGTAAGAGTTGTGACGCAATATATATATATATATATATATATTGTAGATTATGCAACACTGTTTTCTTGTATACATCTATTCTATTGAAGTAAATCATCTATTCGAATAGAAAATAATATCTTTTTAAAATTAAAAGGATTTATAAAAATAAAATATTATAAAATAAATGTTTACATGTAAATATTATTAATATTATTAATAAAAAAAGTACAACAATCAGGAATAAACCTCATTTATATAGCCATGGTTACGTAAGGCCATTTTTCATTATATTTTGTTGGAAAAAGAACAAAAAATATGAAACTTAAAAACGTTTGGAAACTTTGTGAGTATTTGTTAACTTAATTAGCGAAATGTTAACTTACAACAAAATTCATTCCCATCCTACCGCCTTTGTGTATCAAGTACGAATACCCATGGTAGAAGTAAGGTTAGATTATCTGTGGTTGCCAGCACTTGCAATTGCTAAAGACAGCCTAACTAGAGCCTTATGTAGGCCTATGTTTCGGGTAAATCTTTGGATGTCCCACCTTATTACCGGAAATTTACATAGTGTTTTAGCCAATAAAACTAAATAACGCATTTTGTTTCAGTTTTTAAATTAAGGTTGACAACTATTTTGCTCTAGTTTTAGTTTAGTAATTGGAGGAATGTAAGCTATTTATCATCCATTAGCCAAAGCCTTTGTATCGATGCACTTGGGCTATGCCCCTTCCCATGTAGAACCCCGTTTCCCTCCCTCACAATTGCCTCCTACAGGAAGACATATAAGCTATTTATCATCTATTAGCAAAAGCCTTTGTATCGAAGCACTTGGTCTATTTCACCTTGTGCCCCTTTTATCCATTTTTTAATTAATCCAGTTTTCAATTACTTTCAAGCATTTATCATTTTCCTTTCACCAAGTATTCTTCTCACTACATACTCTCGACAAATATTTCTTTCTTGTAGGTCTCTCTATACACGTTTCTACAAATACTTATTTTGTCTCATATTCTAGAAAGAGTATTTTTGGAAAACAAAAACACATTTCATTACTATGAAACAGCCTTTGTCTGTGTTTCCAGTTTCTTCCTATTCTTCTTTCCTCTTTTTTCACACTTTACTGTTTCTTTCTCTCTCCTCAATCCCTCTTTTTACTCTGTATTTCCGTCTCTTTCCCTTCAAAGCTTATTTCTGTTATCCTGTCATTCTCTCTCCGTCTCACTCTCTCTCTCTCATACACAATAATATCCGTGTTTAAGTTTATCTTCATCAATAGGACGAAGATGGCTCTCTTAAAAACGAAATATTTGTGCCATATTGTCTGATGTGCGATGTTGGTAGTATAACAGCAAAATATAATTTAACAAGACTTCCAATTTAATAAAAATAAAATAAACGAAGTGAAAATTTTGTTGTAAATAAATAAATGTGCACAGGGAGACAAATATTTAGTTTGATTAGTTGGAATACGTGAAGAGCATGTGGAGTTCTGCGTCAGGCAAGTGAAACAGGGACATTGCTGTGAGGGGTTTATCATTGTATTGAAGGGATACGAGGGCTAGAGATGGCCAGACGGTTACTCGTAATTTTATCGTATATACAGAGAGGACAGGTGGAGGAATCTGCTAAGACCAATCGATGTTTAGACCGTTTATAGAGCTGAATGAAGCTGGTTAACGTAAAAGGAGACTTCCTTGAAAACGTTTATAGCAAGGTTAAGCATGTTTGTCTGCTTAATCCATTATAAAACAATCTCTTGTCTGCGTAAAAGTTGGAATATGGTCTCCTTGCACCTTGCGACGGCATCGTCTTTTATGAGGTAATAGAAATATAGCCTGCAACTCTGAAGTAGAAAGAAAGACCAATTTACTTGTATCGATGCTAGTTGAAAGCCTCTCTGAGGCATAACAAATGGCTGAAACGTCGCCTTTAAAGTGGTAGACCTTCTGGAAACAAGGCTTCGACGAAGGTTGTATTGAATCCAGCACCACGTGTCTCTACCGTGGTAGATCCGTCCTTGTAAATTTTGGTCCATTCGACTTCAGGGTAGTCGTTAGCCAGTATTTCTAATGTAGTTGACTTCAAGAAATAGTGCAGTGTTCTGCTTGGCAGAACCGGGTTTACAGAAATATCTGGCATCTCCCGTGGGATATGAGGGCAACAAAAGGGCCGTCGCTCACCCTGATTGCTATGAGACTGCTACAGAACGAGAGCTTTCGGTTGTAACTTATTTTGAGTTTCAAGCCGGACATTGGCAGAGCGCTACGTTTTCCCGAGGTTTCCGACCTAGCATGAACTTTCAAAAAATTTCCGTAATAGCTAAATTATAATGTAAATATAAAACTTACACAAATATTTATATCACTGTACCCAATAAAAAACGTACAACAATAAGGCATACACTACATTTACATGACCATGGTTTACTGAAGACATATTGAGTCATATTGTGTTAGACTAAAAGCAAAATTATGAAGCATAAAATCATTTGGAGTCTTAGTAAGTTTAATCAAATTAATTAGTATTTTAGTTATTACAAAATACATCCCAGACACCTAGACGGTATATAATGGCAATTACAAATAAACCATTAGGGTAAGTCAGGTTAGGTCTAAAAAGCAATAGGTATATTTGATGTCAACATTTACTCGCGCGAAGGTCCGCATATCTACTTTATGTAGGCCTAAGCTTTGGTTAAACGGTACGTTTCCAAGATTTCCACCTTCTTGATAGAAATGTACATATTGTACATATTATTATACATAAAACAATATCGCAATATTAAATTATTACTACTAAATAAGTGCCACAGTAAATTACTTTAGAATTATTTGATGTGTATTTTTTTACCATTGGCCAAAGTATTTGAATCGGTTCATTTTATCTAGTTCACTTTATTATATTTACAAATGGCAATTGGTGGGGGAAGGGTATTGATATCAGTTTAGTAGTTAGTATTTTTCTGGCTAATGTCAGTTTTAAAGCTTTTTGTTTTTGACAGTTCTGATACTTCTTTAGGTGTGAGAATAGAGAAACCTAATTACAGATAGAAATCGTATTTCCCTAATATGCACCATCCTGAATCCTAATCACTTTGGTTTCGCAGATTCTCTTGTCACTCACTTGAAGGGCGAATACGAAAGAGTAAATTCAAAAGTAATTGCTTAAATAGGTTTGTTATTTATTCTCTATATATTGCAAGTTTAAAACTGGTAATTTTGTATATTTTTTAGTCCTAAAATACATGATTTCAGAGATAATACTCTGTCCTCTATTCTATGGTTCTTCCATTGCTTCATGTTTTATATTCAAACACTCTACTTTTCGATTTAATACTATCTGAAATTCGGAGGATGTACAATGGATTTTCTGTATGATATGATTTATTCTTTTAAAACTACCTCATATTGGTTATATTTAATATATACATTTTAGTTGGAACTCCCGATTGATTTGAGAGAACCTAAAGCCTATGCATCCATGCAAACGTGGGACCATCCAGTGGCAGAGCGGTTGTTAGTCAGCATTTATAATGCAGATGACCATCAGTCATTGCGGTTATATATTGGATGATGCCGGGTAGAACCAGTATCACTTGAACATGAGGAGCTCCCGAAGGATTTGAGGGTAACGTAAGGCCTATGCCTCACTCCAATTGATGAGCTTCTCCGTTAGATCCAAGCTTGTAGTGGTTTATTTTTGAATATTAAAACGTACATTGGCAATGCGCTACGTTCTTCAAAAGTTTTCGACCCTATCAAAATTCAATAATAACTAAATATGTAAATATTAAAGGACAAAAATATTTATATTACAGTAGTTAAATAAATCGTACAACAAAAAAACAAACGCTGTATTTACATTACCATGGTTTCCTAAGGATATTTTGAATCATTTTTTCTTAGTTTGAAAGAAAAAATATGAAGCTTAAAATCTTTTGGAGACTTTGTAAGTTTTAATCAACTTATTTACCCTAATTTTGCTTATGTCACTATATATTCGTGCCCTCTAGACGGTATATCTCTTCAGTTCCGAATAAACCACTGTTTCAGTTGAAATATACATTGTATATATATATATATATATATATATATATATATATATATATATATGTGTGTGTGTGTGTGTGTGTATGTATGTATGTGTGTATGACGTCGACATTTAACCGGGCTGAATATAGCCTAAGTAGAAACTATTGTACATGAAAAGTTGTTTGTAGGTAAATATAGTAAAAAACCTTTCCTTTGGGTAAATGCTACATTTAGACGTTTCCAACTTATTACTAAAAAGGTGCATATTGTTCTTTTTATGAGAAAAAAATAACTAATTACATAAATATCTAATAAAACTTTATAAATGTCCCATCAATGTACTCTAGAATTAGTTTATTTATTGGTCTTGTATTTATTTCTATTAGCTAAAGTATATGAATCTATTCATTATATTTGATTTACAAATGGCGACGTATATTTAGGCCTATGTATATTAATTTTTAATGTTAAAGCACTGTTAGTGGAACCCATTACTCTCTCCCCCCCCCTTTATCTTTCTCATATATATAGGCTAATTCCTCTCTCTCATACACATTGGCCAGAGGTTACCAACAAATTGTTTTCAAGGACCCACTGAGGGCATCGGTCACTACATTGACAAGGACCCCCCCCTCCTTGCCTCCTAATAAATGCTTAAATAGGTTGCTTATTCTCTATATAAGGCTAATTCCTCTCTCTCATACACATTTGCCAGAGGTTACCAACAAATTGTTTTCAAGGACCCACTGAGGGCATCGGTCACTACATTGACAAGGACCCCCCCCCAAATTCAATAAATGCCTAAATAGGTTGCTTACTCTCTATATAAGGCTAGTTTAGAACTGGTGAATGTTGGAGAAAGAATAGTTATTTATTTTGTTATTAATTGTTATTATTTTTTAGTCCTAAAATACATAATTTCAGAGATAGTACTCTGCCCCTCATTATATGGCTAACCCATGGCTTTATGCTGTATATTCAAACACTCTACTTTTCCATTTAATAGCTATCCGATATTCGTAGGATTTAAAATGGATTTAGATTTAAAATGGATTTTCTGCACGATAGGAGTTATTCTTTTAAAACTACCTCATATCAGTTATATTTAATTTTTACAATTATATTTCAATATAATTTCGTTTGATATCTTGATACTTTGTAATGACTAGTAAAAAAATTATAATTTGTGTCTATGTGTGTGTTTAGAATGGCACAACTGATATTGTATAACTAGTAAAACTCTAGCTTTAATAATGGAATTTCTTGTCTTGTTCCAGTCACGTGCTGCTTTGGTACAAAGAAGAGGAAGGAAAGGGGAGGTAATTATTATTAGGTTGTTTTAACTTTACCTAGAAATAATGTAATTTAGTAGTTTTAATAAAATCCACTAATATAATTAAAATAGGTTTACAGCTCGTTGCTAACGCGTATATTTGTTAGGTTTCCAATATTTGCTGGGTTTAAGCTAAATATTGGGATCCTCATCCTATGTTTTGAATGTAATTGTAATGTGCTTTTGAATATATTCAAATATTATAGCATCATATTACGGCTGCCAGATTAGGAATTTTCATTTTGTGGTTCATGTAAGTCTCCGCCTTTAATTCTACTACTACCGTGTTATATTTCTAGGAGAAAATAAATGAAGTTTAATGAAACTATAGACAAAGTATTAAAGTTACTGTATAAATAATATGTTAATTAAAATATTAGATTGAAACCATTAGCAAACTCATGCCTTAAATAAGAAGCCTTCCCCAAGGTTTAAACTTGCGCCCCTTGTCACAGTGCTAACACAACAAGAAACCGACACTGTGGCCGTTTGTTGTATTCATTTGCGTCGAGCACACTCATGTACCTTAAATAATTTTAATTTTACTAATCACTTAAACTACAGTTTATAACCATCCGAACTTTAAATTTAGTAAATGTGTTAAATCTTACTGAGACAGGACGTTTTCGATAGCTATGTCCCGATCTTCATCCGTGTCTTCTGCTTGGAGAGGTCGGGTCAAGCGGTGGCGGTTTCAAAGGTAGATTTTCGATTGTATCAAAGAGTGTGTGTGATTTGTATTGTGTTTGTTCATTTAATATGTTTGTACTTTGTATTTTTGTGTGTCTGTTCGGGTAGTCCGGATAGTCGTAAACTATTGTTGAAGTGATTAATAAGATTCACCAAACGTAATGGTCTACAAAATTCAATTTATTTTTATATTATTAAATTTATTTTAAGAGTCAAATACCAGCCTATAAAATTCGACCTGTATGTTTGTCTGTATATAATTCTACGCTTTACGAACATGACTTTAAGAAACTATGAAAAATAAAAACATTAACTATGATGTAGACAAAATTATTTTTTTAAAATTCATCAACATAGTACATATTAATTATACATATCACAATATGCATGTCTGCAGGCTTTTATTTTACCTAACAGTTTATTATCGTATTTATATTGTTTATAAATATCGTATTATTTGGCAAGATTTATTCATATTTCTACCTTTACAGTAGTTTTCGATGAGGACATGGTTAGCTATTTGTCAAGCGCATACCCGAGAATAAAGTTTGTTCCTATTCTCGAGGTGATTCCTGAAGACGATGAAGAAGAGAAAGCGGAAATAGTTTATAAAAAAGCTGCAATATTTTCTAGAAGTGATTCCGCACTATTTCCGCTAAAGATTGAAGTCCCTGCGTTCTACAGGACTCAGTCGTTTTGTAAGTTACTTTTATTTGTTCCTTACATTAGGAAAAATTGTTGTAAAATATTTGAACTGTGAGAGATTGTAGCAAACTGTCGCTGTCTATCAAAGGGCAGTCCGTTGTAGAACCTTCGGCAAAAAAGGGTTACTGCACGTACCTGGTATACCATAAATAATAATATACTTCGAAAGACTACATAGTAAGGAAAGTGGACTCTATCGCTTGAGAGGAGAGTTAAGTTCGGCATCGAGAGACCCTGTGATTTATGGAGAAAACTCTCTACAAATGCATAAAAAGCACGTCCAACTATCACCTGCTGCTTGAGAAATTTTCAGAATATCCCACCGAAGCCAAAGATAAAGCGAAGCAGGATTCGTTATGATAAGACAGAAAAAAAATTAGCGGCATAAGGTAGCCAATAAGATTTGAAGAGGATGTAACCCATATGGAAACTATCCAAAGGATATACGAGTTAATCAAACTCCTGGACTCGGGCGGGGGGGCGTCGTGGTATTTTTGGAACAAGTTCTAAATTAAAATTAAAAGAAGTAAACTCATTAAATAAAAGTAGTAAGGGGTATTAGTAAGGGGAAATAAATTTTACGTACTGTATAGAAGCATTTCGAGAATAGGAGAATGAAGTAAAATAAGAGAAATATTAGTAAGTGGCTGGGCGATCAAGTGAAGTGAAACAAGAAACCATGGTAGAGATAATTCGTTAACAACTAAAACTATTAATTTATCTTAAATTCAAAGCCAACTCTTTAAAGTAAAACATATTAAGTTTTATAAACTTTTCAATAATTTCTTTGAGAAATAATTTCAAATATAAACTTTATCGAACCAAGTGCAGTAACCTATACACGCTTTAAGACAATTAAGTGCAATTTTATAAGATTTTATTAGTAGAAAGAATAATTATAAGCGTTGTGATGCATATCGACAAATTAGGGCTGGAAAACTTAATTTATATATAACTAACTGTAAATTTTACGACTTTGAACCCAAACTTGAAGTTAATCTGTCATATTAAAAAACAATTAGCGGTGTAATAATTCGATTCCCTTAGAGTCAAATATCCTGTAGTAGCCTACATCCTAAGTAAACTTCAATACTCATTTAAGCATTTCTATACAACTTCCAATAGACATTGCATAGGAAATGTTAATGTAAATGATTTTATATTTATTTACATACCTAAATATCCATTTATCTATTTAATTACCATCTATGTTTCTGAATATCTACCTAATCTTATCTATTTATCATTTTCACTACGCTAAATGTTTACAAATTATATTGTATTTTTTCAGAAGCGACATTTCGGCTTCATGGTTTGGAACGACATCTGGTGGAGGTGAGCAAACATTTTACTACCACTGCTATATATTTAAGCTTAAAACTAAATACGTTTAGGAACCCAGCAAGCTCTCTGCTTGTATGGGAGTACACCAAGCCGGAAAGTCTATATCTTGCCGTATACGTTTGTATACTAGCCTTGAGTCTTATTGCCTTCAGTAGAACCTAGCTGTTTAGGATGTACTCTTGCGACTTATCTGTGACGAAAGTACAACCTGTGGGATATTGCCGCATGCCATCGAAATATATATAATCTTAGCACGGTAGTGATCTCAATATTAAGCACATTATAGAAAAATTTTCCTACTGAGGTTAACCAAAAAAGATTTTAATTTAGTGATTTTTTAATTAATAATTACAATTATTATAAATTTTAATATTTATATATGTATATATACTGTTCATATGTATATATATATATATATATATATATATATATATATATATATATATATAGAGAGAGAGAGAGAGAGAGAGAGAGAGAGAGAGAGAGAGAGAGAGAGAGATCAGAATCACAATATTGGCGAAATAGAAATCGAATTTCCTTGCAATTTTTCATTTCCTTCCTATACATTATATGATGATGGACTATAATTTTTCTTTGGTTACTGTTTATATGATTTCTTTTATTTAGTTTTTATGAAGCTGATGGTGTCTATAACTTCTCATTCTGTCCACCTCTTGTAATGATTCATTATTGCAAGGAACCTTTCTCTTATAATTGCATATACATCCTATGTATTGAATTTCTAGCAATGGGATTGTCACCTCAATGCCTAAGTGCTGGATTTCAAACAGGTAGTCATTCAGTTTAAACGCGTCCAAGACATCAACTATTACAAATTTAATTAATAAATAAATATTTGAAAAAACTGTATTAACATCAATTGCCATCCACTAAGGGTTGAAAAAAATTATTTCATTGGTTGAGTAAAAAAGTATTTTTAATAAAAAGACAGTCTTCATCATGGGCGAGTATCTCTGATGAATTCATCTAAACTAATTAGTTCAGTGAATAGTCCAAGCTATAACTAATCAGTCTAAACCAGTGTAAATATAGTGTTAGTAAATAGTTATAATTTTAATCGTATTCTTGAAGTTTACATGTTATATTAGCTATACTCATTGACGATGGTTTTGCATCTTAACTCACTGAAGTATTAACCATTGACTGTGTGTTGGTGTTCGTTAGTACAGCCTCGTTTCATCTGAACGTTCCTTAACCGAAACCCGGGTTAAATAGGCCAAATCGGACTGTTACGTGAGTTTTACCCCAACACGGTAAACGTGAGGGGAGATGCGGGATGTTTTGTTAGAAAATACAACTACTGTGATATTTAACATTGGAAAAGGTTTTATGTGGTTTTACTTGAAGAAATATACTTTAGGATACTTAGCATGGCTCATCCGAAAAGGTTCCGCGAGACAATTTGCCACCAGTGTAAGAACTTGAGGGGTATTTGGCATTATCATGAACACATGATGTTAGTATTATATTTTATATTGTACGCAAGGAGAGTGTTGTAAAGTGTAACGGAGTGGAGATCCTGTTTCTTGGAACATTTTAGGATGACAATTACTTGTTACCGCCTTATCACAATGATTTTACACTTTTGTATAATAAATGTTGTGTTGCGCTGTTTTACATAGTCCAGACGAACTATGTATTAAATGTATATTTATTAATTATTTTCTATTCACAGAATGCTGAAATGAATGTCTACCCGCTTACATGTTCTTTGTCTCGACCATGTCTTCGAAATTACCCCTTTCGACACAACCTTTTCTAAATCTCTTGAAGAACAGGGTCATTTCAGGTAAGCAACGAACATAATTACTTGTTAAAATAAAACAATACACTAAATTGTATGTGGGTCAGTTAAAAAAATTGTTATTTAAATTTCTAAATCAATATACATTATTTTGTAAATTATTTTATGCTAAATAAAATGTTAGTTAATAGCAGGGGTGGACGGTGTAAGTGAATTTTATGCGTTGTATTTCGTGAATAAATGGGGCTGATGATTAAATTTATACGGTTTACTTTTCTTTTTTGAACAAGTAATTTATTGTTCTTCGCAACATCTAATTTGTGGGTTACACGTTTCTAAGTCCGATGTTTTCATAAAGTCACAAAACATTGCCAAGTACTATTAAATTGTGAGGTTTTTCTCAAGAAAGTGTCTATTCTTGAAGTTTAGAGAACGTGTTAGATTCCAGTAAGGGTACAGGCACAGGCAAAACTAATGTCAGTTATTTCAATGATTTATTAGATGATTTATTTATTGAATCTTCTGAGTAAATTATTAATAACAACAAAATCTAATCTATTGTCAGCACTCGACAAAGTGTGGAGTCTTGCGCCGAAGAAAGAGAGACGTTTTCTCGAGTAAGCTTTACTTTATCAATACATTTATACACTGAAAACGTTTCCTAATTATTTCCTTTACAACACAACATCTCGGTTAGGCTTTGTGGCCTAAAGGTGTCCTAAGGGAGTAAAGCTAGCTCTAGCCTTGCACATTATTACGTCACATACGCCCTTAACCTCTGGTAATCCTGCACTTCTTATTCACAAAAATTGTCAATGTCTAATATACCTTGCATTTATATTACTCTATTTAGACAAAAAGTCTAATACTCAAGTATATGAAATTCGTATTGTTTAAATGGTTGAAAACGGAAATTTGGAATATATAACATTAACTAGGAGCAAGTAGGGACAAATGCCTGTATTCATATTGATACAAATTTTAAACTTTTGTATAATTTTATTTTTTAATACAAATTGAATTTCATATAATTCATTTTTTTCAATGTAAAATTTTTTGTGAATTATATTTTATGTGAAAGCGTATGGTTTTGATATTCGTTTACAAATCATACTCAGGTGTTTTTCATTGCAATGTAAAAATCCCCCCCCCAAATCCGATGAAAAACCCTATTTTTCCTCTGCTCCTACGAGCCATCTCCCTCCTCTGTACGATATTCCAAGCTTCCGCAATCTGCTTTTAAGATTCGGCTCACGAAATTATACATAAAGATGTTTACACTCGTGCATCATTGTAGGACGATAACTTCTACACGCTGCAGGTCGCGGCGTGGAGACAAAATATAAAATATGTGACTGGTTTTGTATTTGATACGATCGTCTACGATTGTTCCAGACACTTTTACTACAAATGTCTTGAGACGAATTTAGATTCTTCTTCTCTGAACATTCTTATACGAATATGTTGTTACGATAACTCTATAGAATGCTTTATATTGCCGTCGCGTCGTTTCTGAGGGAACACTCATAAACCTTTAGCAATCATATGAATTTAAAGGAATCTCTATAAATAAGCAATTAAATTGGAAATAAAATAATATATACTTGTAACAGAACCTAAATCCAAAATGTTTTCCTTTTAACTTTTGGCTCTACAAGAATACCTAAACCAATTCGTTTTTGGCAGTGCTTCGCCACAAAACGTTTTCAAAGACCCTCTCATCGGACGCTACATTGACAGGAACTCTCAAATTCTTAACCTTAAATTGTAGATTGCACGCAAAATAATTGGAGTTATATTACTTATTAGTAAGTATTCCATGGTTTGCCTACCCACTCACTTTAAGGTGGAAACCATTCTTACGTGTGGATAATAAATTTGATGCTACCACAAGTTTTTTACAAGTACATTCAAGAAGTGCTTTAGTTTTAGTTAAAGTACAAAATGCAAAACTATCACAAGTTGAAATCCAGGTCCAGGTATAGTGAGAGGAGCTGAATCTGTCCTTTGAATTTATAATTTTGGAGAAATTTTAAGCTCCGTACCTGTCACTTTCACTAAGGATGCGAATTTTCTAGCAGTTTCATACTTTCTTGAAGCCGCTACAGTGTCCTGCTTCATTGGTGTGATAAGAAAGAAACGTTCACAGCTATTTCAAAGTAAAACAATCCGGATATGATCCATTAACAATACCAATAAACCATTTGAGGGGTTCTCGAACTATGTCAGTACTGTGTCGTATGTCATATAATTTTCCTACCCCTCCCCCAGCCCCGTAAAACATTATAGTGTTGTACTTTTTAGGAGAAAAAACCTATTATAATATAGTAGGGATGGAACGGTTCTTAAACTTTTCGATTCCATTACAAATTTCGATTCTGAATCTTTTCCTTCGATTCTAGATATTTAGGTCAATTCTCGATTTTTCTTGTTATATATGCCTCCATGATATTCTCTAATAATAATTTAGCTTACAATATAGTGAAGCCTTTTGAAAACTCTGTTTTAATGTAATGGCAACACAAAACATTCTTTGTTATGATTTATGAATAGGAATAACAGAAAGCATGACAAATATATCGGATAAAAATGACAAATAACGGACCATGAGTGCTTGCGATCGTCTTTGTTGTGGCACGTTACAAATATTAATAATATTTTTGTGATCACAATTTGCGTTTAAATTCATTCAAACCAACTAATACATAAATAAGACACAGTTGATGATTACTTATTTTCCCAATATTATTTTAACACTTATTTTAACAATTAAAAAAAAACAAGAATCGGAATCGGCGACTTAATCAATGCAGAATCGAGTACCGACTATCACTAGATACCATTACAATCAACGACTCCTGGAATAGAAAATCGGAATCAGTGCAACTGTATAACATAGTGTACTTCAGTCTGGGCAGCTATAGAAAAATCATTGTACAAAAAAATTAATTTGTACTAAATATATGAAAAAGCGGTGTGGTCGTAAAATTTATCAAGCTGTGATGCACTTTAATTCCAAACAATTTAGATTAAATAAAAGGAATAAATATTTTAAAAAAGTAAAATACACGATAGGAAGTTACAATAAATCTGTTTATTCTGATTTAGCTGCCACCAGAGTCATCGAAATTCTTCTTGCTTTGCCGCCGGCCTAGGAGCGGCACCGTTTCGGCCTTATCATCAAAATTTATGGGATGTAACCGACCCGCGTCCGTGCACCGCACACGTACATCCCGGGGAACGGAACTACGCCGTTTGCAAAATGGGTTTGTAGCAAACAATAACCCAAGATATTAACATACTTGAGTACAACAGAACTGAGGTTACTGAAGTTTAACTGCATTCAAAGACTAACCTTCCATACATTCTTACGTGATGTAAGACATTGACAGAAAGATTTCCTCCCGGGAAGAAGACGGACTAAGCAACAGTGAAACACAATTTTAGTGAATAAAAGTAGAGCCGACCAGTAAAAAAGGGCCGACAAGGCAGAAAAATCCAGTAAACAATCAAACCAGAACTTCAAAATTACAGCAAAAATTTCAAATAAAGTAAATGAAGCAGAGCCTTAAAATGCAAAATAATCGCCAATAGAACACGTCGACATTTTTGTAACACGAAATATAACTTTCAGTCATTTTGTATTATTGCTGTGTTGACTTTTTTTTTAATCTAATACATTATTATAGGTATATATATGTAAAATTATATATATACAATTTTAAAATTTAAAATTTTAATCGTAAATTCAAAACAAACTGGATTTAACTACAAATATCATGCCCTATCCAAATACCTATTAACAAGAATGTGTAAAGAAAAACAATTCTAAAGAAGGGACAGTTTTGTTCATTTGAAAGAGAAGTAGAATACAAACAGTGAAAGGAAGTGAATCCAGTAAACAATCAAACCAGAACTTCAAAGTTACAACAAAAATTTCAAATAAAGTAAATGAAGCAGAGCCTTAAAATGCAAAAATAATCTGCAATAGAACACGTCGACATATTTGTAGCACGAAATATAACTTTCAGTCATTTTGTATTATTGCCGTGTTTATATATATATATATATATATATATATATATATATATATATATATATATATAAATTAAAATATATAAAATTATGAAATTGAACATTTTAATCGTAAATTCTAAACAAACTGGATTTAACTACAAATATCATGCCCTATCCAAATACCTATTATCAAGAATGTGTAAAGAAAAACCATTCTAAAGAAGGGACAGTTTTGTTCATTTGGAAGAGAAGTAGAATACAAACAGTGAAAGGAAGTGAAAATGTAGCTAGGAAGACCATTGGCATTGGAAAATACCAGCAAGAATATATCGTATGATAGGTCACAACGTATCTTAAGAAATTTGTGATTGGAGGAAGTCTCACCACCAGAGAAGGAGTAGCCATAGAGGGAAGCAGAAGACAACGAAGGCAGTTTTTAGCGTCGTATGAGTAGTTAACCCGTAAAGTCGTTTCGAACTCGCTATGCTTTTTAAATTAGAGTGTAGAAGAATCATAAGGCCTAAGTTCGTTTGTAAGGGTAGCCTGGTAGCCTAGTATGTGAGTTTCCCAACCATTGTAGGGATTTTACTCTCTAAATGTGGTCTTTTTTACAGAACCTGTGTTGTGTTTTCTAAGTATTGAAGACGGTAAAAAAAGGGAAGTGAAATTTTTATTTCAGATGTAGAAGTAGATCAGTGACTAATTTGCAAGTTACCAAGATTAAATTTAAATTTTTTAAATTGTCGGGTCACAAAAATTCTAAAGAAATCCCAATTCTAAAATTTAAGCCTGAAGTCGGAAATGCATTGATATAGATAAAAAAGTATAAAGAACTTTCTAATTTTAAAAAATTAATTTGCGGTAACACATAAACACTAAAGAAAGAATTGAGGCAGAAGAGCGAAAACCAACTCAAAATAATACAGAGGGAAGGACTCAATCGGATCACAAAGTAGATCGTCCAAAACAACCTGAGAGGTCTGCACCAAACTTGTACTAAGATTTACAAGGACGCTGGAACCTGCTCCAGTTATACAAGTTTAGAGCTTTCTTCTTTCTTTCTAACAAGTGAAAAATTTAATTTTTTGGGGTTGTAATAGAGAATTAAAAAATTCTTTTGAAGTAAATTTTCATGTGTTTTTGTGTATAGTGGCTGTTCGAGTCAGCGCTCGAAGTTTCGCGGCCTACATTCAAACGCTCAGCTGGACTGTGCAGTGATGGTCACGTGATGTCCGATCTGCCAATCGATGTATGATTTGAAGTATTGATTTTCTGTGGCTTGATCCCCACTCCCTTAGCTCGCATTTTCCGTTTAGTTTGTCGTCCCTGTTGTCTCGGAACTGTCGTACAGTTAACAGCCTCGTTAAAATACCTCGTTACGTAAAATTGCACAACGCGTGCAAAGTGCCGCCTTTGACCGTGAAAACCTCGTACAAGCATTAAAACTGTTCGTCTTAATGTGTGTTAGTGTGACCGCGTTATTATATAAGTTATTTGCGGATTATTGACTTTAATTACAATCGCCGTTTGTAAGTTCCTTTGTGTCGTTCCGCGCCATAGTTCTTAAATGACTAGGATTTTAAATGCAGCTTATTGACTTCTCGTTTAAGTTTTAGTGTGACTTCGCCTGGCCAGGATTCCTACGAACTGGGTACCCAGGACCTCTACAGCTACGAGATCTACGACCACTTCAATTTTGCCTTTTCTTGCTCCACGAGGGTAAGTGCTGCATAAGCTTAAGTACTAATAATTCATTGATGTGTAAATTCAGTGCGAATTGTTCTGTAATTAAATGTGCTTGTACGGAGCCCATTATGGCTTTCTAACTTTCGTAATTGCGTGCTCAGCGATTGAAGTAAGGCACTTTGCCGCAGCTTACTATTGTTACTCACATTTCTAGTATATTATTGCCGATCTTTCTCGAACCTCGTTTTCTTCTCATTTTAGCTAAGCGCCAGTCGCTTCAGTGGCTATATCTTGTTAGAAAAAATAAGGCTTGAGACAAATACGACGCCATACTGGTTTACGTCTTAAAACCAAGATGGCGGTATTAAACTAGTAAGATGTAAACAAACGTTAAGAAATAAAGCCAAACTAGTAACAAGAATTACAATGACGCTGGGACCTGCTCCATTTATAAAAGGTTAGGGCTTTCTTACTTCTTTAAAATAAGTATAAAGTGTAAATATTTGAGGTTAAAATGGAAAATAAACCAATTTTTTTGACGTAAATTTTCATGAAAATATGTTTTTGAGTATAGTGGATTTATCTTGTTAGAACGAATAAACCCTGAGACAAATGCGACGCCATACTGGTTTACGTCATAAAACCAAGATGGCGGTATTAAACTAGCCAAATGTAAAGAAACGTTTAGAAATAGTCAAAATTTGAAATAATCACTTCAACCTTAAATAAAGGTAGTTTTAAATGAGTACACTAATTATAACGAGTAAAAATGTTTGTAAAATGTTGCAAATTAAGAAGTAAATAAATAAAGGGGGTTTTACAAAAATGTCAGGAATACAAGAGGAACCTTAACATATATAATTGTGCTACTTCTAGGGAACTGAACTCATGACAATTTGTTTATATAAAATATATATTATGTCTAGAGGGTTTTTTTTATTTAGAAATAAATGTGGTTATAGAAAATGTGTATCTAATTATATTCTTGTTATTTAAAAATTAAATGGTTAGTTGTTTGATAGGAATTAGGGCAGTTGTTAAGTTAGTTATAAATCCAATATATACAAAGCCAGTTAGAAATAAACCAAATTTAGGGTGACACAGAAATGTCAGGCAACATAAATGAAATGTTTGAAATAATTTATATGTACATTAAATAAGGGTTTGAAATGAATTATATTCATGCTTAACTTAATCTGTTTTGAAAAAAAGATCACTGTTAAAATTAAAGAAGAAATTTTAAAAATAGGACAAAATTAAAAATAATTTTGACTGAACCTTTTGTTTAGTATTCAGGGCCCATAAATATTTTTTTAGAAGAATATATCATTAAGGGTTTATCCTTAGATAGGGAATAGGGTTAATCATCCTTAAAGTAATAACCATAGCAAACGAAATAGAATGTTATTATAAAATCATAGAAATAAGTTATTGTTTTAGCAGCATAAAAAGAAAGAATAAGACGATTTTCAGGTTAGTTATTTGATCACAAATATGAAAATTTCTGATATAATTATGATATTTTAAGTATTTGTGATATTGTATGTGTGTGTTGTTTGTGTGTTGTGTGTGTAAGTAGGTGTGTGTGTGTGTGTGTCTGTTCGTGTGTGTGTGTGTGTGTGAGTTTGTGTGTTAGTCTATTTTCAGAAATACTTGTATACAAACATTCCAGATGTATTTAACAAATACTCAGTTTAATAGGTGGATTCTGATAAATCTTCTCTTCAAACCTAATAACTTACAATATTTAATATAAAACTATCAATATTCAATATTATCAGGCTCATAGTTTATTTTTCTCACTCTAATTCCCTTAAGGAATCCCATTAAAACACAAACTAGAGTGCAATATTTCCTTATAACCAGACAATAAATTACAATTTGCTGAGAAATAGCAGTAAGTTGTGATTTTAGTCCAGGTAAAAAATTAAGATTTTTAAAAATTATTAGATTTTGTTTTATTTATTATTGTTTGTAGTTTCTATTTAAATTTCATCACATAGTTCCGAATAACTATACATAGGTATTAAATATATGCATTTAGCATATAGTCAGTTTCTATATTTATAGGAATTAACATTGTAAACGATATTAACATAACCTCTAAATTTCGAGGAAAGCCGTTGTTTAGCCTAAATTTAATTATTTGTTCCAGATGAGGATTCACGCATGAACTAATAGAGCTTTACACGTGCCGCAAGCTGGACCTAAAGTTTTACTCTGTGCTGTAGACGTTTACACTTGGAAAATAAAAGACCTTGAACTCAAGTGAGTGGGGAAGGTAAATTTATTATACTATAAAGTAAACGTTTCTAGCTTGATATTTACACCGATAGGTTCTTTTGGCCTTAGACTTAGCGTTGTAGGATGACTTTTGTCGAGACACAACCTAAATTTTAACAAGGCAATGGCTCCTTGTTCAGTAAATTTGGCGCACTTATTAAAAAAAATGTTTTCTTACAATGTATCACTACCAGTCTTGATTTTTTAAAATAATAATCAATAACTGAGTAACGCATTGGAGAAACTCAAAGCATTTACGTAGAAATTCTGTAGATTATTGCCTACAGTAACATTTATTTCTATCGTCTTCTGTCTTGCTTAAAACGAAGTGTTGAGTTGAGCCGATATTCCTTCGTGCAAAGTGTTACATCCCTGCTTGCCTCACTTACAACAGAGATAATAAAATGTACACACTTAGAGCTGCAACATAATTTAAAGAGGCGACTTCACATACCTTGAGAGTTCACAGTATTGATAGTTGTTTAGTGTGTACAAAACAATTTGTCAGTCTAAAAACGTTTAGCAATTCGTAAACGAATAATAAGAGGGTAAAGTATGAGCTTTAAGACAAATCAAAAAACAATATTGGAACTAACGCTGTGTGCTGTTCCTCACCCTACTATAGCAACAGTACTTTTATAGGACAATAGTATTCCCTAATGAGAACTGCCTTACTGCATAGAACTGCCTTACTGCCAAGGGCGTATGTATTGTACACTTGTGAGGCGTTATTGTGGTAATATATATTTAACCAACATGTATTTCAGTGCATTTTATCAATCTACATCTTGTGAAATTTCGTAAACTTTTCAGTTTATTTTCAACCACTCTTATATAATTGATAGTTGTAAGGCCAGTGACTCATGGCTCGCGCGTTTAGCGGCGTCGCCTTCTTATCTTTTATTTTACAATAAACCTTTTCTGTTCGTTGCTATTTTTCTATAATTCTACGGTTTTACAAATCTCGACTAAAATAGCATTTGTGATTACTTTTATGTTACATGTTCCTATAAATTACTTCTTCTTGTCGATAACCATTCTTTTCTTGTAGACAACACTTACTTGTAGATTGCTTTTTATTATATTAGTTTTCTTGTAGATTTCGTTTTATTGTATATTACATTTTTGTGTAAATTCTTTTTTTTGTAGGTTAATTTTCTTGTAGGAAACCTAATCTTGTAAACTACCTTCCTTGTCTTTGTGTGAGGAATCAGAACTTGGCTGGTATATACCTTTATTCCCGTATATAAAGAGTGTTTAAATGGTAGTTGATTTCAATTTACATGTAGAATTATTACTTCCTAGGCACGCAATGGTGTTCACATGACCTCTAATGCAGCATACAGCTTATAGACAGTGAAGCATGTGGCATTATTGTTTTGCCATCAAACCCATTATAAACCTATTTCAACTTTTCCATTAGCGTCAAGTTCACTGTGCAGTTCTTTTTCCAACACCGAGTATTTTCCACTTATATTTCTGACTAAAAATATTTCTTGTTCCTAACTTTAACCTAAAACTTCTTTTTGTACGTAGTATTTTTCAACGGGTAAATTGTGAAGTGCACCATTTTACTCATACAAACTCTCTGTACAGCTCTATTAAAGACGTTCCCAAAGTCAAATAACTGCCTCCACGTTTGATAACAAACATTTGTTGTTGGTGGCTGCAAGGGGAATGGAGTTCTGTACACAACGTGAAGGTAAGTACAAACAGCAACCACAATGGCCCTTCTGTATGTAGCAACACTTATGTACTGTACTGTAATATTTTACCTCTAATGCAGCATACAGCTTACAGACAGTGAAGCATATTTAAATTATTGGCATTATCGTTTTGCCAATAAACCCATTATAAACCTATTTTAACTTCTTCATTAGCGCCAGGTTCACTAGACAGTTCTTTTTCCAACACCGAGTCTTTTTCACTTTCAGGTGAAGTTGTTTCTGAGTAAATCTTTCTTGTTCTCCTCTTCAACTTAAACCTTCTTTTCGTACGTAGTATTTTTTTAACTTGTAAATTATGAAGTGCACCATTTCACACATACATACTCTCTGTACAGCTCTATTATATAGGTTCCCAAAGCCAAATAACTGCCTCCGCGTTTGATAACAAACATTGGTTGTTGGTGGCTGCAAGGGGAATGGAGTACTGTACACTAAGTGAGGGTAAGTACAAACAGCAATCCCAATGGCTCTTCTGTACATAGCAATACTTATGTACTGTACTGTACTGTAATATTTTACAAATTATACAGTATGTAATATACATATGTAATTCCCATATCTATCTACATGTATACACTACTGTATACTGTAATTGTCTGTAAGTATAGTATTTAACACACCTAATCCTTATTACCCGCGGATATGGAGGCACAACTGTAATCATATTAGTCCACATTATTATGCTTGTATTTTTACCTTTTTATTCCTCTCTATTTACAGTTTGAATACCTATAATAGTTTTTATTTAAAGGACAAAAACATCTTAAATAACTTGTTTAATTAGCTACAAGCAGTAAGTTTTCACGAATATGTTACGTATGAATGTATACTTAAAATATGTTAAAAATCTCTTTATTTAGTATAGCATGACTGTGTGATACCTATCTCCATAATCTGTAACACCAAAAATTAATTTGGTGTTCCGTTTGTGTTCTTCAACTCCTTGTTTAAAACTACGACCTGCTTGCTCATTGTATTGTAAATTGTTATTAGTTTTGTATGCTATTTATGTATGGTGTTGTGATGTATTTGTTTTCCCTTTCTTAGTGTTAATTTTAGTGTTTTTTGTACATTGTGCAGTTTGTCTATAATTATGGTGTTGTATCCATTTGTTTATGTTAAATATTTAATATTGTATAGTTCTATGTTTAGGTTTTTCATTGAAGCTTCTTTAAGTCTGAATGCAGCGTGTTTGTGCTGGCTAGAGTGGTTTGGGGTGTTGTGGATAAGTGTGTCTATTGTTATGGGTTTCCTGTAAATGTAGAAGCTGTTTTTGTGTGTGTGGGTTTTTTGTTATGGTGAGGTCAAGGAAGTTAAAAGATAGGTTGGTTTCAATTTCTGAGGTGAACTTGATTTTTGGGTGTATTTTATTAGTGTAGGTGTGGAGTTTTACGCATTGTTAGGTGTTGCCTCTGTATAGTGTTATGATATCAACGACTTATCTATGCCTTTTAATGAATTTGTGTGCGTGTATATTACTTGTGATTATTTTGGTGTTTTTATGTGTTGTAGGAAAATTTCGCTCAGGGCACTGCTGATAGGACTTCCCATGGGTAGGCCATCTGGCTATGAATAGAAGTTAGGTGTGTGGGTGAAATAGTTTTGTTTAGAGATGGTTTGGAGGATGTATAGGATTTCGGTATCGTGGGTTTTCGGTACGTTGTTCTGTATTAATTTCTATGATATTGAGAGTTTCGGGTGTGGGTATGATGGTGTACATATTTGTTATCTCGAGTGATAGTAGTGTTGAATTGTGTGGTATGTTTATGTCTTTTATTTTATTTATGAGGTTTGTTCTGTTTTATATTGGTGTTCCTATGTTTAAGTTTATAGATTGTCAGATTATTTTGTTATGTTTTTGTTACTTTATGTTAAGGGGCATTTGTCTAGTTGATGATGGCTCGGATGGGGACATTGGGTATGTGCGTATTAGAGAGAGCTTGGAGGGTAGGTACTTTAGGGTGGATTTGTTTTAGGTAGTGGTTTTTTTGTTTTTGCTGATAATGTATTCGGATGTGTTAATTAGTTGTTTGATGGTTCTGTGATATTTCTCAGTTGGATCTGTATTTAGTTGTATTATATTATTATTTATTATGTATTCATTGATTTTGTCATTTAGATGTTTGTAATAACAATTCCTGTGTTGTTGCATTTTTCTGCTGTGGTGAGTGTGAGGTTTAGTGTAGCTTTTTGTTTTATGTTTGCTGCGATTTTAATTTAATTGTTCACGTTTTTGTTGGTTATGTTTTTGTGTTTGTTTATGTTTTTTGTGTCATTGGTGACGAAGTGAGTTTTGGTCATTGGTGACGGTTTTTTGAGTTGCTTTTTCAGTTTGTAGTATGTTTCTATTTGTAATATTATTTGATTTTTATTGTAGGTTCTATTTCAGGCCTTTGTTTATTAAATTCATTTCGTGTTGTGTGAATTTGTTGTTAGTGAGGTTAAATGTACGGAGGTAGAATTGTGTGGGTTGAGAGTATATTGTGTTTTTTGTTTTACATAATAGTTGATTAAACTTTTTGTTGTGTTTATTTTTAATGTTTATTAGTTTATTTGTTGCCCAATTATTAGTGTCTATTATGATTTGTTGTGAGTTCGCGTCCGATCGTGTTGTGGAGATTTAGGTGAATTCGCTATAACTTTTGGTTCAGTGAGTCTTTATTTTTGTATACAGTTTTAAGGGTTTGTTTTATGTAAATTAAACATTTACACAATATGAAATTTACAGACACACAAAACACAAAGTACAAACTTATTAAACGAAAAAACCCAATACAAATCAGACAAACTCTTTGATACTATCGAAAACCTACCTTTAAAACCGTCACCACCTAACCCAACATCTCCAAGCAGAAGACACTGATGAACATCGCCACATGCGATTGAAAACGTTCTGTCTCAGTAAGTTTTTACAAATTTACAAAATTTAAAGTTCGGATAGTCATAAACTATTGTTAAAGTGAATAATTAAAAACAACAATATTAAGTTTGCAAAATAAAAAGAGAATTTCCTTGGAGTTTTTGAGATGGAATATTTTGTTTGTTTGTTATTATTTATTCACTTTCTTTTTTTCGTTTCTAATTATGGTGGTCTATAATTTCTCATTATGTAATGCGTTTAGGGTCGCTCCTAGGTTGGTATTGCTGAAATAATGTAATCTAAAGTTTTAGTTTTTAACCAAAATATTGTTTTAGTTAAGTTGAAATCCTGGTAGTTTTTCGTAGAATAGAAACGGTTCTTTATTATCATTGCAATGTTTGGTAAAGTTCTTTTATAATAAGCAATATCATTGATATTAACATATTTTCCTGGTTACAGATGCAGACGTCGGGAACAGGCTTCTGAAAGGAAAACTTACGACAACTTCTGGAACCAGAAAATCATATTTTAAAAAGGACCAAAAGTTCATTATTAACGGTAAGTTTTAAATATAAGTGTCTGTTATTATATTATCAAAACAAGAGATTTTTTTTTCATTAAATAGTCACACATTGTTAACATTGATAATTTTCTATTTTTGTAAGTTTTTCCTCTCCATTTACATTCTAACTAACTCTAATAGTTTTTTACCTAAAGCACAAAGGCACCTAAAGGTGTTTGTTTAATATCACACTTCAAGCTTTGCCCCTGCTATTGCTCCGTAGACTATTTGTTTAGGAGACTTGTGTACTTAGTTATCTGCTTGTTCGTTGTAGGGGCTGAATCTACCACGACATATTAAGTGTAAAACTATCTAATATTAGATTTATTTATTATAAATGAGGTTTCACATGAACAAATTTGAGTTACCAGATTTGTAATACAAGACTTTACAAGGAACTAATTTTTAATCCTTTTTTATTATTGGTCAAATATAAATCAAACTCACAGTTTTGCATCTCATAAAACTTTCTTTTATAACTAACAATATGATTGAAATTATAAACACATTTTGCTGGTTACAGATGCAGACGTCGGGAACAGGCTTCTAAAAGGAAAACATGAGACAACTTCTAGAGCAGGAAAATCATATTTTATAAATGACCAAAATTACTTATAAAGGTAAGTCTTGTACCATTTGTAAGATTATACAACTATCCTTAATAAGTACAGCTGAGATCATAAATCTAATGTTTTGGGCATTTTGGTCCCCAATGAATGTTATTTGTCATCCGTTGATGTTACAACTTTATTCACTAAACCTCTTGCATGTTTAGCTACTAATAGTTTAAAAACTTAGGTATTTAATAAGAGAACTCACTAAGTTTAATGAAGCAGGCTTTCTGGAATTAGTTACAATTTTACCTAATAATGCTTACTTTCGGTTAACAATAGACTTTACAAACAAATTGTAGGCTCTCCTGTGGGATCTAACACATAGCCTATATAATCCAATAGGGAATGGGGGATCTAGAATATTTGGGAAAAGTAAAACACATTTAAGTCTATATTAACAGCTTGCCTGCGATATTTTTACTGCTGTTCCTTGGAATAGAACGCGTGATGCAGTCGGTTTGTTTAATACGTATGAATAAATATATAATTTAGGGTTGGAATAGATCTTAATACTTGTTTAAGGTTTATACAGATATATGTCATAAGGGATAAGGGAAGTATATTATTGATATCTGGTATAGGGCGAACAATTTTACAGGATGATATATTAATTATTGGTTTAGGAACTACAGGCGCTTATAGTGATAAAAAATAGCCAGATTTTATAATTTCAGGACAACAGAACGCAAGTTTTCTCTTCCTAAACCGTCATATATATGGAAATATTCAACCCAACAAGATGTTTCTTATACAAAACTAAAGAAGAAAGCTGGTATTTTCATCCGCTGCTCACCTCTTCTTCTGTTTCCTACTCGAAACTGAAAATAAATGCAATCAAATTAGTACTTCCGTTGGGGCTAAGCTGCGACCCTGGGGATGTGCCCCTGCGTCACCTGGAACATATCTGTAAAGCAGAATCTATTAGTATGTATATTCTTACTGTTGTATTATGGTTAGAGCTAAGTGGTCAGTAGGGACAGCGGCCGTCTGCGTGTCGTGGGTGGGGTCATATCTACCCAGTGAGGAAATAAGTGGGGATGTTGTATGTGCGTGAGTCTGTTTGTAGAACCTTGTTGCTAGGTGTCGGAGAAGTTGTTTGATGAAAGGTACTTTCGTCGCTTTCTCCGTGAGGTTTATCTGCTTTGTGTGGTGATGGTGTCTGTTCTAGGCGCTTTCCTGGAGTTTGTTTGTTAACACCTTACGGTTTGACAGGTATGAGCTAGCTAGGTGTATAAGCCCGTTTGGAAATCCATAGTCCCTTAGTTTCACTAAGATCGTAGTTTAACGTTGTGCCAGACCTGGTCAAACCCCTTTTCAATTTCCAGGAAGACTACCCCAGTCGAGCAGTAGTTATTGAAATTCTTGGTTGCATTCTCCACCCTCTCGTCAGCAGAAGCGTGGCCGAGTGTTTTGTCCTAAAGCCACATTGCTCTGGCCTTAGTATGTTGTGTGTGTGGATATGCGTGTTGATACGTTTGTGTAGGGTTTTTTTCAAATACCTTGCCCATCCTATTCAACAAGCTTATCGGTCTGTTTGAGTTATTCGGGCCGATGAGTGGGGGATAGCGCAGTGGTTCTCGCGTGAAGTGTTTAACCATCGGCCAGATTGGTGTATCTGTTGTGTTTAAGGTCGCTAAATCCGCTTGGAAGCGATCGACTTTGTACTGAATTAGTTCTCGCTTAATTTGCCTCTCAAGGCGGTCAACAATTGTGTAACTTTTTGTTAAAAGATATCGTTAGGTGCTGCATACCAGCGGACTTACGGTGAACTATTGCAAACAAGAAGGCTTTATGCAGCACGAAGTGGAATATTAATAGATTTTTTTTAGCAAATTACTCATAAACCACAAAATATTTTTCTAATTTTAAGTCAGCACTAATATTGACTTTTCTCCTTCACAAGGTATAACACTCATATAGCTTTCCTCATTTTCTCTCAACACTCAAAACCCATCTTTATAATAAAGTGACTTACACCACTAATTTATTTCGGTGGCTCATATGTTATAAGAAAAATCTTGTGTTAAATATCTGTAGAAACATATCTGTAGTGACACGTCACTATAGAAACAAATCGATTTCAGCGCCGGTTTATAAATTGTATAGGTTTAAGGCGCCTGATCTTTTATTTCCTGGTTCCATGATACAAGGAATTCTTAAAACCGTCATATCTCTGCACATATTTACCCAACAAGATGTTATGTATATTTAACAAAAGGAGAAAGTCTGTATTTTCATCCGATATTTCTTTACTTCATTTTTCCTTGTCTTCTGTAGTAGTTAAAGCCAAACCGGTTCCCGCTGTTTTACAGGGAAAGTCTCTGAATCTATACAAACTGTCCTCCTCTGTTATAAAAGATTCAAGATATAGTAACTTACATTTTAGTAACGAAATAAGAAGGGTCGGGGTAAGTAAGCGATGCGTCAACATGCACCCAGACCGCTTCGCCTGCTTACCTCCTCACGCCCTCTTGGGTTGGAACTAATCTCGCTCTATACCAAAGTAAGTAAAAGTATGAAACAGCGGCTTGTTTTGTATCTTGATAAAAGGGAAATGACGTGGTTTGCGCCTAAAAACTTAGAAGTTAGAGCAATGGTGTTATAAAATAATACGGTACTTGTAGTAACAAATTATTAATTAACTTTTTGTAAAACATACAATCCCAAACACTCACGAAACAACTAAGAATCTAGGTCTCAGATTACGTCCACACTGTTGTGTTACGTGGGGAAATACATCACCGAGCGGTCAGTGTTGGAACTCATTAACATAGAATTAGAAGCCACTGCGCCAACTTACCCCTGTGACAATTAGCCCTGGTCTCCTACTTATAGGTTCTGCAACAATAACAAAGCCTTTATGGTTACAAAATAAGATAAGGGTAAGTTCCCATCGTTATTTATAAAGTCAGGTATATTGCAGACATGGAGGAGGTTTATGTGATACATCGCACCTTGTAGTTTAATTGTAAAAACATCGAGGTTATTTTTACGTCCAAGCATTGTTTATACGGGGGCTGTACATTTTGCACGAGGACGATTTGCCTTTAAGGATTAAACTTTCCTATATAAATATACCTACGTCCTTCATAGAAAGTTATGTAAGGTTTGTCTAATACCGTAAACTTATATTAGGGGCGGTTGGCGGCTTAGATCTAAAGCTGATGGCATTTTGGACCCCAGTGAGTATTATTTCTCATCCCTTCATGTGACATCTTTATTCAATAACAAAGGAACTCTCCAAGTTTTTCCATTTATACTCATTATCACTAAGTTTTCAATTTTTTCTAATTTGTAATGAAAAATAATAAAACTAAATAAATGTTTTTTCAATATACCACGCTTTTAAAACTGACTAAAATGTATAAAATAATTTTTCATGGCCTTCTACAATGTTGAGGGAGATTTGTTAGTAACTATGGATATGTTTGTAATATTTGGAGGGGAAGACGTGTGACGCTGTCAGTAAATAATACAAGTAGAGAAACCATGATGAGGGCACAGAGAATGAAATAAATTACAGACAATGCCATTTCCAATTCATTGAAATCGTCTGTGAATATTTTCGGATTCTCTACTAGCATTATTTACTGTCTACACCCCACGTTTTTTCATCCAAGTATTAAAAATATAGGCTATCCATAGTCACTAACAATTCTCACTCAACATTGTAGAAGGCCATGAAAAATTATTTTCTACATTTTAGTCAGTTTTAAAAGCGTGGTATATCGAAAAAAACATTTATTTTATTTATTATTTTTCATTACAAATTAGAAAAAATTGAAAACTTAGTGATAATGAGTATAAATGGAAAACTTAGAGAATTATTTTGTTATTTATGCTGTTTTTAGGCTGCTGTTTAGCCTTATGTCCGGGTGACAAATATCAATCGATATTGCAATATAGATGAGACTCTGTCAGGGACATATATGCGAGTAGTAGGCCTACATGTGGCTTGCGTCGCTGGCAAGGTGAGTAGTGTGGCTTAGGAGTATTATTTGCTCTTGCTTGAGCAAGTCGAGGCACGCAATTGGCAAGGCAAGAAGAATTGCGTCCCTTGTCTCACGTGACCTCCCTTGAGCCTTTCTTTTGTTATTATCTCCAAGGTCGATCTTACCCTGTTCTTCGGAATGTTTTATATCTCGCTTACAGCATTTGGCTAATCGTGCAACCTTACCCGCTTCAGGTTCATCTTGCCGCCCAACTTGCCGTGTTTGCTTCTCCTCGTTGTGCAGCCGTCACTTTAACTATTGTGACGATTGTCACAAACGCAACATTCACTCCCACACATAGCACAAAATTAAATGCACGTTTGACGGGGAAAGCCAGGTCACTATGCACTATCACCTATCATGTGGTTATGATAGAAATACAAAACTTAAGGTTAGAATAAAAATTAATAGTTGTTTAAGGTATTTATAAAAATATATGTTATAAGGGTAAGGGTGGGTATGTTATTAATAATTGGTGTAGGTAGAACACTTTTACAGGATGATATATTAATTAACGGTTTAGAAATTGTACGCGCTGTTAGTGATAAAAACAGCCTGATTTTACATTTCCAGGATTGACGAATGCAACTTTTTTATTTACAAACGGTCACGTCTGTGGAAATATTCAACCCAAACAAGATGTTTCTTATACGAAACTAAAGAAGAAATCTTGTATTTTTATCCTCGGTTGTCATTCTAAAAATATCTTTTACAGTCTTTAGGTAAACATGAAAATAAGTGAATAAATAGACAATTCAATAGTAAAATCATAATGAATACTTTTCGTAAAAGAGAAATATTGTTATTTTCAATGAGTAATTCAAGTGATAGGGTAATGTAGCCTATAAGTTACTTTAATGACAGACAGCATAGTAAACATAAACCTAAAGTCAAAAAGGGCTATAGATCTGAACATAGATTTTTTTCAACCCGGATCTGGGCCCCAAAAACCCAACCTCTAGCGAGCTACCTCTATCTCACATGCACATGCGGTTAGTATCCCTACCGCAAGTGGAGGTGAGAAAAGCAGAGGACGACTTGGGAAAGCTCCCAGAGCCCCCTGCATCGTGCAGTGCGCTAAGGCGAGTCGTGGGCTGCTTATGTTTGCTGTAATGTACGAATAGATGGGTGTTTGGTTGCATTGTCATCCATTCCTGAATGTAAGTAAAATTTCAAGTATGTACCTTCAAGTCTGTAGCTCCTCAATTAAATTTAATTTGAGTCTCTAGCTCATCTCCCAAGTTCGATTTGTTTAAGTAACCATGGTTTAAACAAATGTAGAGACAAGAAACCTAGTTAATATTTCATTGTTATCTGATTTTGACCTATATTTAAAATTTCAGGTCTCTAGCTCATTGGGAAGTAAGTTCAAACTTGATTGCAACATTTCACCCTGACAGACAGACAGATGTGACGAAACCGAACTAATAAAAACATTTTATTTTTTGCTATATACATCGATAGTTTTGGTATGTAACGTAGAAGAGGGTGGTGTCAGTTGTTTTTCAGAATTTTGTCTAGTTTTCGAGTTACTTACATTTTTGTGTAAGGAAATTATTGTTACAACGAATTGACAGATACTGCTGTCAAGCGGATATTTTCTAAACTAATTGGTACAAGATTGATTTATGCAGTACAAATCCGATCGAAAATTACTCGTTTTCTATAACCAATTACTCAAACACTGTTAATTATATATATTTAAAAATCGAAGAAAATAAATAAAAATTGATTTAATTTTTTCATTCGGTATAATGAAAATCTTGTGTTAAATATTTCCAGAGAGATGACTTTTAAAACGCCTTGCAAGTGCAACCTGAAAATGTAGTCTGGCGGTTTTTATCACTTTAAACACGTACAACTCTTACCGGCCCTTATTTTTCAAAACTTGTTTCTTTATTGATTTTCTTCTTTCCATTTGTATAAAAGTAAACAAATTAAATATTACTTTATCTTGGACTTATTGTTTGTTAAAACAAGATTATATGTACATCGGGAGATGAGAAATGAATAAAGAAACGATTTGAGTAAAGAAAGATGAAACCATAAAATGCATGAGAAGAGAAGATAAAATCAGTAACTCCAGCTAATAAACGTAAGCGATCAGACCAGCGCAACTGTGCAGTGGACTCGTTCCATCGCCGTGTAATTTTAGACGTAATACAGGACTTTTACCTTGACAAAAACACAATTTTAAGGGATAAAATAAATTTTGAATGGAGTGACAGATCCTTAAGAGTCCTGAATGAGATGGGGTTTAAGTGGAAAAAGCAAGAAAACGCGGAAAATTTTATTACACTTGTTTGTATTATCTTGGCATAAAACACTACTTGCTGATGTATTCAGCAGACGTGTTTTGCACTAACTCAGCGCATTTTTCAATGCTGCAATTTTTCAATTACTAACAAGTCTGTTGCTCAGGTGTGTTGTGTTGGTGCGAGTCTGTGGTGTATTTTATATAATCTGTGGTTTTCTGACCTGACTTATCCACAGGAGATTACCACGGAAACATAAACTTCTCAAATTTTTCAAAGTGGATTGAAGAAAAGGTAATTCCCAACATCCCATTGGACCCAACCGTAGTAGTGGTAAATGCTTCTTACCATAACAAGGAAGTGGATAAACCTCCATCAAAGTCAAGCCTCAAGAAGGACATGCATGAGTGGCTATAAAACCCGGGCATCAAGTGATACGTTTACCTCCTACATGTGTGACTTGAACGCTATGGAATCTGCTTGGAGTAAGCTAAAATACTTTGTGCGACAGAACAATACCAAAGGAGAAATATGCATTAAAATACTGAAGGAATTGGTGAAAAGGTGTTTTGAAAACATCACTTCCGATGCCTGGGGAGGTTTTGTTCATCCCACTAAAGCCATGGAAGAGTTCTACTGAGGGAGAGACAGCGTTGTTGTGTGATCGTGAACCTCGGAGCCGACGACACCGACACCACCGATACGTCCAGTGAGGAGAACGTTACTGATGAAGACCTCGCAACGCCTTTACCTTAGGTATAAAGCCTTGAATGATTATATTGACCAACAGTTTGCAATATATAAATATTTTTATTTTCTCAAGTACCAGAATAACTACTTAATAAGGATAAATATTTTATATTAAACATATTTCGAAACAAGATTTTACTCAGTTTAGTTTCCTTCTATTTTACCTCGTGATTTATCTACTTTATGGCTAGGTTAGGTCCTAACTAATGCATTTCAACTATAATTTGTATATGGTAGGAAAATGTTTAAAAATCATAGGTTTTTAAATGTAATGTTTAAAATATTACGCTCCAAAGAAACAGGATTTCACTTTTATTGCTTTGGCGATGCATTCGTTGTTGGAAACAGTTGCGTTAGCGATGTGTATAAACTATTAAATCTTTTTGTGTTTTTATGACAATAATAGGTTTCATATTTTATTAACCTTTAATATACAAATTTATATAAATTATGTACGTCTATATAGGCCTAATGTTAATTATACACAATATAAAAGATATGAGTATTATAATAAGTAACCTAAAATCATATATCAAACCTTTCCTGCAAATCTGACGTTTTGGGTTAGACCATGATTTTAGAAATGACCTTAGCGTTTTGACCTGCCTCTTCTCGTGCGCCGGAGACTATGTGTTAGTGGCTCGACGAAGGACCCCCCTTTGCCATCCCTATAGAGAATAAGAAATTATGCCCGTCGTCCTCCATTGAAAAACGTATAGTGCGCATGCGCCGTATATAAATTTAACTACCAAGATTGACCAATAAATAAGTGTTAATAATACATCTTTCAGTTTTATTTATGCCTGAGGTATTAGAAGCATTAGTTAAATACCAAATTAAAATGTTATATATATTTAAATGCATCAATAATATAAAGCTTCAGGAATATCCTTTAATAAGGATAGAAGGTTGTAGAGTTTGCGTCCTAAAGTAAAACAAAGCACGCAAATGGGTAACTTGACTGTTGTGTGGGGATATTTCATCCGAGTTGATGCTCCCCTGTTGTTGATGTTCTTCGCCCCCGTTAACGAAATTCTGGGGGGGCGCAGAGCAATGTATTGGGCTTCTTATTCCTTGTCGTCTCAAAAATATAACCAGGTTATGAGGCTGTATGTAAATAAAATTGATTTTGAATCTCTTCATTGGTTAGTCTAGATTTACCGCAAAATAAACCTTTGATTGTCGCCACGTACTCGTTATGGCATATTCCATTTCAGATTAGGTTTTTGCTGGCATGGTACTAACTACTGCAGATAAAATCTTTTATCCTAGAGCAATATTTTCGACCATTTGGAATTTGACAGCCTTAGACAACATTGCTTTCCTTCAAGAAACGTTAGTAGGTAATCTCCCTTAGAACAAACTTTCCTTATCCATTCCCCTTTCCAGATCTTGCACCACCTGATGCCTACAATTGGGGAATGGTGAAGAAGGTTTTCCGGAATGGTGAAAAATAACCACGTGTAACAACACCTCTTCACCAAAATGATGCAAAACCTTCACAAACGGTGCAAGTTTAGCCTCAGATTGCACGGAAGTCATATAGAACATGTTTATACCTGTAGCCGTCCCCTGTATATTCTTTTCCGACCAATAAATGTGGTCAGAAAATCCTACATAGTTCTCAGTTCTCTCATTACTAACTACCATTTCCCCTGAGGTCCTGGGAATCCTTCCTTAGGTCGTGCTAAGCTCCAGGTTGTCGCCAGTGCTTTGGTCACAAAGCAGTCTTCTGGCCGTAATAGTGAAACTGATTGGCCTAGTTAAAATTACAGAAAATAGTACAATTTTATGAATTATAATAATAATCATAGTCAAGGAATTATCTACCTTGTAGGTGCTGGCATCTGCGTTACTATTTCCAATCTATTTATCAATGGACGTTGCTGAGTGCAGTAGCTAGCAACTGTAAATGTTATGGTACAAGCCATGATCTGTAAGATTTTGTTTATATCTATGGTTACAAACTGTTAGGATTGGAAAGACGTTATTAATTTATTATTTCTCTAAAGTTTTACTTTAATTTCTATTCGCTGCTTTAATAGTTTTACAGATGAATTTAAGGACATTTATATAAAAAACACCGTATATATAGTGCCCGATTCCCCAACATTGTAGTTTACAATGTCCGTTTATGATTAGACATCCCCAGCAGGAGGTTGGTGGAATTTTAAACCATAGAAACATCATTTGACATGGATTATTTGACCTTGTAAGTGCTGGCATCTGCGTTACTATTTCCAAACTTTTTATCAATGGACGTTGCTGAGTGCAGTAGCTAGCAACTGTAAATGTTGTGGTTTAAGGCATGATCTTTAAGATTTTGTTTATATCTGTGGTTACAAACTGTTAGGATTGGAAAGACGTTATTAATTTATTATTTCTCTAAAGTTGTAACTTTAATTTCTATTCGCTGCTTTAATAGTTTAGCTAGCAACTGTAAATGTTATGGTACAAGCCATGATCTGTAAGATTTTGTTTATATCTATGGTTACAAACTGTTAGGATTGGAAAGACGTTATTAATTTATTATTTCTCTAAAGTTTTAACTTTAATTTCTATTCGCTGCTTTAATAGTTTTACAGATGAATTTAAGGACATTTATATAAAAAACACCGTATATATAGTGCCCGATTCCCCAACATTGTAGTTTACAATGTCCGTTTATGATTAGCCATCCCCAGCAGGAGGTTGGTGGAATTTTAAACCATAGAAACATCATTTGACATGGATTATTTGACGTTGTAGGTGCTGGCATCTGCGTTACTATTTCCCAACTATTTATCAATGGACGTTGCTGAGTGCAGTAGCTAGCAACTGTAAATGTTATGGTACAAGCCATGATCTGTAAGATTTTGTTTATATCTATGGTTACAAACTGTTAGGATTGGAAAGACGTTATTAATTTATTATTTCTGTAAAGTTTTAACTTTAATTTCTATTCGCTGCTTTAATAGTTTAGCTAGCAACTGTAAATGTTATGGTACAAGCCATGATCTGTAAGATTTTGTTTATATCTATGGTTACAAACTGTTAGGATTGGATAGACGTTATTAATTTATTATTTCTCTAAAGTTGTAACTTTAATTTCTATTCGCTGCTTTAATAGTTTTACAGATGAATTTAAGGACATTTATATAAAAACACCGTATATATAGTGCCCGATTCCCCAACATTGTAGTTTTCAATGTCCGTTTATGATTAGACATCCCCAGCAGGAGGTAGGTGGAATTTTAAACCATAGAAACATCATTTGACATGGATTATTTGACCTTGTAGGTGCTGGCATCTGCGTTACTATTTCCAAACTATTTATCAATGGACGTTGCTGAGTGCAGTAGCTAGCAACTGTAAATGTTGTGGTTTAAGGCATGATCTTTAAGCTTTTGTTTATATCTGTGGTTACAAACTGTAAGGATTGGAAAGACTTTATTAATTTATTATTTCTCTAAAGTTGTAACTTTAATTTCTATTCGCTGCTTTAATAGTTTAGCTAGCAACTGTAAATGTTATGGTACAAGCCATGATCTGTAAGATTTTGTTTATATCTATGGTTACAAACTGTTAGGATTGGAAAGACGTTATTAATTTATTATTTCTCTAAAGTTTTAACTTTAATTTCTATTCGCTGCTTTAATAGTTTAGCTAGCAACTGTAAATGTTATGGTACAAGCCATGATCTGTAAGATTTTGTTTATATCTATGGTTACAAACTGTTAGGATTGGAAAGACGTTATTAATTTATTATTTCTCTAAAGTTTTAACTTTAATTGCTATTCGCTGCTTTAATAGTTTAACTAGAAACTGTAAATGTTATGGTACAAGCCATGATCTGTAAGATTTTGTTTATATCTATGGTTACAAACTGTTAGGATTGGAAAGACGTTATTAATTTATTATTTCTCTAAAGTTTTAACTTTAATTTCTATTCGCTGCTTTAATAGTTTTACAGATGAATTTAAGAACATTTATATAAAAAACACCGTATATATAGTGCCCGATTCCCCAACAGTGTAGTTTACAATGTCCGTTTATGATTAGACATCCCCAGCAGGAGGTTGGTGGAATTTTAAACCATAGAAACATCATTTGACATGGATTATTTGACCTTGTAAGTGGTGGCATCTGCGTTACTATTTCCAAACTATTTATCAATGGACGTTGCTGAGTGCAGTAGCTAGCAACTGTAAATGTTGTGGTTTAAGGCATGATCTTTAAGATTTTGTTTTTATCTGTGGTTACAAACTGTTAGGATTGGAAAGACGTTATTAATTTATTATTTCTCTAAAGTTGTAACTTTAATTTCTATTCGCTGCTTTAATAGTTTAGCTAGCAACTGTAAATGTAATGGTACAAGCCATGATCTGTAAGATTTTGTTTATATCTATGGTTACAAACTGTTAGGATTGGAAAGACGTTATTAATTTATTATTTCTCTAAAGTTTTAACTTTAATTTCTATTCGCTGCTTTAATAGTTTAGCTAGCAACTGTAAATGTTATGGTACAAGCCATGATCTGTAAGATTTTGTTTATATCTATGGTTACAAACTGTTAGGATTGGATAGACGTTATTAATTTATTATTTCTCTAAAGTTGTAACTTTAATTTCTATTCGCTGCTTTAATAGTTTTACAGATGAATTTAAGGACATTTATATAAAAAACACCGTATATATAGTGCCCGATTCCCCAACATTGTAGTTTTCAATGTCCGTTTATGATTAGACATCCCCAGCAGGAGGTAGGTGGAATTTTAAACCATAGAAACATCATTTGACATGGATTATTTGACCTTGTAGGTGCTGGCATCTGCGTTACTATTTCCAAACTATTTATCAATGGACGTTGCTGAGTGCAGTAGCTAGCAACTGTAAATGTTGTGGTACAAGCCATGATCTGTAAGATTTTGTTTATATCTATGGTTACAAACTGTTAGGATTGGAAAGACGTTATTAATTTAATATTCTCTAAAGTTTTACTTTAATTTCTATTCGCTGCTTTAATAGTTTAGCTAGCAACTGTAAATGTTATGGTACAAGCCATGATCTGTAAGATTTTGTTTATATCTATGGTTACAAACTGTTAGGATTGGAAAGACGTTATTAATTTATTATTTCTCTAAAGTTGTAACTTTAATTTCTATTCGCTGCTTTAATAGTTTAGCTAGCAACTGTAAATGTTATGGTACAAGCCATGATCTGTAAGATTTTGTTTATATCTATGGTTACAAACTGTTAGGATTGGAAAGACGATATTAATTTATTATTCTCTAAAGTTTTACTTTAATTTCTATTCGCTGCTTTAATAGTTTAGCTAGCAACTGTAAATGTTGTGGTTTAAGGCATGATCTTTAAGATTTTTTTATATCTATGGTTACAAACTGTTAGGATTGGAAAGACGTTATTAATTTATTATTCTCTAAAGTTTTACTTTAATTTCTATTCGTTGCTTTAATAGTTTAGCTAGCAATTGTAAATGTTGTGGTTTAAGGCATGATCTTTAAGCTTTTGTTTATATCTGTGGTTACAAACTGTAAGGATTGGAAAGACTTTATTAATTTATTATTTCTCTAAAGTTGTAACTTTAATTTCTATTCGCTGCTTTAATAGTTTAGCTAGCAACTGTAAATGTTATGGTACAAGCCATGATCTGTAAGATTTTGTTTATATCTATGGTTACAAACTGTTAGGATTGGAAAGACGTTATTAATTTATTATTTCTCTAAAGTTTTAACTTTAATTTATATTCGCTGCTTTAATAGTTTTACAGATGAATTTAAGGACATTTATATAAAAAACACCGTATATATAGTGCCCGATTCCCCAACAGTGTAGTTTGCAATGTCCGTTTATGATTAGACATCCCCAGCAGGAGGTTGGTGGAATTTTAAACCATAGAAACATCATTTGACATGGATTATTTGACCTTGTAAATGCTGGCATCTGCGTTACTATTTCCAAACTATTTATCAATGGACGTTGCTGAGTGCAGTAGCTAGCAACTGTAAATGTTGTGGTTTAAGGCATGATCTTTAAGATTTTGTTTATATCTGTGGTTACAAACTGTTAGGATTGGAAAGACGTTATTAATTTATTATTTCTCTAAAGTTGTAACTTTAATTTCTATTCGCTGCTTTAATAGTTTAGCTAGCAACTGTAAATGTAATGGTACAAGCCATGATCTGTAAGATTTTTTTATATCTATGGTTACAAACTGTTAGGATTGGAAAAACGTTATTAATTTATTATTTCTCTAAAGTTTTAACTTTAATTTCTATTCGCTGCTTTAATAGTTTAGCTAGCAACTGTAAATGTTATGGTACAAGCCATGATCTGTAAGATTTTGTTTATATCTATGGTTACAAACTGTTAGGATTGGATAGACGTTATTAATTTATTATTTCTCTAAAGTTGTAACTTTAATTTCTATTCGCTGCTTTAATAGTTTTACAGATGAATTTAAGGACATTTATATAAAAAACACCGTATATATAGTGCCCGATTCCCCAACATTGTAGTTTTCAATGTCCGTTTATGATTAGACATCCCCAGCAGGAGGTAGGTGGAATTTTAAACCATAGAAACATCATTTGACATGGATTATTTGACCTTGTAGGTGCTGGCATCTGCGTTACTATTTCCAAACTATTTATCAATGGACGTTGCTGAGTGCAGTAGCTAGCAACTGTAAATGTTGTGGTACAAGCCATGATCTGTAAGATTTTGATTTTATCTATGGTTACAAACTGTTAGGATTGGAAAGACGTTATTAATTTATTATTCTCTAAAGTTTTACTTTAATTTCTATTCGCTGCCTTAAAAGTTTAGCTAGCAACTGTAAATGTTATGGTACAAGCCATGATCTGTAAGATTTTGTTTATATCTATGGTTACAAACTGTTAGGATTGGATAGACGTTATTAATTTATTATTTCTCTAAAGTTGTAACTTTAATTTCTATTCGCTGCTTTAATAGTTTTACAGATGAATTTAAGGACATTTATATAAAAAACACCGTATATATAGTGCCCGATTCCCCAACATTGTAGTTTTCAATGTCCGTTTATGATTAGACATCCCCAGCAGGAGGTAGGTGGAATTTTAAACCATAGAAACATCATTTGACATGGATTATTTGACCTTGTAGGTGCTGGCATCTGCGTTACTATTTCCAAACTATTTATCAATGGACGTTGCTGAGTGCAGTAGCTAGCAACTGTAAATGTTGTGGTTTAAGGCATGATCTTTAAGCTTTTGTTTATATCTGTGGTTACAAACTGTAAGGATTGGAAAGACTTTATTAATTTATTATTTCTCTAAAGTTGTAACTTTAATTTCTATTCGCTGCTTTAATAGTTTAGCTAGCAACTGTAAATGTTATGGTACAAGCCATGATCTGTAAGATTTTGTTTATATCTATGGTTACAAACTGTTAGGATTGGAAAGACGTTATTAATTTATTATTTCTCTAAAGTTTTAACTTTAATTTCTATTCGCTGCTTTAATAGTTTAGCTAGCAACTGTAAATGTTATGGTACAAGCCATGATCTGTAAGATTTTGTTTATATCTATGGTTACAAACTGTTAGGATTGGAAAGACGTTATTAATTTATTATTTCTCTAAAGTTTTAACTTTAATTTCTATTCGCTGCTTTAATAGTTTAGCTAGCAACTGTAAATGTTATGGTACAAGCCATGATCTGTAAGATTTTGTTTATATCTATGGTTACAAACTGTTAGGATTGGATAGACGTTATTAATTTATTATTTCTCTAAAGTTGTAACTTTAATTTCTATTCGCTGCTTTAATAGTTTTACAGATGAATTTAAGGACATTTATATAAAAAACACCGTATATATAGTGCCCGATTCCCCAACATTGTAGTTTTCAATGTCCGTTTATGATTAGACATCCCCAGCAGGAGGTAGGTGGAATTTTAAACCATAGAAACATCATTTGACATGGATTATTTGACCTTGTAGGTGCTGGCATCTGCGTTACTATTTCCAAACTTTTTTTCAATGGACGTTGCTGAGTGCAGTAGCTAGCAACTGTAAATGTTGTGGTACAAGCCATGATCTGTAAGATTTTGATTTTATCTATGGTTACAAACTGTTAGGATTGGAAAGACGTTATTAATTTAATATTCTCTAAAGTTTTACTTTAATTTCTATTCGCTGCTTTAATAGTTTAGCTAGCAACTGTAAATGTTATGGTACAAGCCATGATCTGTAAGATTTTGTTTATATCTATGGTTACAAACTGTTAGGATTGGAAAGACGTTATTAATTTATTATTTCTCTAAAGTTGTAACTTTAATTTCTATTCGCTGCTTTAATAGTTTAGCTAGCAACTGTAAATGTTATGGTACAAGCCATGATCTGTAAGATTTTGTTTATATCTATGGTTACAAACTGTTAGGATTGGAAAGACGATATTAATTTATTATTCTCTAAAGTTTTACTTTAATTTCTATTCGCTGCTTTAATAGTTTAGCTAGCAACTGTAAATGTTGTGGTTTAAGGCATGATCTTTAAGATTTTTTTATATCTATGGTTACAAACTGTTAGGATTGGAAAGACGTTATTAATTTATTATTCTCTAAAGTTTTACTTTAATTTCTATTCGTTGCTTTAATAGTTTAGCTAGCAATTGTAAATGTTGTGGTTTAAGGCATGATCTTTAAGCTTTTGTTTATATCTGTGGTTACAAACTGTAAGGATTGGAAATACTTTATTAATTTATTATTTCTCTAAAGTTGTAACTTTAATTTCTATTCGCTGCTTTAATAGTTTAGCTAGCAACTGTAAATGTTATGGTACAAGCCATGATCTGTAAGATTTTGTTTATATCTATGGTTACAAACTGTTAGGATTGGAAAGACGTTATTAATTTATTATTTCTCTAAAGTTTTAACTTTAATTTATATTCGCTGCTTTAATAGTTTTACAGATGAATTTAAGGACATTTATATAAAAAACACCGTATATATAGTGCCCGATTCCCCAACAGTGTAGTTTGCAATGTCCGTTTATGATTAGACATCCCCAGCAGGAGGTAGGTGGAATTTTAAACCATAGAAACATCATTTGACATGGATTATTTGACCTTGTAGGTGCTGGCATCTGCGTTACTATTTCCAAACTATTTATCAATGGACGTTGCTGAGTGCAGTAGCTAGCAACTGTAAATGTTGTGGTTTAAGGCATGATCTTTAAGCTTTTGTTTATATCTGTGGTTACAAACTGTAAGGATTGGAAAGACTTTATTAATTTATTATTTCTCTAAAGTTGTAACTTTAATTTCTATTCGCTGCTTTAATAGTTTAGCTAGCAACTGTAAATGTTATGGTACAAGCCATGATCTGTAAGATTTTGTTTATATCTATGGTTACAAACTGTTAGGATTGGAAAGACGATATTAATTTATTATTCTCTAAAGTTTTACTTTAATTTCTATTCGCTGCATTAATAGTTTAGCTAGCAACTGTAAATGTTGTGGTTTAAGGCATGATCTTTAAGATTTTTTTATATCTATGGTTACAAACTGTTAGGATTGGAAAGACGTTATTAATTTATTATTTCTCTAAAGTTGTAACTTTAATTACTATTCGCTGCTTTAATAGTTTAGCTAGCAACTGTAAATGTTATGGTACAAGCCATGATCTTTAAGATTTTTTTTATATCTATGGTTACAAACTGTTAGGATTGGAAAGACGTTATTAATTTATTATTTCTCTAAAGTTTTAACTTTAATTTCTATTCGCTGCTCTATTAGTTTTACAGATGAATTGAAGGACATTTATATAAAAAACACTGTATATATAGTGCCCGATTCCCCAACATTGTAGTTTACAATGTCCGTTTATGATTAGACACCCCAGCAGGAGGTTGGAGGAATTTTAAACCATAGAAACATCATTTGACATGGATTATTTGACCTTGTAAGTGCTGGCATCTGCGTTACTATTTCCAAACTATTTATCAATGGACGTTGCTGAGTGCAGTAGCTAGCAACTGTAAATGTTGTGGTACAAGCCATGATCTGTAAGATTTTGTTTATATCTATGGTTACAAACTGTTAGGATTGGAAAGACGTTATTAATTTATTATTTCTCTAAAGTTTTAACTTTAATTGCTATTCGCTGCTTTAATAGTTTAACTAGCAACTGTAAATGTTATTGTACAAGCTATGATCTGTAAGATTTTGTTTATATCTATGGTTACAAACTCTTACGATTGGAAAGACGTTATTAATTTATTATTTCTCTAAAGTTTTAACTTTAATTTCTATTCGCTGCTTTAATAGTTTAGCTAGCAACTGTAAATGTTATGGTACAAGCCATGATCTGTAAGATTTTGTTTATATCTATGGTTACAAACTGTTAGGATTGGAAAGACGTTATTAATTTATTATTTCTCTAAAGTTTTAACTTTAATTTCTATTCGCTGCTTTAATAGTTTTACAGATGAATTTAAGGACATTTATATAAAAAACACCGTATATATAGTGCCCGATTCCCCAACATTGTAGTTTACAATGTCCGTTTATGATTAGACATCCCCAGCAGGAGGTTGGTGGAATTTTAAACCATAGAAACATCATTTGACATGGATTATTTGACCTTGTAAGTGCTGGCATCTGCGTTACTATTTCCAAACTCTTTATCAATGGACGTTGCTGAGTGCAGTAGCTAGCAACTGTAAATGTTGTGGTTTAAGGCATGATCTTTAAGATTTTGTTTATATCTGTGTTTACAAACTGTAAGGATTGGAAAGACTTTATTAATTTATTATTTCTCTAAAGTTGTAACTTTAATTTCTATTCGCTGCTTTAATAGTTTAGCTAGCAACTGTAAATGTTATGGTACAAGCCATGATCTGTAAGATTTTGTTTATATCTATGGTTACAAACTGTTAGGATTGGAAAGACGTTATTATATTATTATTTCTCTAAAGTTTTACTTTAATTTCTATTCGCTGCTTTAATAGTTTTACAGATGAATTTAAGGACATTTATACAAAAAACACCGTATATATAGTGCCCGATTCCCCAACATTGTAGTTTTCAATGTCCGTTTATGATTAGACATCCCCAGCAGGAGGTTGGGGGAATTTTAAACCATAGAAACATTATTTGACATGGATTATTTGACCTTGTAAGTGCTGGCATCTGCGTTACTATTTCCAAACTATTTATCAATGGACGTTGCTGAGTGCAGTAGCTAGCAACTGTAAATGTTGTGGTTTAAGGCATGATCTTTAAGATTTTGTTTATATCTGTGGTTACAAACTGTTAGGATTGGAAATACGTTATTAATTTATTATTTCTCTAAAGTTGTAACTTTAATTTCTATTCGCTGCTTTAATAGTTTAGCTACCAACTGTAAATGTTATGGTACAAGCCATGATCTGTAAGATTTTGTTTATATCTATGGTTACAAACTGTTAGGATTGGAAAGACGTTATTAATTTATTATTTCTCTAAAGTTTTACTTTAATTTCTATTCGCTGCTTTAATAGTTTTACAGATGAATTTAAGGACATTTATACAAAAAACACCGTATATATAGTGCCCGATTCAACAACATTGTAGTTTTCAATGTCCGTTTATGATTAGACATCCCCAGCAGGAGGGTGGGGGAATTTTAAACCATAGAAACATCATTTGACATGGATTATTTGACCTTGTAGGTGCTGGCATCTGCGTTACTATTTCCAACCTATTTATCAATGGACGTTGCTGAGTGCAGTAGCTAGCAACTGTAAATGTTATGGTACAAGCCATGATCTGTAAGATTTTGTTTATATCTGTGGTTACAAACTATTAGGATTGGAAAGACGTTATTAATTTATTATTTCTCTAAAGTTGTAACTTTAATTTCTATTCGCTGCTTTAATAGTTTAGCTAGCAACTGTAAATGTTATAGTACAAGCCATGATCTGTAAGATTTTGTTTATATCTATGGTTACAAACTGTTAGGATTGGAAAGACGTTATTAATTTATTATTTCTCTAAAGTTTTACTTTAATTTCTATTCGCTGCTTTAATAGTTTTACAGATGAATTTAGGGACATTTATATAATAAACACCGTATATATAGTGCCCGGTTCCCCAACATTGTAGTTTACAATGTCCGTTTATGATTAGACATCCCAAGCAGGAGGTTGGTAGATTTTTAAACCATAGAAACATCATTTGACATGGATTATTTGACCTTGTAGGTGCTGGCATCTGCGTTACTATTTCCAAACTATTTATCAATGGACGTTGCTGAGTGCAGTAGCTAGCAACTGTAAATGTTATGGTACAAGCCATGATCTGTAAGATTTTGTTTATATCTATGGTTACAAACTGTTAGGATTGGAAAGACGTTATTAATTTATGATTTCTCTAAAGTTTTACTTTAATTTCTATTTGCTGCTTTAATAGTTTTACAGATGAATTTAAGGACATTTATATAAAAAACACCGTATATATAGTGCCCGATTCCCCAACATTGTAGTTTTCAATGTCCGTTTATGATTCGACATCCCCAGCAGGAGGTTGGTTAAATTTTAAACCATAGAAACATCATTTGACATGGATTATTTGACCTTGTAGGTGCTGGCATCTGCGTTACTATTTCCAAACTATTTATCAATGGACGTTGCTGAGTGCAGTAGCTAGCAACTGTAAATGTTGTGGTTTAAGGCATGATCTTTAAGCTTTTGTTTATATCTGTGGTTACAAACTGTAAGGATTGGAAAGACTTTATTAATTTATTATTTCTCTAAAGTTGTAACTTTAATTTCTATTCGCTGCTTTAATAGTTTAGCTAGCAACTGTAAATGTTATGGTACAAGCCATGATCTGTAAGATTTTGTTTATATCTATGGTTACAAACTGTTAGGATTGGAAAGACGTTATTAATTTATTATTTCTCTAAAGTTTTAACTTTAATTTCTATTCGCTGCTTTAATAGTTTAGCTAGCAACTGTAAATGTTATGGTACAAGCCATGATCTGTAAGATTTTGTTTATATCTATGGTTACAAACTGTTAGGATTGGAAAGACGTTATTAATTTATTATTTCTCTAAAGTTTTAACTTTAATTGCTATTCGCTGCTTTAATAGTTTAACTAGAAACTGTAAATGTTATGGTACAAGCCATGATCTGTAAGATTTTGTTTATATCTATGGTTACAAACTGTTAGGATTGGAAAGACGTTATTAATTTATTATTTCTCTAAAGTTTTAACTTTAATTTCTATTCGCTGCTTTAATAGTTTTACAGATGAATTTAAGAACATTTATATAAAAAACACCGTATATATAGTGCCCGATTCCCCAACAGTGTAGTTTACAATGTCCGTTTATGATTAGACATCCCCAGCAGGAGGTTGGTGGAATTTTAAACCATAGAAACATCATTTGACATGGATTATTTGACCTTGTAAGTGGTGGCATCTGCGTTACTATTTCCAAACTATTTATCAATGGACGTTGCTGAGTGCAGTAGCTAGCAACTGTAAATGTTGTGGTTTAAGGCATGATCTTTAAGATTTTGTTTTTATCTGTGGTTACAAACTGTTAGGATTGGAAAGACGTTATTAATTTATTATTTCTCTAAAGTTGTAACTTTAATTTCTATTCGCTGCTTTAATAGTTTAGCTAGCAACTGTAAATGTAATGGTACAAGCCATGATCTGTAAGATTTTGTTTATATCTGTGGTTACAAACTGTTAGGATTGGAAAGACGTTATTAATTTATTATTTCTCTAAAGTTTTAACTTTAATTTCTATTCGCTGCTTTAATAGTTTAGCTAGCAACTGTAAATGTTATGGTACAAGCCATGATCTGTAAGATTTTGTTTATATCTATGGTTACAAACTGTTAGGATTGGATAGACGTTATTAATTTATTATTTCTCTAAAGTTGTAACTTTAATTTCTATTCGCTGCTTTAATAGTTTTACAGATGAATTTAAGGACATTTATATAAAAAACACCGTATATATAGTGCCCGATTCCCCAACATTGTAGTTTTCAATGTCCGTTTATGATTAGACATCCCCAGCAGGAGGTAGGTGGAATTTTAAACCATAGAAACATCATTTGACATGGATTATTTGACCTTGTAGGTGCTGGCATCTGCGTTACTATTTCCAAACTTTTTTTCAATGGACGTTGCTGAGTGCAGTAGCTAGCAACTGTAAATGTTGTGGTACAAGCCATGATCTGTAAGATTTTGATTTTATCTATGGTTACAAACTGTTAGGATTGGAAAGACGTTATTAATTTAATATTCTCTAAAGTTTTACTTTAATTTCTATTCGCTGCTTTAATAGTTTAGCTAGCAACTGTAAATGTTATGGTACAAGCCATGATCTGTAAGATTTTGTTTATATCTATGGTTACAAACTGTTAGGATTGGAAAGACGTTATTAATTTATTATTTCTCTAAAGTTGTAACTTTAATTTCTATTCGCTGCTTTAATAGTTTAGCTAGCAACTGTAAATGTTATGGTACAAGCCATGATCTGTAAGATTTTGTTTATATCTATGGTTACAAACTGTTAGGATTGGAAAGACGATATTAATTTATTATTCTCTAAAGTTTTACTTTAATTTCTATTCGCTGCTTTAATAGTTTAGCTAGCAACTGTAAATGTTGTGGTTTAAGGCATGATCTTTAAGATTTTTTTATATCTATGGTTACAAACTGTTAGGATTGGAAAGACGTTATTAATTTATTATTCTCTAAAGTTTTACTTTAATTTCTATTCGTTGCTTTAATAGTTTAGCTAGCAATTGTAAATGTTGTGGTTTAAGGCATGATCTTTAAGCTTTTGTTTATATCTGTGGTTACAAACTGTAAGGATTGGAAATACTTTATTAATTTATTATTTCTCTAAAGTTGTAACTTTAATTTCTATTCGCTGCTTTAATAGTTTAGCTAGCAACTGTAAATGTTATGGTACAAGCCATGATCTGTAAGATTTTGTTTATATCTATGGTTACAAACTGTTAGGATTGGAAAGACGTTATTAATTTATTATTTCTCTAAAGTTTTAACTTTAATTTATATTCGCTGCTTTAATAGTTTTACAGATGAATTTAAGGACATTTATATAAAAAACACCGTATATATAGTGCCCGATTCCCCAACAGTGTAGTTTGCAATGTCCGTTTATGATTAGACATCCCCAGCAGGAGGTAGGTGGAATTTTAAACCATAGAAACATCATTTGACATGGATTATTTGACCTTGTAGGTGCTGGCATCTGCGTTACTATTTCCAAACTATTTATCAATGGACGTTGCTGAGTGCAGTAGCTAGCAACTGTAAATGTTGTGGTTTAAGGCATGATCTTTAAGCTTTTGTTTATATCTGTGGTTACAAACTGTAAGGATTGGAAAGACTTTATTAATTTATTATTTCTCTAAAGTTGTAACTTTAATTTCTATTCGCTGCTTTAATAGTTTAGCTAGCAACTGTAAATGTTATGGTACAAGCCATTATCTGTAAGATTTTGTTTATATCTATGGTTACAAACTGTTAGGATTGGAAAGACGATATTAATTTATTATTCTCTAAAGTTTTACTTTAATTTCTATTCGCTGCATTAATAGTTTAGCTAGCAACTGTAAATGTTGTGGTTTAAGGCATGATCTTTAAGATTTTTTTATATCTATGGTTACAAACTGTTAGGATTGGAAAGACGTTATTAATTTATTATTTCTCTAAAGTTGTAACTTTAATTACTATTCGCTGCTTTAATAGTTTAGCTAGCAACTGTAAATGTTATGGTACAAGCCATGATCTTTAAGATTTTTTTTATATCTATGGTTACAAACTGTTAGGATTGGAAAGACGTTATTAATTTATTATTTCTCTAAAGTTTTAACTTTAATTTCTATTCGCTGCTCTATTAGTTTTACAGATGAATTGAAGGACATTTATATAAAAAACACTGTATATATAGTGCCCGATTCCCCAACATTGTAGTTTACAATGTCCGTTTATGATTAGACACCCCAGCAGGAGGTTGGAGGAATTTTAAACCATAGAAACATCATTTGACATGGATTATTTGACCTTGTAAGTGCTGGCATCTGCGTTACTATTTCCAAACTATTTATCAATGGACGTTGCTGAGTGCAGTAGCTAGCAACTGTAAATGTTGTGGTACAAGCCATGATCTGTAAGATTTTGTTTATATCTATGGTTACAAACTGTTAGGATTGGAAAGACGTTATTAATTTATTATTTCTCTAAAGTTTTAACTTTAATTGCTATTCGCTGCTTTAATAGTTTAACTAGCAACTGTAAATGTTATTGTACAAGCTATGATCTGTAAGATTTTGTTTATATCTATGGTTACAAACTCTTACGATTGGAAAGACGTTATTAATTTATTATTTCTCTAAAGTTTTAACTTTAATTTCTATTCGCTGCTTTAATAGTTTAGCTAGCAACTGTAAATGTTATGGTACAAGCCATGATCTGTAAGATTTTGTTTATATCTATGGTTACAAACTGTTAGGATTGGAAAGACGTTATTAATTTATTATTTCTCTAAAGTTTTAACTTTAATTTCTATTCGCTGCTTTAATAGTTTTACAGATGAATTTAAGGACATTTATATAAAAAACACCGTATATATAGTGCCCGATTCCCCAACATTGTAGTTTACAATGTCCGTTTATGATTAGACATCCCCAGCAGGAGGTTGGTGGAATTTTAAACCATAGAAACATCATTTGACATGGATTATTTGACCTTGTAAGTGCTGGCATCTGCGTTACTATTTCCAAACTCTTTATCAATGGACGTTGCTGAGTGCAGTAGCTAGCAACTGTAAATGTTGTGGTTTAAGGCATGATCTTTAAGATTTTGTTTATATCTGTGTTTACAAACTGTAAGGATTGGAAAGACTTTATTAATTTATTATTTCTCTAAAGTTGTAACTTTAATTTCTATTCGCTGCTTTAATAGTTTAGCTAGCAACTGTAAATGTTATGGTACAAGCCATGATCTGTAAGATTTTGTTTATATCTATGGTTACAAACTGTTAGGATTGGAAAGACGTTATTATATTATTATTTCTCTAAAGTTTTACTTTAATTTCTATTCGCTGCTTTAATAGTTTTACAGATGAATTTAAGGACATTTATACAAAAAACACCGTATATATAGTGCCCGATTCCCCAACATTGTAGTTTTCAATGTCCGTTTATGATTAGACATCCCCAGCAGGAGGTTGGGGGAATTTTAAACCATAGAAACATTATTTGACATGGATTATTTGACCTTGTAAGTGCTGGCATCTGCGTTACTATTTCCAAACTATTTATCAATGGACGTTGCTGAGTGCAGTAGCTAGCAACTGTAAATGTTGTGGTTTAAGGCATGATCTTTAAGATTTTGTTTATATCTGTGGTTACAAACTGTTAGGATTGGAAATACGTTATTAATTTATTATTTCTCTAAAGTTGTAACTTTAATTTCTATTCGCTGCTTTAATAGTTTAGCTACCAACTGTAAATGTTATGGTACAAGCCATGATCTGTAAGATTTTGTTTATATCTATGGTTACAAACTGTTAGGATTGGAAAGACGTTATTAATTTATTATTTCTCTAAAGTTTTACTTTAATTTCTATTCGCTGCTTTAATAGTTTTACAGATGAATTTAAGGACATTTATACAAAAAACACCGTATATATAGTGCCCGATTCAACAACATTGTAGTTTTCAATGTCCGTTTATGATTAGACATCCCCAGCAGGAGGGTGGGGGAATTTTAAACCATAGAAACATCATTTGACATGGATTATTTGACCTTGTAGGTGCTGGCATCTGCGTTACTATTTCCAACCTATTTATCAATGGACGTTGCTGAGTGCAGTAGCTAGCAACTGTAAATGTTATGGTACAAGCCATGATCTGTAAGATTTTGTTTATATCTGTGGTTACAAACTATTAGGATTGGAAAGACGTTATTAATTTATTATTTCTCTAAAGTTGTAACTTTAATTTCTATTCGCTGCTTTAATAGTTTAGCTAGCAACTGTAAATGTTATAGTACAAGCCATGATCTGTAAGATTTTGTTTATATCTATGGTTACAAACTGTTAGGATTGGAAAGACGTTATTAATTTATTATTTCTCTAAAGTTTTACTTTAATTTCTATTCGCTGCTTTAATAGTTTTACAGATGAATTTAGGGACATTTATATAATAAACACCGTATATATAGTGCCCGGTTCCCCAACATTGTAGTTTACAATGTCCGTTTATGATTAGACATCCCAAGCAGGAGGTTGGTAGATTTTTAAACCATAGAAACATCATTTGACATGGATTATTTGACCTTGTAGGTGCTGGCATCTGCGTTACTATTTCCAAACTATTTATCAATGGACGTTGCTGAGTGCAGTAGCTAGCAACTGTAAATGTTATGGTACAAGCCATGATCTGTAAGATTTTGTTTATATCTATGGTTACAAACTGTTAGGATTGGAAAGACGTTATTAATTTATGATTTCTCTAAAGTTTTACTTTAATTTCTATTTGCTGCTTTAATAGTTTTACAGATGAATTTAAGGACATTTATATAAAAAACACCGTATATATAGTGCCCGATTCCCCAACATTGTAGTTTTCAATGTCCGTTTATGATTAGACATCCCCAGCAGGAGGTTGGTGGAATTTTAAACCATAGAAACATCATTTGACATGGATTATTTGACCTTGTAAGTGCTGGCGTCTGCGTTACTATTTCCAAACTATTTATCAATGGACGTTGCTGAGTGAAGTAGCTAGCAACTGTAAATGTTGTGGTTTAAGGCATGATCTTTAAGATTTTGTTTATATCTGTGGTTACAAACTGTTAGGATTGGAAAGACGTTATTAATTTATTATTTCTCTAAAGTTGTAACTTTAATTTCTATTCGCTGCTTTAATAGTTTAGCTAGCAACTGTAAATGTTATGGTACAAGCCATAATCTGTAAGATTTTGTTTATATCTATGGTTACAAACTGTTAGGATTGGAAAGACGTTATTAATTTATTATTTCTCTAAAGTTTTAACTTTAATTTCTATTCGCTGCTTTAATAGTTTTACAGATGAATTTAAGGAAATTTATATAAAAAACACCGTATATATAGTGCCCGTTTCCCCAACATTGTAGTTTTCAATGTCCGTTTATGATTAGACATCCCCAGCAGGAGGTTGGTGGAATTTTAAACCATAGAAACATCATTTGACATGGATTATTTGACCTTGTAAGTGCTGGCATCTGCGTTACTATTTCCAAACTATTTATCAATGGACGTTGCTGAGCGCAGTAGCTAGCATTTATATAAAAAACACCGTATATATAGTGCCCGTTTCCCCAACATTGTAGTTTTCAATGTCCGTTTATAATTAGACATCCCCAGCAGGAGGTTGGTGGAATTTTAAACCATAGAAACATCATTTGACATGGATTATTTTACCTTGTAAGTGCTGGCATCTGCGTTACTATTTCCAAACTATTTATCAATGGACGTTGCTGAGTGCAGTAGCTAGCAACTGTAAATGTTGTGCTTTAAGGCATGATCTTTAAGATTTTGTTTATATCTGTGGTTACAAACTGTTAGGATTGGAAAGACGTTATTAATTTATTATTTCTCTAAAGTTGTAACTTTAATTTCTATTCGCTGCTTTAATAATTTAGCTAGGAACTGTAAATGTTATGGTACAAGCCATGATCTGTAAGATTTTGTTTATATCTATGGTTACAAACTGTTAGGATTGGAAAGACGTTATTAATTTATTATTTCTCTAAAGTTTTAACTTTAATTTCTATTCGCTGCTTTAATAGTTTTACAGATGAATTTAAGGAAATTTATAAAAAAACACCGTATATATAGTGCCCGATTCCCCAACATTGTAGTTTTCAATGTCCGTTTATGATTAGACATCCCCATTAGGAGGTTGGTGGAATTTTAAACCATAGAAACATCATTTGACATGGATTATTTGACCTTGTAAGTGCTGGCATCTGCGTTACTATTTCCAAACTATTTATCAATGGACGTTGCTGAGCGCAGTAGCTAGCAACTGTAAATGTTGTGGTTTAAGGCATGATCTTTAAGATTTTGTTTATATCTGTGGTTACAAACTGTTAGGATTGGAAAGACGTTATTAATTTATTATTTCTCTAAAGTTGTAACTTTAATTTCTATTCGCTGCTTTAATAGTTTAGCTAGCAACTGTAAATGTTATGGTACAAGCCATGATCTGTAAGATTTTGTTTATATCTGTGGTTACAAACTGTTAGGATTGGAAAGACGTTATTAATTTATTATTTCTCTAAAGTTGTAACTTTAATTTCTATTCGCTGCTTTAATAGTTTTACAGATAAATTTAGGGACATTTATATAATAAACACCGTATATATAGTGCCCGATTCCCCAACATTGTAGTTTACAATGTCTCTTTATGATTAGACATCCCCAGCAGGAGGTTGGTGGAATTTTAAACCATAGAAACATCATTTGACATGGATTATTTGACCTTGTAGGTGCTGGCATCTGCGTTACTATTTCCAAACTATTTATCAATGGACGTTGCTGAGTGCAGTAGCTAGCAACTGTAAATGTTGTGGTTTAAGGCATGATCTTTAAGATTTTGTTTATATCTGTGGTTACAAACTGTTAGGATTGGAAAGACGTTATTAATTTATTATTTCTCTAAAGTTGTAACTTTAATTTCTATTCGCTGCTTTAATAATTTAGCTAGCAACTGTAAATGTTATGGTACAAGCCATGATCTGTAAGATTTTGTTTATATCTATGGTTACAAACTGTTAGGATTGGAAAGACGTTATTAATTTATTATTTCTCTAAAGTTTTAACTTTAATTTCTATTCGCTGCTTTAATAGTTTTACAGATGAATTTAAGAAAATTTATAAAAAAACACCGTATATATAGTGCCCGATTCCCCAACATTGTAGTTTTCAATGTCCGTTTATGATTAGACATCCCCATTAGGAGGTTGGTGGAATTTTAAACCATAGAAACATCATTTGACATGGATTATTTGACCTTGTAAGTGCTGGCATCTGCGTTACTATTTCCAAACTATTTATCAATGGACGTTGCTGAGCGCAGTAGCTAGCAACTGTAAATGTTGTGGTTTAAGGCATGATCTTTAAGATTTTGTTTATATCTGTGGTTACAAACTGTTAGGATTGGAAAGACGTTATTAATTTATTATTTCTCTAAAGTTGTAACTTTAATTTCTATTCGCTGCTTTAATAGTTTAGCTAGCAACTGTAAATGTTATGGTACAAGCCATGATCTGTAAGATTTTGTTTATATCTGTGGTTACAAACTGTTAGGATTGGAAAGACGTTATTAATTTATTATTTCTCTAAAGTTGTAACTTTAATATCTATTCGCTGCTTTAATAGTTTTACAGATGAATTTAGGGACATTTATATAATAAACACCGTATATATAGTGCCCGATTCCCCAACATTGTAGTTTACAATGTCTCTTTATGATTAGACATCCCCAGCAGGAGGTTGGTGGAATTTTAAACCATAGAAACATCATTTGACATGGATTATTTGACCTTGTAGGTGCTGGCATCTGCGTTACTATTTCCAAACTATTTATCAATGGACGTTGCTGAGTGCAGTAGCTAGCAACTGTAAATGTTGTGGTTTAAGGCATGATCTTTAAGATTTTGTTTATATCTGTGATTACAAACTGTTAGGATTGGAAAGACGTTATTAATTTATTATTTCTCTAAAGTTGTAACTTTAATTTCTATTCGCTGCTTTAATAGTTTAGCTAGCAACTGTAAATGTTATGGTACAAGCCATTATCTGTTAGATTTTGTTTATATCTGTGGTTACAAACTGTTAGGATTGGAAAGACGTTATTAATTTATTATTTCTCTAAAGTTGTAACTTTAATTTCTATTCGCTGCTTTAATAGTTTTACAGATGAATTTAGGGACATTTATAAAAAAAAACACCGTATATATAGTGCCCGATTCCCCAACATTGTAGTTTACAATGTCCGTTTATGATTAGACATCCCCAGCAGGAGGTTGGTGGAATTTTAAACCATAGAAACATCATTTGACATGGATTATTTGACCTTGTAGGTGCTGGCATCTGCGTTACTATTTCCAAACTATTTATCAATGGACGTTGCTGAGTGCAGTAGCTAGCAACTGCAAATGTTATGGTACAAGCCATGATCTGTAAGATTTTGTTTATATCTATGGTTACAAACTGTTAGGATTGGAATGAAGTTATTAATTTATTATTTCTCTAAAGTTGTAACTTTAATTTCTATTCGCTGCTTTAATAGTTTTACAGATGAATTTAAGGACATTTATATAAAAAATCACCGTATATATAGTGCCCGATTCCCCAACATTGTAGTTTCCAATGTCCGTTTATGATTAGACATCCCCAGCAGGAGGTTGGTGGAACTTTAAACCATAGAATCATCATTTGACATGGATTATTTGACCTTGTAGGTGCTGGCATCTGCGTTACTATTTCCAAACTATTTATCAATGGACGTTGCTGAGTGCAGTAGCTAGCAACTGTAAATGTTGTGGTTTAAGGCATGATCTTTAAGATTTTGTTTATATCTGTGGTTACAAACTGTTAGGATTGGAAAGACGTTATTAATTTATTATTTCTCTAAAGTTGTAACTTTAATTTCTATTCGCTGCTTTAATAGTTTAGCTAGCAACTGTAAATGTTATGGTACAAGCCATGATCTGTAAGATTTTGTTTATATCTGTGGTTACAAACTGTTAGGATTGGAAAGACGTTATTAATTTATTATTTCTCTAAAGTTTTACTTTAATTTCTATTCGCTGCTTTAATAGTTTAGCTAGCAACTGTAAATGTTATGGTACAAGCCATGATCTGTAAGATTTTGTTTATATCTGTGGTTACAAACTGTTAGGATTGGAAAGACGTTATTAATTTATTATTTCTCTAAAGTTGTAACTTTAATTTCTATTCGCTGCTTTAATAGTTTAGCTAGCAACTGTAAATGTTATGGTACAAGCCATGATCTGTAAGATTTTGTTTATATCTATGGTTACAAACTGTTAGGATTGGAAAGACGTTATTAATTTATTATTTCTCTAAAGTTTAAACTTTAATTTCTATTCGCTGCTTTAATAGTTTTACAGATGAATTTAAGGACATTTATATAAAAAACACCGTATATATAGTGCCCGATTCCCCAACATTGTAGTTTTCAATGTCCGTTTATGATTAGACATCCCCAGCAGGAGGTTGGTGGAATTTTAAACCATAGAAACATCATTTGACATGGATTATTTGACCTTGTAAGTACTGGCATCTGCGTTACTATTTCCAAACTATTTATCAATGGACGTTGCTGAGTGCAGTAGCTAGCAAATGTAAATGTTGTGGTTTAAGGCATGATCTTTAAGATTTTGTTTATATCTGTGGTTACAAACTGTTAGGATTGGAAAGACGATATTAATTTATTATTTCTCTAAAGTTGTAACTTTAATTTCTATTCGCTGCTTTAATAGTTTAGCTATCAACTGTAAATGTTACGGTACAAGCCATGATCTGTAAGATTTTGTTTATATCTGTGGTTACAAACTGTTAGGATTGGAAAGACGTTATTAATTTATTATTTCTCTAAAGTTGTAACTTTAATTTCTATTCGCTGCTTTAATAGTTTAGCTAGCAACTGTAAATGTTATGGTACAAGCCATGATCTGTAAGATTTTGTTTATATCTGTGGTCACAAACTGTTAGGATTGGAAAGACGTTATTAATTTATTATTTCTCTAAAGTTTTACTTTAATTTCTATTCGCTGCTTTAATACTTTTACAGATGAATTTAGGGACATTTATATAATAAACACCGTATATATAGTGCCCGATTCCCCAACATTGTAGTTTACAATGTCTGTTTATGATTAGACATCCCCAGCAGGAGGTTGGTGGAATTTTAAACCATAGAAACATCATTTGACATGGATTATTTGACCTTGTAGGTGCTGGCATCTGCGTTACTATTTCCAAACTATTTATCAATGGACGTTGCTGAGTGCAGTAGCTAGCAACTGTAAATGTTGTGGTTTAAGGCATGATCTTTAAGATTTTGTTTATATCTGTGATTACAAACTGTTAGGATTGGAAAGACGTTATTAATTTATTATTTCTCTAAAGTTGTAACTTTAATTTCTATTCGCTGCTTTAATAGTTTAGCTAGCAACTGTAAATGTTATGGTACAAGCCATGATCTGTAAGATTTTGTTTATATCTATGGTTACAAACTGTTAGGATTGGAAAGACGTTATTAATTTATTATTTCTTTAAAGTTGTAACTTTAATTTCTATTCGCTGCTTTAATAGTTTTACAGATGAATTTAGGAACATTTATATAAAAAAACACCGTATATATAGTGCCCGATTCCCCAACATTGTAGTTTACAATGTCCGTTTATGATTAGACATCCCCAGCAGGAGGTTGGTGGAATTTTAAACCATAGAAACATCATTTGACATGGATTATTTGACCTTGTAGGTGCTGGCATCTGCGTTACTATTTCCAAACTATTTATCAATGGACGTTGCTGAGTGCAGTAGCTAGCAACTGTAAATGTTATGGTACAAGCCATGATCTGTAAGATTTTGTTTATATCTATGGTTACAAACTGTTAGGATTGGAAAGACGTTATTAATTTATTATTTCTCTAAAGTTTTACTTTAATTTCTATTCGCTGCTTTAATAGTTTTACAGATGAATTTAAGGACATTTATATAAAAAACACTGTATATATAGTGCCCGATTCCCCAACATTGTAGTTTACAATGTCTGTTTATGGTTAGACATCCCCAGCAGGAGGTTGGTGGAATTTTAAACCATAGAAACATCATTTGACATGGATTATTTGACCTTGTAGGTGCTGGCATCTGCGTTACTATTTCCAAACTATTTATCAATGGACGTTGCTGAGTGCAGTAGCTAGCAACTGTAAATGTTGTGGTTTAAGGCATGATCTTTAAGATTTTGTTTATATCTGTGGTTACAAACTGTTAGGATTGGAAAGACGTTATTAATTTATTATTTCTCTAAAGTTGTAACTTTAATTTCTATTCGCTGCTTTAATAGTTTAGCTAGCAACTGTAAATGTTATGGTACAAGCCATGATCTGTAAGATTTTGTTTATATCTGTGGTTACAAACTGTTAGGATTGGAAAGACGTTATTAATTTATTATTTCTCTAAAGTTGTAACTTTAATTTCTATTCGCTGCTTTAATAGTTTTACAGATGAATTTAGGGACATTTATATAAAAAAACACCGTATATATAGTGCCCGATTCCCCTACATTGTAGTTTACAATGTCCGTTTATGATTAGACATCCCCAGCAGGAGGTTGGTGGAATTTTAAACCATAGAAACATCATTTGACATGGATTATTTGACCTTGTAGGTGCTGGCATCTGCGTTACTATTTCCAAACTATTTATCAATGGACGTTGCTGAGTGCAGTAGCTAGCAACTGCAAATGTTATGGTACAAGCCATGATCTGTAAGATTTTGTTTATATCTATGGTTACAAACTGTTAGGATTGGATAGAAGTTATTAATTTACTATTTCTCTAAAGTTGTAACTTTAATTTCTATTCGCTGCTTTAATAGTTTTACAGATGAATTTAAGGACATTTATATAAAAAAACACCGTATATATAGTGCCCGATTCCCCAACATTGTAGTTTACAATGTCCGTTTATGATTAGACATCCCCAGCAGGAGGTTGGTGGAATTTTAAACCATAGAATCATCATTTGACATGGATTATTTGACCTTGTAGGTGCTGGCATCTGCGTTACTATTTCCAAACTATTTATCAATGGACGTTGCTGAGTGCAGTAGCTAGCAACTGTAAATGTTGTGGTTTAAGGCATGATCTTTAAGATTTTGTTTATATCTGTGGTTACAAACTGTTAGGATTGGAAAGACGTTATTAATTTATTATTTCTCTAAAGTTTTACTTTAATTTCTATTCGCTGCTTTAATAGTTTAGCTAGCAACTGTAAATGTTATGGTACAAGCCATGATCTGTAAGATTTTGTTTATATCTGTGGTTACAAACTGTTAAGATTGGAAAGACGTTATTAATTTATTATTTCTCTAAAGTTGTAACTTTAATTTCTATTCGCTGCTTTAATAGTTTAGCTAGCAACTGTAAATGTTATGGTACAAGCCATGATCTGTAAGATTTTGTTTATATCTATGGTTACAAACTGTTAGGATTGGAAAGACGTTATTAATTTATTATTTCTCTAAAGTTTTAACTTTAATTTCTATTCGCTGCTTTAATAGTTTTACAGATGAATTTAAGGACATTTATATAAAAAACACCGTATATATAGTGCCCGATTCCCCAACATTGTAGTTTTCAATGTCCGTTTATGATTAGACATCCCCAGCATTAGGTTGGTGGAATTTTAAACCATAGAAACATCATTTGACATGGATTATTTGACCTTGTAAGTACTGGCATCTGCGTTACTATTTCCAAACTATTTATCAATGGACGTTGCTGAGTGCAGTAGCTAGCAAATGTAAATGTTGTGGTTTAAGGCATGATCTTTAAGATTTTGTTTATATCTGTGGTTACAAACTGTTAGGATTGGAAAGACGATATTAATTTATTATTTCTCTAAAGTTGTAACTTTAATTTCTATTCGCTGCTTTAATAGTTTAGCTAGCAACAGTAAATGTTACGGTACAAGCCATGATCTGTAAGATTTTGTTTATATCTGTGGTTACAAACTGTTAGGATTGGAAAGACGTTATTAATTTATTATTTCTCTAAAGTTGTAACTTTAATTTCTATTCGCTGCTTTAATAGTTTAGCTAGCAACTGTAAATGTTATGGTACAAGCCATGATCTGTAAGATTTTGTTTATATCTGTGGTCACAAACTGTTAGGATTGGAAAGACGTTATTAATTTATTATTTCTCTAAAGTTTTACTTTAATTTCTATTCGCTGCTTTAATACTTTTACAGATGAATTTAGGGACATTTATATAATAAACACCGTATATATAGTGCCCGATTCCCCAACATTGTAGTTTACAATGTCTGTTTATGATTAGACATCCCCAGCAGGAGGTTGGTGGAATTTTAAACCATAGAAACATCATTTGACATGGATTATTTGACCTTGTAGGTGCTGGCATCTGCGTTACTATTTCCAAACAATTTATCAATGGACGTTGCTGAGTGCAGTAGCTAGCAACTGTAAATGTTGTGGTTTAAGGCATGATCTTTAAGATTTTGTTTATATCTGTGGTTACAAACTGTTAGGATTGGAAAGACGTTATTAATTTATTATTTCTCTAAAGTTGTAACTTTAATTTCTATTCGCTGCTTTAATAGTTTAGCTAGCAACTGTAAATGTTATGGTACAAGCCATGATCTGTAAGATTTTGTTTATATCTATGGTTACAAACTGTTAGGATTGGAAAGACGTTATTAATTTATTATTTCTCTAAAGTTGTAACTTTAATTTCTATTCGCTGCTTTAATAGTTTAGCTAGCAACAGTAAATGTTACGGTACAAGCCATGATCTGTAAGATTTTGTTTATATCTGTGGTTACAAACTGTTAGAATTGGAAAGACGTTATTAATTTATTATTTCTCTAAAGTTGTAACTTTAATTTCTATTCGCTGCTTTAATAGTTTAGCTAGCAACTGTAAATGTTATGGTACAAGCCATGATCTGTAAGATTTTGTTTATATCTATGGTTACAAACTGTTAGGATTGGAAAGACGTTATTAATTTATTATTTCTCTAAAGTTTTACTTTAATTTCTATTCGCTGCTTTAATAGTTTTACTGATGAATTTAAGGACATTTATAAAAAACACCGTATATATAGTGCCCGATTCCCCAACATTGTAGTTTTCAATGTCCGTTTATGATTAGACATCCCCAGCAGGAGGTTGGTGGAATTTTAAACCATAGAAACATCATTTGACATGGATTATTTGACCTTGTAAGTGCTGGCATCTGCGTTACTATTTACAAACTATTTATCAATGGACGTTGCTGAGTGCAGTAGCTAGCAACTGTAAATGTTGTGGTTTAAGGCATGATCTTTAAGATTTTGTTTATATCTGTGGTTACAAACTGTTAGGATTGGAAAGACGTTATTAATTTATTATTTCTCTAAAGTTGTAACTTTAATTTCTATTTGCTGCTTTAATAGTTTAGCTAGCAACTGTAAATGTTATGGTACAAGCCATGATCTGTAAGATTTTGTTTATATCTGTGGTTACAAACTGTTAGGATTGGAAAGACGTTATTAATTTATTATTTCTCTAAAGTTGTAACTTTAATTTCTATTCGCTGCTTTAATAGTTTAGCTAGCAACTGTAAATGTTATGGTACAAGCCATGATCTGTAAGATTTTGTTTATATCTGTGGTTACAAACTGTTAGGATTGGAAAGACGTTATTAATTTATTATTTCTCTAAAGTTGTAACTTTAATTTCTATTCGCTGTTTTAATAGTTTAGCTAGCAACTGTAAATGTTATGGTACAAGCCATGATCTGTAAGATTTTGTTTATATCTGTGGTTACAAACTGTTAGGATTGGAAAGACGTTATTAATTTATTATTTCTCTAAAGTTGTAACTTTAATTACTATTCGCTGCTTTAATAGTTTAGCTAGCAACTGTAAATGTTATGGTACAAGCCATGATCTGTAAGATTTTGTTTATATCTGTGGTTACAAACTGTTAGGATTGGAAAGACGTTATTAATTTATTATTTCTCTAAAGTTTTAACTTTAATTTCTATTCGCTGCTTTAATAGTTTTACAGATGAATTTAAGGACATTTATATAAAAAACACCGTATATATAGTGCCCGAGTCCCCAACATTGTAGTTTACAATGTCCGTTTATGATTAGACATCCCCAGCAGGAGGTTGGTGGAATTTTAAACCATAGAAACATCATTTGACATGGATTATTTGACGTTGTAGGTGCTGGCATCTGCGTTACTATTTCCAAACTATTTATCAATGGACGTTGCTGAGTGCAGTAGCTAGCAACTGTAAATGTTATGGTACAAGCCATGATCTGTAAGATTTTGTTTAAATCTATGGTTACAACCCGGCAAGCTGGCCTGAGCAACCGGGCGGGTCCACAGGTGGCGGATAGTGGGACGGCCTACAGAAATGTAGGTTACCTGTGAATAAGGATTCCGGAAGGTTTCTGAATATGCAGGCCTGGACCAAGGCTATGGTTCAAAGGTGAGGAATTATCCCTCCTCGTCAGTCAACCGGTTGGGCTTGGTAGAAATAACCGAGTGCTCTGACCGGGGTGACTGGGGTAGTTGGGAATTAAGTCCTCACAATGCTACTCTCACCTCCCGGGTGAACCAAGGGCAATGCGACAGTGAAGTAGGGGCGGGAAACTGCCCAAACGACACAGTTGTAAAAAAGAGAGTAAAGCAGGCTGTTCATCTGAGCAGTTAATAATGTCCTGAACTTGGGGTGTACTTCAAGGTCAGTGACTGAATACCCAATCCAAGGTGGAAGGCATCGTGCCGAAGGATGAATGGCTGCAGGGTATAAAATGCAGTCCCAAACGATCCCCTTGAGGAACCAGACAAAACCTCATTGTATGTTGTCTTGCCAGGGCAATGGGGGCTCTGCTCTGGTCGACCTTTTATTTCCCCCATACTCGTGGGACGTTTATGGACCAGACAAGTACAAAAGATAATTTTGAGACTGCACAGACGGCGGGAGCCAATGAGTTGGCAAACCGTGGGTCTGTAGCAGAGATGCCAACGGCAACCATCACTGGGGGTGCGGGGGCGGCTGTCAAGCTGCCGACTGCAGAAACCGGTGAAGTGGCTGCAGAGTTGAGTACGCTCTCTTTACGGAGAAAGCGAATGAGTGGAGCGGCCAGAAGGAGGCTCCGAAAAGAACAGGCGAGAGCAGCGGGAGGGCCAACAACTCTGAAAAAACGGAGGGGAGGCCAAAACCGAGCTGAGTCTGCCAAAGTCCAGGGCTTGGATGTTGTGAGGAGGGAGGTGCAACAGGGAAGAAAGCAACCTAGAGCGCCAAACCCCAGCACGTCAAAAAGGCCTAGGAGTGAGACATCCAACCCCTCTCCAGTGAAGGGAGGAATGAAGAAGGTGAAACTGGGACAAGGGGGGGACGCTGGAGTGTCTTCGGGCACATACGGCGATACCCTCAGGCAAAAACTAGCAATTGTCCCAGTTAGTTACCCTGAGAGACAACTCTCGGAAGAGATGGCGTTGGAGCTGGAGGAGCTGTTCTTCTCGGAACTGCTGTCCGCTGAGGCGGAGAGTGGGGATAGAGGTTTTAGGACAGCATACTTAGAGAGGGGAGCTCTAAATGTCGTATGCTCCTCACGGGAGAGCCTGGAGTGGGTCCTTCGGGTCCTGCCAAGCTTCACCCTGAGCGAGGGGGTAAAGTTGAGGGCAGGGCCACCCAAGGAGATCTTTTGCGTCGCAAAGGTGTCAATGTGGGTGCCCAAACCCTACAATGACAAGGAGCCGGAAGAGATTCTGAAGGTGGTCAAAACCCAGAACCCTGGGGTTGTTCAGGATACTTGGAAGGTGATTGCCAGGAAAAGGGAGGATGCAGGTCTTACCCTGATCTTGTACATAGGAGAGGGCTCCCTCAGGGCACTGCGAAACAACAACCTGAGGGTGAACGTGGGGCTGAGACAGGCCACGTTCAAGGTGCTCTCTAGTCCTGGGGCTGCTCTGCGAACCCAGGCAACTGCAGAGTAAGCAGGAAAAAAATGATCAAGATCCTCCAAGTGAACCTACAGCATAGCAGGGCGGCCAGTGCTGTCGTGTGTAGGATGCTGGACAGGGGAGAGGTGGACTTGGTGCTCATCCAGGAACCATGGATTTCTGGAGGAAAAATATGCGGGCTGGCGACATCTGGAGGTAAGTTGTTGTATGATAAGGACTCCGGTGTTCCCAGGACGTGTATCCTGGTTAGGAGGGGGTTGTGTGCTTTTGTACTAACGAACTTCTGTTGCAGGGATTTGTTAGCAGTGTCAGTGGAGCTGCGGGCGGAGGGGGGGATGAAGAGGCTGAACCTGGCCACGGCATATCTCCCCTTTGACTGCGCGGGGGCTCTACCAACACAAGAGCTGAGGAGCCTGGTCGAGCACTGCGGGGCTGTGGATGAGGAGCTGCTGGTGGGGATGGATGCTAACTCCCATCACACTTCGTGGGGTAGTACAGGTACAAACACTAGAGGTGAGGAACTTTTAGCTTATCTTAGCTCTAAGAACTTACTAGTCTTAAATCAGGGGGAAGAGCCGACGTTTGTCACTAGGGCCAGAAAGGAGGTCCTGGACATTACGGTGGCATCGAACCAGATGGCTAGGTATGTACTAAATTGGCATGTGTCGGATGAACCATCTTCTTCTGATCACAGACATATTAGGTATGATATCTCTCTAAATCCAGCCATGCTTCGCCCAACCAGGGATCCAAGAAGAACAGACTGGGACTCCTACAGGAGGGACCTGGGTGTTCGGATTGAGGAGGCTGGATTGGAGTATGGTGGGAGGAGAGAGCTAGAAGACTCTGCCACATTGGTTGGCGAGGCTATAATAGAATCCTTTACCGATAACTGCCCTCTCAGTGAGGGGAGGAAAGTAGGGGATCCGTCATGGTGGAACAAGAAGCTAGCTAAACTTCGGAAGACCACCAGGAGACTCTTTAATAGAGCAAAAAAGAACGGGGAGTGGGACCTGTATAGGAAAACACTAACCGAATACAACAGGGCAATTAGAGAAGCGCGCAGGAAGTCCTGGAAGGAGTTCTGTCATGAGATTGACGAAACTCGGGAAGGGGCACGACTGTATAAAGTGCTCTCTAAGGATCCAGTTAACCCGGTGGGGATGCTAAGAACCCCACTGGGAAATTTAACAAAAACGGCAGGGGAAACTGTGGAAGAATTAATCAGGACACATTTCCCTTCCAGTACCCTGAGGAAACTTGGGGGAGCAGACACTGAACCGGTTACCAAACTCTCCACAAGACGTGGTAAGAGGGAGGACTGGGAAGTGGCAAGGAGGATAGTAACTCCACAAAGGGTAAGATGGGCTGTTGGCACTTTTAAACCCTACAAATCTCCAGGTCCAGATGGGATCTATCCTGTGCTGCTGCAGCAGGGAATGGATATGCTGGTGCTGGTACTTACTAAATTATACAGGCTAAGCATTGCTCTAGGGCATGTGCCGGCAGCCTGGAAATCTAGTAAGGTGGTCTTTATACCTAAGCCCACCGGTAACCAATCGGAAGGGAAAGGATACAGACCTATCACACTCATGTCCTTTGTTCTCAAGGGACTTGAAAAACTGGTTGATAGGCATATTAGGGGGGGTGCTTTGGCTATCAAACCACTGCATTGGAACCAGTATGCTTACCAACCGGGGAAATCTTGCGAGGGAGCTCTCCATCAAGTGGTTGGTAGGATTGAGCAAATGATCGCTAAGAAAGGTTGTGCCATAGGTGCCTTCCTCGACATTGAAGGGGCTTTCAATAACCCCTCAGTGGAGACGATGGTAAGTGGTGCAAGACGTCATGGAGTGGATGTGACCACTTGTGGTTGGATAAGTTCCATGTTAACAAACAGAAGCATTTCTGTAGAGGTGGCAGGGGAGGTCAGAAGGGCGGAGACAAGTCTGGGCTGTGCACAGGGGGGGGTTCTCTCTCCTCTGTTGTGGTGCCTAGTGGTTGACAACCTTATTGAACTCCTGAATGAACAGGGGTACTTCTGTCTAGGATATGCGGACGACATAGTTGTCCTGATCCTGGGCAGATTCCCTGATACAGTCCTTGAGGTAATCAGAAATCCTCTACGACTGATTGAAGAGTGGTGTAAAAAGGAGAACCTTAGGGTAAATCCAAAAAAGACTGCTCTCATTAACTTCACCAGACAGCGAAAAGATCTGACGACCAGGATGCCCCGCTTGTTTGGTGAATACCTTGAGTTTGTGGGGGAGGTGAAGTACCTGGGAGTTATTCTGGACAGGAAACTCACCTGGAATCCACATCTTGAGAGGACAGTTAACAGGGCCAAAAGGGCACTGATGACTGTGAGAAGAATGGTGGGTAAGAAATGGGGACTGAAGCCATCAATGATGCACTGGATGTATCTGAGGGTGATAAGACCTATGATTACCTATGGAGCTCTGGTGTGGTGGACAAAGGCCAACCAGGCACAGACAAGAGCTAGACTGAGCTCTATCCAGAGATTGGCCTGTCTGTGCACACTGGGAGCGATGTCAACTACACCAGGCGCAGCAATGGAAGTAATGCTTAACCTCCCTCCCCTTGAGCTTGTCCTTAGGGGAGAGGCGAGGCTAGCGGCATGGAGATTGCGCAACTCGAGCAACTGGGCTAACCTCCCAGATGTCTCGGGACATATGAGTATCGAGGGTGTGGTCAAAGAACCCGTCTTGGAAATGGGCAGCGACCACATTACTCGAATGTTTGCACCTGACCAGGTCCACCAAACTATGATGGAATGGTCGGGGACATTAACATCGGGAGCTCAGATCTGGTACACAGATGGCTCCAAGATGGACCTCGGCACTGGAGCGGGGGTGTATTGTAAAAACCCAAGGGTAGAACAAGCTTTTTCCTTGGGGAGGCATACCTCTGTCTTTCAGGCCGAAGTATATGCTATAAATGCCTGTCTGGGAGAGATAGCAAGAAGGGAAACACATGGGGCCCGGATTGCTATTTTCTCCGACAGTCAGGCAGCAATTAAGGCACTAAACGGACACGTGGTCACCTCGGCCATAGTCAGGGAGTGCCTAATTAACCTACAAGCTCTGGCAAGGCACAATCAAGTCAAGATTGGTTGGGTGCCAGGGCATAGGGGAATACTTGGAAATGAAGCCGCAGATGCGCTGGCCAGGGAGGGGTCCTCGACTCCCCTGATTGGACCGGAACCTGCGGTGGGTATTTCCAAATCCATGGTCAGGATGACAGTGCGAAGGTGGATGGCTGAAAGACACTGTGAGCACTGGATCAGGGCCGAAAGGATGAGACACAGTAAGCTAACCCTTAGGAGACCTTCCTTGGGGCTGCAGAAGAGTCTCATCTATCTGTCTAGGCAGGAATTAAGGATAGCCACAGGACTACTCACGGGACACTGTGGACTAAGGAAACATTTGCATAAAATGGGTATCTACAAGGATGAACCAGTGTGCAGATTGTGCGGGCAGGAACAGGAGACTGCCACACACATTATTTACAGATGTGGAGTACTTGCTGAGAGGCGCTTCAACCTCTTTGGTGATGGAACGGCTTTGGTGGATGCTGAAGGTAAAACTCTAGTCAGGAAACTCCTAAACCTGGTAAGAGGGAAGGGGTTATTTGACTAGATCAGGGAGGTAAGTACAATATACCTTAAGGTAGCAGTGCTTCGGGCAATTCAAACCCGCTCCCAAGGTTAAAAAAAAAAAAAAAAAAAAAAAAAAAAAAATGGTTACAAACTGTTAGGATTTGAAAGACGTTATTAATTTATTATTTCTCTAAAGTTTTACTTTAATTTCTATTCGCTGCTTTAATAGTTTTACAGATGAATTTAAGGACATTTATATAAAAAACACCGTATATATAGTGCCCGATTCCCCAACATTGTAGTTTTCAATGTCCGTTTATGATTAGACATCCCCAGCAGGAGGTTGGTGGAATTTTAAACCATAGAAACATCATTTGACATGGATTATTTGACATTTTAAGTGCTGGTATCTGCGTTACTATTTCCAAACTATTTATCAATGGACGTTGCTGAGTGCAGTAGCTAGCAACTGTATATGTTTTGGTTTAAGGCATGATCTTTAAGATTTTGTTTATATCTGTGGTTACAAACTGTTAGGATTGGAAAGACGTTATTAATTTATTATTTCTCTAAAGTTGTAACTTTAATTTCTATTCGCTGCTTTAATAGTTTAGCTAGCAACTGTAAATGTTATGGTACAAGCCATGATCTGTAAGATTTTTTTTATATCTGTGGTTACAAACTGTTAGGATTGGAAAGACGTTATTAATTTATTATTTCTCTAAAGTTGTAACTTTAATTTCTATTCGCTGCTTTAATAGTTTAGCTAGCAACTGTAAATGTTATGGTACAAGCCATGATCCGTAAGATTTTGTTTATATCTATGGTTACAAACTGTTAGGATTGGAAAGACGTTATTAATTTATTATTTCTCTAAAGTTGTAACTTTAATTTCTATTCTGTGCTTTAATAGTTTTACAGATGAATTTAAGGACATTTATATAAAAAAACACCGTATATATAGTGCCCGATTCCCCAACATTGTAGTTTACAATGTCCGCTTATGATTAGACATCCCCAGCAGGAGGTTGGTGGAATTCTAAACCATAGAAACATCATTTGACATGGATTATTTGACCTTGTAGGTGCTGGCATCTGCATTACTATTTCCAAACTATTTATCAATGGACGTTGCTGAGTGCAGTAGCTAGTAACTGTAAATGTTATGGTACAAGCCATGATCTGTAAGATTTTGTTTATATCTATGGTTACAAACTGTTAGGATTGGAAAGACGTTATTAATTTATTGTTTCTCTAAAGTTTTACTTTAATTTCTATTCGCTGCTTTAATAGTTTTACAGATGAATTTAAGGACATTTATATAAAAAACACCGTATATATAGTGCCCGATTCTCCAACATTGTAGTTTACAATGTCCGTTTATGATTAGACATCCCCAGCAGGAGGTTGGTGGAATTTTAAACCATAGAAACATCATTTGACATGGATTATTTGACCTTGTAGGTGCTGGCATCTGCGTTACTATTTCCAAACTATTTATCAATGGACGTTGCTGAGTGCAGTAGCTAGCAACTGTAAATGGTATGGTACAAGCCATGATCTGTAAGATTTTGTTTATATCTATGGTTACAAACTGTTAGGATTGGAAAGACGTTATTAATTTATTATTTCTCTAAAGTTTTACCTTAATTTCTATTCGCTGCTTTAATAGTTTTACAGATGAATTTAAGGACATTTATATAAAAAACACCGTATATATAGTGCCCGATTCCCCAACATTGTAGTTTTCAATGTCCGTTTATGATTAGACATCCCCAGCAGGAGGTTGGTGGAATTTTAAACCATAGAAACATCATTTGACATGGATTATTTGACCTTGTAAGTGCTGGCATCTGCGTTACTATTTCCAAACTATTTATCAATGGACGTGGCTGAGTGCAGTAGCTAGCAACTGTAAATGTTGTGGTTTAAGGCATGATCTTTAAGATTTTGTTTATTTCTGTGGTTACAAACTGTTAGGATTGGAAAGACGTTATTAATTTATTATTTCTCTAAAGTTGTAACTTTAATTTCTATTCGCTGCTTTAATAGTTTAGCTAGCAACTGTAAATGTTATGGTACAAGCCATGATCTGTAAGATTTTGTTTATATCTGTGGTTACTAACTGTTAGGATTGGAAAGACGTTATTAATTTATTATTTCTCTAAAGTTGTAACTTTAATTTCTATTCGCTGCTTTAATAGTTTAGCTAGCAACTGTAAATGTTATGGTACAAGCCATGATCTGTAAGATTTTGTTTATATCTATGGTTACAAACTGTTAGGATTGGAAAGACGTTATTAATTTATTATTTCTCTAAAGTTGTAACTTTAATTTCTATTCGCTGCTTTAATAGTTTAGCTAGCAACTGTAAATGTTATGGTACAAGCCATGATCTGTAAGATTTTGTTTATATCTATGGTTACAAATTGTTAGGATTAGAAAGACGTTATTAATTTATTATTTCTCTAAAGTTTTAACTTTAATTTCTATTCGCTGCTTTAATAGTTTAGCTAGCAACTGTAAATGTTATGGTACAAGCCATGATCTGTAAGATTTTGTTTATATCTATGGTTACAAACTGTTAGGATTGGAAAGACGTTATTAATTTATTGTTTCTCTAAAGTTTTACTTTAATTTCTATTCGCTGCTTTAATAGTTTTACAGATGAATTTAAGGACATTTATATAAAAAACACCGTATATATAGTGCCCGATTCCCCAACATTGTAGTTTACAATGTCCGTTTATGATTAGACATCCCCAGCAGGAGGTTGGTGGAATTTTTAACCATAGAAACATTATTTGACATGGATTATTTGACGTTGTAGGTGCTGGCATCTGCGTTACTATTTCCAAACTATTTATCAATGGACGTTGCTGAGTGCAGTAGCTAGCAACTGTAAATGTTATGGTACAAGCCATGATCTGTAAGATTTTGTTTATATCTATGGTTACAAACTGTTAGGATTGGAAAGACGTTATTAATTTATTATTTCTCTAAAGTTTTACTTTAATTTCTATTCGCTGCTTTAATAGTTTTACAGATGAATTTAAGGACATTTATATAAAAAACACCGTATATATAGTGCCCGATTCCCCAACATTGTAGTTTTCAATGTCCGTTTATGATTAGACATCCCCAGCAGGAGGTTGGTGGAATTTTAAACCATAGAAACATCATTTGACATGGATTATTTGACCTTGTAAGTGCTGGCATCTGCGTTACTATTTCCAAACTATTTATCAATGGACGTTGCTGAGTGCAGTAGCTAGCAACTGTAAATGTTGTGGTTTAAGGCATGATCTTTAAGATTTTGTTTATATCTGTGGTTACAAACTGTTAGGATTGGAAAGACGTTATTAATTTATTATTTCTCTAAAGTTGTAACTTTAATTTCTATTCGCTGCTTTAATAGTTTAGCTAGCAACTGTAAATGTTATGGTACAAGCCATGATCTGTAAGATTTTGTTTATATCTATGGTTACAAACTGTTAGGATTGGAAAGACGTTATTAATTTATTATTTCTCCAAAGTTGTAACTTTAATTTCTATTCGCTGCTGTAATAGTTTTACAGATGAATTTAAGGACATTTATATAAAAAACACCGTATATATAGTGCCCGATTCCCCAACATTGTAGTTTACAATGTCCGTTTATGATTAGACATCCCCAGCAGGAGGTTGGTGGAATTTTAAACCATAGAAACATTATTTGACATGGATTATTTGACGTTGTAGGTGCTGGCATCTGCGTTACTATTTCCAAACTATTTATCAATGGACGTTGCTGAGTGCAGTAGCTAGCAACTGTAAATGTTATGGTACAAGCCATGATCTGTAAGATTTTGTTTATATCTATGGTTACAAACTGTTAGGATTGGAAAGACGTTATTAATTTATTATTTCTCTAAAGTTTTACTTTAATTTCTATTCGCTGCTTTAATAGTTTTACAGATGAATTTAAGGACATTTATATAAAAAACACCGTATATATAGTGCCCGATTCCCCAACATTGTAGTTTTCAATGTCCGTTTATGATTAGACATCCCCAGCAGAAGGTTGGTGGAATTTTAAACCATAGACACATCATTTGACATGGATTATTTGACCTTGTAAGTGCTGGCATCTGCGTTACTATTTCCAAACTATTTATCAATGGACGTTGCTGAGTGCAGTAGCTAGCAACTGTAAATGTTGTGGTTTAAGGCATGATCTTTAAGATTTTGTTTATATCTGTGGTTACAAACTGTTAGGATTGGAAAGACGTTATTAATTTATTATTTCTCTAAAGTTGTAACTTTAATTTCTATTCGCTGCTTTAATAGTTTAGCTAGCAACTGTAAATGTTATGGTACAAGCCATGATCTGTAAGATTTTGTTTATATCTGTGGTTACAAACTGTTAGGATTGGAAAGACGTTATTAATTTATTATTTCTCTAAAGTTGTAACTTTAATTTCTATTCGCTGCTTTAATAGTTTAGCTAGCAACTGTAAATGTTATGGTACAAGCCATGATCTGTAAGATTTTGTTTATATCTGTGGTAACAAACTGTTAGGATTGGAAAGACGTTATTAATTTATTATTTCTCTAAAGTTGTAACTTTAATTTCTATTCGCTGCTTTAATAGTTTAGCTAGCAACTGTAAATGTTATGGTACAAGCCATGATCTGTAAGATTTTGTTTATATCTGTGGTTACAAACTGTTAGGATTGGAAAGACGTTATTAATTTATTATTTCTCTAAAGTTGTAACTTTAATTTCTATTCGCTGCTTTAATAGTTTAGCTAGCAACTGTAAATGTTATGGTACAAGCCATGATCTGTAAGATTTTGTTTATATCTGTGGTTACAAACTGTTAGGATTGGAAAGACGTTATTAATTTATTATTTCTCTAAAGTTGTAACTTTAATTTCTATTCGCTGCTTTAATAGTTTAGCTAGCAACTGTAAATGTTATGGTACAAGCCATGATCTGTAAGATTTTGTTTATATCTATGGTTACAAACTGTTAGGATTGGAAAGACGTTATTAATTTATTATTTCTCTAAAGTTGTAACTTTAATTTCCATTCGCTGCTTTAATAGTTTAGCTAGCAACTGTAAATGTTATGGTACAAGCCATGATCTGTAAGATTTTGTTTATATCTATGGTTACAAATTCTTAGGATTAGAAAGACGTTATTAATTTATTATTTCTTTTAAGTTTTAACTTTAATTTCTATTCGCTGCTTTAATAGTTTAGCTAGCAACTGTAAATGTTATGGTACAAGCCATGATCTGTAAGATTTTGTTTATATCTATGGTTACAAACTGTTAGGATTGGAAAGACGTTATTAATTTATTATTTCTCTAAAGTTTTACTTTAATTTCTATTCGCTGCTTTAATAGTTTTACAGATGAATTTAAGGACATTTATATAAAAAACACTGTATATATAGTGCCCGATTCCCAAACATTGTAGTTTACAATGTCTGTTTATGATTACACATCCCCATCAGGAGGTTGGTGGAATTTTAAACCATAGAAACATCATTTGACATGGATTATTTGACCTTGAAGGTGCTGGCGTCTGCGTTACTATTTCCAAACTATTTATCAATGGACGTTGCTGAGTGCAGTAGCTAGCAACTGTAAATGTTATGGTACAAGCCATGATCTGTAAGATTTTTTTTATATCTGTGGTTACAAACTGTTAGGATTGGAAAGACGTTATTAATTTATTATTTCTCTAAAGTTGTAACTTTAATTTCTATTCGCTGCTTTAATAGTTTTACAGATGAATTTAATGACATTTATATAAAAAACACCGTATATATAGTGCCCGATTCCCCAACATTGTAGTTTTCAATGTTCGTTTATGATTAGACATCCCCAGCAGGAGGTTGGTGGAATTTTAAACCATAGAAACATCATTTGACATGGATTATTTGACCTTGTAAGTGCTGGCATCTGCGTTACTATTTCCAAACTATTTATCAATGGACGTTGCTGAGTGCAGTAGCTAGCAACTGTAAATGTTGTGGTTTAAGGCATGATCTTTAAGTTTTAGTTTATATCTGTGGTTACAAACTGTTGGGATTGGAAAGACGTTATTAATTTATTATTTCTCTAAAGTTGTAACTTTAATTTCTATTCGCTGCTTTAATAGTTTAGCTAGCAACTGTAAATGTTATGGTACAAGCCATGATCTGTAAGATTTTGTTTATATCTATGGTTACAAATTGTTAGGATTAGAAAGACGTTATTAATTTATTATTTCTGTAAAGTTTTACTTTAATTTCTATTCGCTGCATTAATAGTTTTACAGATGAATTTAGAGACATTTATATAAAAAACACCGTATATATAGTGCCCGATTCCCCAACATTGTAGTTTTCAATGTCCGTTTATGATTAGACATCCCCAGCAGGAGGTTGGTGGAATTTTAAACCATAGAATCATCATTTGACATGGATTATTTGACCTTGTAGGTGCTGGCATCTGCGTTACTATTTCCAAACTATTTATCAATGGACGTTGCTGAGTGCAGTAGCTAGCAACTGTAAATGTTATGGTACAAGCCATGATCTGTAAGATTTTGTTTATATCTATGGTTACAAACTGTTAGGATTGGAAAGACGTTATTAATTTATTATTTCTCTAAAGTTTTACTTTAATTTCTATTCGCTGCTTTAATAGTTTTACAGATGAATTTAAGGACATTTATATAAAAAACACCGTATATATAGTGCCCGATTCCCCAACATTGTAGTTTACAATGTCTGTTTATGATTAGACATCCCCAGCAGGAGGTTGGTGGAATTTTAAACCATAGAAACATCATTTGACATGGATTATTTGACCTTGTAGGTGCTGGGATCTGCGTTACTATTTCCAAACTATTTATCAATGGACGTTGCTGAGTGCAGTAGCTAGCAACTGTAAATGTTATGGTACAAGCCATGATCTGTAAGATTTTGTTTATATCTATGGTTACAAACTGTTAGGATTGGAAAGACGTTATTAATTTATTATTTCTCTAAAGTTTTACTATAATTTCTATTCGCTGCTTTAATAGTTTTACAGATGAATTTAAGGAAATTTATATAAAAAACACCGTATATATAGTGCCCGATTCTCCAACATTGTAGTTTACAATGTCCGTTTATGATTAGACATCCCCAGCAGGAGGTTGGTGGAATATTTAAACCATAGAAACATCATTTGACATGGATTATTTGACCTTGTAAGTGCTGGCATCTGCGTTACTATTTCCAAACTATTTATCAATGGACGTAGCTGAGTGCAATAGCTAGCAACTGTAAATGTTGTGGTTTAAGGCATGATCTTTAAGATTTTGTTTATATCTGTGGTTACAAACTGTTAGGATTGGAAAGACGTTATTAATTTATTATTTCTCTAAAGTTGTAACTTTAGTTTCTATTCGCTGCTTTAATAGTTTAGCTAGCAACTGTAAATATTATGGTACAAGCCATGATCTGTAAGATTTTGTTTATATCTATGGTTACAAACTGTTAGGATTGGAAAGACGTTATTAATTTATTATTTCTCTAAAGTTTTAACTTTAATTTCTATTCGCTGCTTTATTAGTTTTACAGATGAATTTAAGGACATTTATATAAAAAACACCGTATATATAGTGCCCGATTCCCCAACATTGTAGTTTACAATGTCCGTTTATGATTAGACATCATCAGCAGGAGGTTGGTGGAATATTAAACCATAGAAACATCATTTGACATGGATTATTTGACCTTGTAGGTGCTGGCATCTGCGTTACTATTTCCAAACTATTTATCAATGGACGGTGCTGAGTGCAGTAGTTAGCAACTGTAAATGTTGTGGTTTAAGGCATGATCTTTAAGATTTTGTTTATATCTGTGGTTACAAACTGTTAGGATTGGAAAGACGTTATTAATTTATTATTTCTCTAAAGTTGTAACTTTAATTTCTATTCGCTGCTTTAATAGTTTAGCTAGCAACTGTAAATGTTATGGTACAAGCCATGATCTGTAAGATTTTGTTTATATCTATGGACAAACTGTTAGGATTGGAAAGAAGTTATTAATTTATTATTTCTCTAAAGTTGTAACTTTAATTTCTATTCGCTGCTTTAATAGTTTTACAGATGAATTTAGGGACTTTTATTTACAAAACACCGTATATATAGTGCTAGGTTCCCCAACATTGTAGTTTTCAATGTCCGTTTATGATTAGACATCCCCAGCAGGAGGTGGGTGGAATTTTAAACCATAGAAACATCATTTGACATGGATTATTTGACCTTGTAGGTGCTGGCATCTGCGTTACTATTTCCAAACTATTTATCAATGGACGTTGCTGAGTGCAGTAGCTAGCAACTGTAAATGTTGTGGTTTAAGGCATGATCTTTAAGATTTTGTTTATATCTGTGGTTACAAACTGTTAGGATTGGAAAGACGTTATTAATTTATTATTTCTCTAAAGTTGTAACTTTAATTTCTATTCGCTGCTTTAATAGTTTAGCTAGCAACTGTAAATGTTATGGTACAAGCCATGATCTGTAAGATTTTGTTTATATCTATGGTTACAAACTGTTAGGATTGGAAAGACGTTATTAATTTATTATTTTTCTAAAGTTGTAACTTTAATTTCTATTCGCTGCTTTAATAGTTTAGCTAGCAACTGTAAATGTTATAGTACAAGCCATGATCTGTAAGATTTTGTTTATATCTATGGTTACAAATTGTTAGGATTAGAAAGACGTTATTAATTTATTATTTCTCTAAAGTTTAACTTTAATTTCTATTCGCTGCTTTAATAGTTTAGCTAGCAACTGTAAATGTTATGGTACAAGCCATGATCTGTAAGATTTTGATAATATCTATGGTTACAAATTGTTAGGATTAGAAAGACGTTATTAATTTATTATTTCTCTAAAGTTTTAACTTTAATTTCTATTCGCTGCATTAATAGTTCTACAGATGAATTTAGGGACATTTATATAATAAACACCGTATATATAGTGCCCGATTCCCCAACATTGTAGTTTTCAATGTCCGTTTATGATTAGACATCCCCAGCAGGAGGTTGGTGGAATTTTAAACCATAGAATCATCATTTGACATGGATTATTTGACCTTGTTGGTGCTGGCATCTGCGTTACTATTTCCAAACTATTTATCAATGGACGTTGCTGAGTGCAGTAGCTAGCAACTGTAAATGTTATGGTACAAGCCATGATCTGTAAGATTTTGTTTATATCTATGGTTACAAACTGTTAGGATTGGAAAGACGTTATTAATTTATTATTTCTCTAAAGTTTTACTTTAATTTCTATTCGCTGCTTTAATAGTTTTACAGATGAATTTAAGGACATTTATATAAAAAACACCGTATATATAGTGCCCGATTCCCCAACATTGTAGTTTACAATGTCTGTTTATGATTAGACATCCCCATTAGGAGGTTGGTGGAATTTTAAACCATAGAAACATCATTTGACATGGATTATTTGACCTTGTAGGTGCTGGCATCTGCGTTACTATTTCCAAACTATTTATCAATGGACGTTGCTGAGTGCAGTAGCTAGCAACTGTAAATGTTATGGTACAAGCCATGATCTGTAAGATTTTGTTTATATCTATGGTTACAAACTGTTAGGATTGGAATGACGTTATTAATTTATTATTTCTCTAAAGTTTTACTTTAATTTCTATTCGCTGCTTTATTAGTTTTACAGATGAATTTAGGGACATTTATATAAAAAACACCGTATATATAGTGCCCGATTCCCCAACATTGTAGTTTACAATGTCCGTTTATGATTAGACATCCCCAGCAGGAGGTTGGTGGAATTTTAAACCATAGAAAAATCATTTGACATGGATTATTTGACCTTGTATTTGCTGGGATCTGCGTTACTATTTCCAAACTATTTATCAATGGACGTTGCTGAGTGCAGTAGCTAGCAACTGTAAATGTTATGGTACAAGCCATGATCTGTAAGATTTTGTTTATATCTATGGTTACAAACTGTTAGGATTGGAAAGACGTTATTAATTTATTATTTCTCTAAAGTTTTACTTTAATTTCTATTCGCTGCTTTAATAGTTTTACAGATGAATTTAAGGACATTTATATAAAAAACACCGTATATATAGTGTCCGATTCCCCAACATTGTAGTTTACAATGTCCGTTTATGATTAGACATCCCCAGCAGGAGGTTGGTGGAATTTTAAACCATAGAAACATCATTTGACATGGATTATTTGACCTTGTAGGTGCTGGGATCTGCGTTACTATTTCCAAACTATTTATCAATGGCCGTTGCTGAGTGGAGTAGCTAGCAACTGTAAATGTTATGGTACAAGCCATGATCTGTAAGATTTTGTTTATATCTATGGTTACAAACTGTTAGGATTGGAAAGACGTTATTAATTTATTATTTCTCTAAAGTTTACTTTAATTACTATTCGCTGCTTTAATAGTTTACAGATGAATTTAAGGACATTTATATAAAAAACACAGTATATATAGTGCCGGATTCCCCAACATTGTAGTTTACAATGTCCGTTTATGATTAGACATCCCCAGCAGGAGGTTGGTGGAATTTTAAACCATAGAAACATCATTTGACATGGATTATTTGACCTAGTAAGTGCTGGCATCTGCGTTACTATTTCCAAACTATTTATCAATGGACGTTGCTGAGTGCAGTAGCTAGCAACTGTAAATGTTGTGGTTTAAGGCATGCTCTTTAAGATTTTGTTTATATCTGTGGTTACAAACTGTTAGGATTGGAAAGACGTTATTAATTTATTATTTCTCTAAAGTTGTAATTTTAATTTCTATTCGCTGCTTTAATACTTTAGCTAGCAACTGTAAATGTTATGGTACAAGCCATGATCTGTAACATTTTGTTTATATCTATGGTTACAAACTGTTAGGATTGGAAAGACGTTATTAATTTATTATTTCTCTAAAGTTTTAACTTTAATTTCTATTCGCTGCTTTATTAGTTTTACAGATGAATTTAAGGACATTTATATAAAAAACACCGTATATATAGTGCCCGATTCCCCAACATTGTAGTTTACAATGTCCGTTTATGATTAGACATCCCCAGCAGGAGGTTGGTGGAATTTTAAACCATAGAAACATCATTTGACATGGATTATTTGACCTTGTAGGTGCTGGCATCTGCGTTACTATTTCCAAACTATTTATCAATGGACGTTGCTGAGTGCAGTAGCTAGCACCTGTAAATGTTGTGGTTTAAGGCATGATCTTTAAGATTTTGTTTATATCTGTGGTTACAAACTGTTAGGATTGGAAAGACGTTATTAATTTATTATTTCTCTAAAGTTGTAACTTTAATTTCTATTCGCTGCTTTAATAGTTTAGCTAGCAACTGTAAATGTTATGGTACAAGCCATGATCTGTAAGATTTTGTTTATATCTATGGTTACAAACTGTTAGGATTGGAAAGACGTTATTAATTTATTATTTCTCTAAAGTTGTAACTTTAATTTCTATTCGCTGCTTTAATAGTTTTACAGATGAATTTAACGACTTTTATTTAAAAAACACCGTATATATAGTGCTAGGTTTCCCAACATTGTAGTTTTCAATGTCCGTTTATGATTAGACATCCCCAGCAGGAGGTTGGTGGAATTTTAAACCATAGAAACATCATTTGACATGGATTATTTGACCTTGTAGGTGCTGGCATCTGCGTTACTATTTCCAAACTATTTATCAATGGACGTTGCTGAGTGCAGTAGCTAGCAACTGTAAATGTTATGGTACAAGCCATGATCTGTAAGATTTTGTTTATATCTATGGTTACAAACTGTTAGGATTGGAAAGACGTTATTAATTTATTATTTCTCTAAAGTTTTACGTTAATTTCTATTCGCTGCTTTAATAGTTTTTCAGATGAATTTAAGGACATTTATATAAAAAACACCGTATATATAGTGCCCGATTCTCCAACATTGTAGTTTACAATGTTCGTTTATGATTAAACATCCCCAGCAGGAGGTTGGTGGAATATTTAAACCATAGAAACATCATTTGACATGGATTATTTGACCTTGTAAGTGCTGGCATCTGCGTTACTATTTCCAAACTATTTATCAATGGACGTTGCTGAGTGCAATAGCTAGCAACTGTAAATGTTGTGGTTTAAGGCATGATCTTTAAGATTTTGTTTATATCTGTGGTTACAAACTGTTAGGATTGGAAAGACGTTATTAATTTATTATTTCTCTAAAGTTGTAACTTTAGTTTCTATTCGCTGCTTTAATAGTTTAGCTAGCAACTGTAAATATTATGGTACAAGCCATGATCTGTAAGATTTTGTTTATATCTATGGTTACAAACTGTTAGGATTGGAAAGACGTTATTAATTTATTATTTCTCTAAAGTTTTAACTTTAATTTCTATTCGCTGCTTTATTAGTTTTACAGATGAATTTAAGGACATTTATATAAAAAACACCGTATATATAGTGCCCGATTCCCCAACATTGTAGTTTACAATGTCCGTTTATGATTAGACATCCCCAGCAGGAGGTTGGTGGAATTTTAAACCATAGAAACATCATTTGACATGGATTATTTGACCTTGTAGGTGCTGGCATCTGCGTTACTATTTCCAAACTATTTATCAATGGACGTTGCTGAGTGCAGTAGCTAGCAACTGTAAATGTTGTGGTTTAAGGCATGATCTTTATGATTTTGTTTATATCTGTGGTTACAAACTGTTAGGATTGGAAAGACGTTATTAATTAATATTTCTCTAAAGTTGTAACTTTAATTTCTATTCGCTGCTTTAATAGTTTAGCTAGCAACTGTAAATGTTATGGTACAAGCCATGATCTGTAAGATTTTGTTTATATCTATGGACAAACTGTTAGGATTGGAAAGAAGTTATTAATTTATTATTTCTCTAAAGTTGTAACTTTAATTTCTATTCGCTGCTTTAATAGTTTTACAGATGAATTTAGGGACTTTTATTTACAAAACACCGTATATATAGTGCTAGGTTCCCCAACATTGTAGTTTTCAATGTCCGTTTATGATTAGACATCCCCAGCAGGAGGTGGGTGGAATTTTAAACCATAGAAACATCATTTGACATGGATTATTTGACCTTGTAGGTGCTGGCATCTGCGTTACTATTTCCAAACTATTTATCAATGGACGTTGCTGAGTGCAGTAGCTAGCAACTGTAAATGTTGTGGTTTAAGGCATGATCTTTAAGATTTTGTTTATATCTGTGGTTACAAACTGTTAGGATTGGAAAGACGTTATTAATTTATTATTTCTCTAAAGTTGTAACTTTAATTTCTATTCGCTGCTTTAATAGTTTAGCTAGCAACTGTAAATGTTATAGTACAAGCCATGATCTGTAAGATTTTGTTTATATCTATGGTTACAAACTGTTAGGATTGGAAAGACGTTATTAATTTATTATTTCTCTAAAGTTGTAACTTTAATTTCTATTCGCTGCTTTAATAGTTTAGCTAGCAACTGTAAATGTTATAGTACAAGCCATGATCTGTAAGATTTTGTTTATATCTATGGTTACAAATTGTTAGGATTAGAAAGACGTTATTAATTTATTATTTCTCTAAAGTTTTAACTTTAATTTCTATTCGCTGCTTTAATAGTTTAGCTAGCAACTGTAAATGTTATGGTACAAGCCATGATCTGTAAGATTTTGATAATATCTATGGTTACAAATTGTTAGGATTAGAAAGACGTTATTAATTTATTATTTCTCTAAAGTTTTAACTTTAATTTCTATTCGCTGCTTTAATAGTTTTACAGATGAATTTACGGACATTTATATAAAAAACACCGTATATATAGTGCCCGATTCCCCAACATTGTAGTTTACAATGTCTGTTTATGATTAGACATCCCCATTAGGAGGTTGGTGGAATTTTAAACCATACAAACATCATTTGACATGGATTATTTGACCTTGTAGGTGCTGGCATCTGCGTTACTATTTCCAAACTATTTATCAATGGACGTTGCTGAGTGCAGTAGCTAGCAACTGTAAATGTTATGGTACAAGCCATGATCTGTAAGATTTTGTTTATATCTATGGTTACAAACTGTTAGGATTGGAAAGACGTTATTAATTTATTATTTCTCTAAAGTTTTACTTTAATTTCTATTCGCTGCTTTAATAGTTTTACAGATGAATTTAAGGACATTTATATAAAAAACACCGTATATATAGTGCCCGATTCCCCAACATTGTAGTTTACAATGTCTGTTTATGATTAGACATCCCCATTAGGAGGTTGGTGGAATTTTAAACCATACAAACATCATTTGACATGGATTATTTGACCTTGTAGGTGCTGGCATCTGCGTTACTATTTCCAAACTATTTATCAATGGACGTTGCTGAGTGCAGTAGCTAGCAACTGTAAATGTTATGGTACAAGCCATGATCTGTAAGATTTTGTTTATATCTATGGTTACAAACTGTTAGGATTGGAAAGACGTTATTAATTTATTATTTCTCTAAAGTTTTACTTTAATTTCTATTCGCTGCTTTATTAGTTTTACAGATGAATTTAGGGACATTTATATAAAAAACACCTTATATATAGTGCCCGATTCCCCAACATTGTAGTTTACAATGTCCGTTTATGATTAGACATCCCCAGCAGGAGGTTGGTGGAATTTTAAACCATAGAAACATCATTTGACATGGATTATTTGACCTTGTATTTGCTGGGATCTGCGTTACTATTTCCAAACTATTTATCAATGGACGTTGCTGAGTGCAGTAGCTAGCAACTGTAAATGTTATGGTACAAGCCATGATCTGTAAATTTTGTTTATATCTATGGTTACAAACTGTTAGGATTGGAAAGACGTTATTAATTTATTATTTCTCTAAAGTTTTACTTTAATTTCTATTCGCTGCTTTAATAGTTTTACAGATGAATTTAAGGACATTTATATAAAAAACACCGTATATATATAGTGCCCGATTCCCCAACATTGTAGTTTACAATGTCTGTTTATGATTAGACATCCCCATTAGGAGGTTGGTGGAATTTTAAACCATAGAAACATCATTTGACATGGATTATTTGACCTTGTAGGTGCTGGCATCTGCGTTACTATTTCCAAACTATTTATCAATGGACGTTGCTGAGTGCAGTAGCTAGCAACTGTAAATGTTATGGTACAAGCCATGATCTGTAAGATTTTGTTTATATCTATGGTTACAAACTGTTAGGATTGGAAAGACGTTATTAATTTATCATTTCTCTAAAGTTTTACTTTAATTTCTATTCGCTGCTTTATTAGTTTTACAGATGAATTTAGGGACATTTATATAAAAAACACCGTATATATAGTGCCCGATTCCCCAACATTGTAGTTTACAATGTCCGTTTATGATTAGACATCCCCAGCAGGAGGTTGGTGGAATTTTAAACCATAGAAACATCATTTGACATGGATTATTTGACCTTGTATTTGCTGGGATCTGCGTTACTATTTCCAAACTATTTATCAATGGACGTTTCTGAGTGCAGTAGCTAGCAACTGTAAATGTTATGGTACAAGCCATGATCTGTAAGATTTTGTTTATATCTATGGTTACAAACTGTTAGGATTGGAAAGACGTTATTAATTTATTATTTCTCTTAAGTTTTACTTTAATTTCTATTCGCTGCTTTAATAGTTTTACAGATGAATTTAAGGACATTTATATAAAAAACACCGTATATATAGTGTCCGATTCCCCAACATTGTAGTTTACAATGTCCGTTTATGATTAGACATCCCCAGCAGGAGGTTGGTGGAATTTTAAACCATAGAAACATCATTTGACATGGATTATTTGACCTTGTAGGTGCTGGGATCTGCGTTATTATTTCCAAACTATTTATCAATGGACGTTGCTGAGTGGAGTAGCTAGCAACTGTAAATGCTATGGTACAAGCCATGATCTGTAAGATTTTGTTTATATCTATGGTTACAAACTGTTAGGATTGGAAAGACGTTATTAATTTATTATTTCTCTAAAGTTTACTTTAATTACTATTCGCTGCTTTAATAGTTTACAGATGAATTTAAGGACATTTATATAAAAAACATAGTATATATAGTGCCCGATTCCCCAACATTGTAGTTTACAATGTCCGTTTATGATTAGACATCCCCAGCAGTAGGTTGGTGGAATTTTAAACCATAGAAACATCATTTGACATGGATTATTTGACCTTGTAAGTGCTGGCATCTGCGTTACTATTTCCAAACTATTTATCAATGGACGTTGCTGAGTGCAGTAGCTAGCAACTGTAAATGTTGTGGTTTAAGGCATGATCTTTAAGATTTTGTTTATATCTGTGGTTACAAACTGTTAGGATTGGAAAGACGTTATTAATTTATTATTTCTCTAAAGTTGTAATTTTAATATCTATTCGCTGCTCTAATACTTTAGCTAGCAACTGTAAATGTTATGGTACAAGCCATGATCTGTAAGATTTTGTTTATATCTATGGTTACAAACTGTTAGGATTGGAAAGACGTTATTAATTTATTATTTCTCTAAAGTTTTAACTTTAATTTCTATTCGCTGCTTTATTAGTTTTACAGATGAATTTAAGGACATTTATATAAAAAACACCGTATATATAGTGCCCGATTCCCCAACATTGTAGTTTACAATGTCCGTTTATGATTAGACATCCCCAGCAGGAGGTTGGTGGAATTTTAAACCATAGAAACATCATTTGACATGGATTATTTGACCTTGTAGGTGCTGGCATCTGCGTTACTATTTCCAAACTATTTATCAATGGACGTTGCTGAGTGCAGTAGCTAGCAACTGTAAATGTTGTGGTTTAAGGCATGATCTTTAAGATTTTGTTTATATCTGTGGTTACAAACTGTTAGGATTGGAAAGACGTTATTAATTTATTATTTCTCTAAAGTTGTAACTTTAATTTCTATTCGCTGCTTTAATAGTTTAGCTAGCAACTGTAAATGTTATGGTACAAGCCATGATCTGTAAGATTTTGTTTATATCTATGGTTACAAACTGTTAGGATTGGAAAGACGTTATTAATTTATTATTTCTCTAAAGTTGTAACTTTAATTTCTATTCGCTGCTTTAATAGTTTTACAGATGAATTTAGGGACTTTTATTTAAAAAACACCGTATATATAGTGCTAGGTTTCCCAACATTGTAGTTTTCAATGTCCGTTTATGATTAGACATCCCCAGCAGGAGGTTGGTGGAATTTTAAACCATAGAAACATCATTTGACATGGATTATTTGACTTTGTAGGTGCTGGGATCTGCGTTACTATTTCCAAACTATTTATCAATGGACGTTGCTGAGTGGAGTAGCTAGCAACTGTAAATGTTATGGTACAAGCCATGATCTGTAAGATTTTGTTTATATCTATGGTTACAAACTGTTAGGATTGGAAAGACGTTATTAATTTATTATTTCTCTAAAGTTTACTTTAATTTCTATTCGCTGCTTTAATAGTTTTACAGATGAATTTAAGGACATTTATATAAAAAACACCGTATATATAGTGCCCGATTCCCCAACATTGTAGTTTTCAATGTCCGTTTATGATTAGACATCCCCAGCAGGAGGTTGGTGGAATTTTAAACCATAGAAACATCATTTGACATGGATTATTTGACCTTGTAAGTGCTGGCATCTGCGTTACTATTTCCAAACTATTTATCAATGGACGTTGCTGAGTGCAGTAGCTAGCAACTGTAAATGTTGTGGTTTAAGGCATGATCTTTAAGATTTTGTTTATATCTGTGGTTACAAACTGTTAGGATTGGAAAGACGTTATTAATTTATTATTTCTCTAAAGTTGTAACTTTAATTTCTATTCGCTGCTTTAATAGTTTAGCTAGCAACTGTAAATGTTATGGTACAAGCCATGATCTGTAAGATTTTGTTTATATCTATGGTTACAAACTGTTAGGATTGGAAAGACGTTATTAATTTATTATCTCTCTAAAGTTTTAACTTTAATTTCTATTCGCTGCTTTATTAGTTTTACAGATGAATTTAAGGACATTTATATAAAAAACACCGTATATATAGTGCCCGATTCCCCAACATTGTAGTTTACAATGTCCGTTTATGATTAGACATCCCCAGCAGGAGGTTGGTGGAATTTTAAACCATAGAAACATCATTTGACATGGATTATTTGACCTTGTAGGTGCTGGCATCTGCGTTACTATTTCCAAACTATTTATCAATGGACGTTGCTGAGTGCAGTAGCTAGCAACTGTAAATGTTATGGTACAAGCCATGATCTGTAAGATTTTGATAATATCTATGGTTACAAATTGTTAGGATTAGAAAGACGTTATTAATTTATTATTTCTCTAAAGTTATAACTTTAATTTCTATTCGCTGCATTAATAGTTTTACAGATGAATTTAGGGACATTTATATAATAAACACCGTATATATAGTGCCCGATTCCCCAACATTGTAGTTTTCAATGTCCGTATATGATTAGACATCCCCAGCAGGAGGTTGGTGGAATTTTAAACCATAGAATCATCATTTGACATGGATTATTTGACCTTGTTGGTGCTGGCATCTGCGTTACTATTTCCAAACTATTTATCAATGGACGTTGCTGAGTGCAGTAGCTAGCAACTGTAAATGTTATGGTACAAGCCATGATCTGTAAGATTTTGTTTATATCTATGGTTACAAACTGTTAGGATTGGAAAGACGTTATTAATTTATTATTTCTCTAAAGTTTTACTTTAATTTCTATTCGCTGCTTTAATAGTTTTACAGATGAATTTAAGGACATTTATATAAAAAACACCGTATATATAGTGCCCGATTCCCCAACATTGTAGTTTACAATGTCTGTTTATGATTAGACATCCCCATTGGGAGGTTGGTGGAATTTTAAACCATAGAAACATCATTTGACATGGATTATTTGACCTTGTAGGTGCTGGCATCTGCGTTACTATTTCCAAACTATTTATCAATGGACGTTGCTGAGTGCAGTAGCTAGCAACTGTAAATGTTATGGTACAAGCCATGATCTGTAAGATTTTGTTTATATCTATGGTTACAAACTGTTAGGATTGGAAAGACGTTATTAATTTATTATTTCTCTAAAGTTTTACTTTAATTTCTATTCGCTGCTTTAATAGTTTTACAGATGAATTTAAGGACATTTATATACAAAACACCGTATATATAGTGCCCGATTCCCCAACATTGTAGTTTACAATGTCCGTTTATGATTAGACATCCCCAGCAGGAGGTTGGTGGAATTTTAAACCATAGAAACATCATTTGACATGGATTATATGACCTTGTATTTGCTGGGATCTGCGTTACTATTTCCAAACTATTTATCAATGGACGTTGCTGAGTGCAGTAGCTAGCAACTGTAAATGTTATGGTACAAGCCATGATCTGTAAGATTTTGTTTATATCTATGGTTACAAACTGTTAGGATTGGAAAGAAGTTATTAATTTATTATTTCTCTAAAGAGTTACTTTAATTTCTATTCGCTGCTTTAATAGTTTTACAGATGAATTTAAGGACATTTATATAAAAAACACCGTATATATAGTGTCCGATTCCCCAACATTGTAGTTTACAATGTCCGTTTATGATTAGACATCCCCAGCAGGAGGTTGGTGGAATTTTAAACCATAGAAACATCATTTGACATGCATTATTTGACCTTGTAGGTGCTGGGATCTGCGTTACTATTTCCAAACTATTTATCAATGGACGTTGCTGAGTGCAGTAGCTAGCAACTGTAAATGTTGTGGTTTAAGGCATGATCTGTAAGATTTTGTTTATATCTATGGTTACAAACTGTTAGGATTGGAAAGACGTTATTAGATTATTATTTCTCTACAGTTTTAACTTTAATTTCTATTCGCTGCTTTATTAGTTTTACAGATGAATTTAAGGACATTTATATAAAAAACACCGTATATATAGTGCCCGATTCCCCAACATTGTAGTTTACAATGTCCGTTTATGATTAGACATCCCCAGCTTTAGGTTGGTGGAATTTTAAACCATAGAAACATCATTTGACATGGATTATTTGACCTTGTAGGTGCTGTCATCTGCGTTACTATTGCCAAACTATTTATCAATGGACGTTGCTGAGTGCAGTAGCTAGCAACTGTAAATGTTGTGGTTTAAGGCATGATCTTTAAGATTTTGTTTATATCTGTGGTTACAAACTGTTAGGATTGGAAAGACGTTATTAATTTATTATTTCTCTAAAGTTGTAACTTTAATTTCTATTCGCTGCTTTAATAGTTTAGCTAGCAACTGTAAATGTTATGGTACAAGCCATGATCTGTAAGATTTTGTTTATATCTGTGGTTACAAATTGTTAGGATTAGAAAGACGTTATTAATTTATTATTTCTCTAAAGTTTTAACTTTAATTTCTATTCGCTGCTTTAATAGTTTAGCTAGCAACTGTAAATGTTATGGTACAAGCCATGATCTGTAAGATTTTGATAATATCTATGGTTACAAATTGTTAGGATTAGAAAGACGTTATTAATTTATTATTTCTCTAAAGTTTTAACTTTAATTTCTATTCGCTGCATTAATAGTTTTACAGATGAATTTAGGGACATTTATATAATAAACACCGTATATATAGTGCCCGATTCCCCAACATTGTAGTTTTCAATGCCCGTTTATGATTAGACATCCCCAGCAGGAGGTTGGTGGAATTTTAAACCATAGAATCATCATTTGACATGGATTATTTGACCTTGTTGGTGCTGGCATCTGCGTTACTATTTCCAAACTATTTATCAATGGACGTTGCTGAGTGCAGTAGCTAGCAACTGTAAATGTTATGGTACAAGCCATGATCTGTAAGATTTTGTTTATATCTATGGTTACAAACTGTTAGGATTGGAAAGACGTTATTAATTTATTATTTCTCTAAAGTTTTACTTTAATTTCTATTCGCTGCTTTAATAGTTTTACAGATGAATTTAAGGACATTTATATAAAAAACACCGTATATATAGTGCCCGATTCCCCAACATTGTAGTTTACAATGTCTGTTTATGATTAGACATCCCCATTAGGAGGTTGGTGGAATTTTAAACCATACAAACATCATTTGACATGGATTATTTGACCTTGTAGGTGCTGGCATCTGCGTTACTATTTCCAAACTATTTATCAATGGACGTTGCTGAGTGCAGTAGCTAGCAACTGTAAATGTTATGGTACAAGCCATGATCTGTAAGATTTTGTTTATATCTATGGTTACAAACTGTTAGGATTGGAAAGACGTTATTAGATTATTATTTCTCTACAGTTTTAACTTTAATTTCTATTCGCTGCTTTATTAGTTTTACAGATGAATTTAAGGACATTTATATAAAAAACACCGTATATATAGTGCCCGATTCCCCAACATTGTAGTTTACAATGTCCGTTTATGATTAGACATCCCCAGCTTTAGGTTGGTGGAATTTTAAACCATAGAAACATCATTTGACATGGATTATTTGACCTTGTAGGTGCTGTCATCTGCGTTACTATTGCCAAACTATTTATCAATGGACGTTGCTGAGTGCAGTAGCTAGCAACTGTAAATGTTGTGGTTTAAGGCATGATCTTTAAGATTTTGTTTATATCTGTGGTTACAAACTGTTAGGATTGGAAAGACGTTATTAATTTATTATTTCTCTAAAGTTGTAACTTTAATTTCTATTCGCTGCTTTAATAGTTTAGCTAGCAACTGTAAATGTTATGGTACAAGCCATGATCTGTAAGATTTTGTTTATATCTGTGGTTACAAATTGTTAGGATTAGAAAGACGTTATTAATTTATTATTTCTCTAAAGTTTTAACTTTAATTTCTATTCGCTGCTTTAATAGTTTAGCTAGCAACTGTAAATGTTATGGTACAAGCCATGATCTGTAAGATTTTGATAATATCTATGGTTACAAATTGTTAGGATTAGAAAGACGTTATTAATTTATTATTTCTCTAAAGTTTTAACTTTAATTTCTATTCGCTGCATTAATAGTTTTACAGATGAATTTAGGGACATTTATATAATAAACACCGTATATATAGTGCCAGATTCCCCAACATTGTAGTTTTCAATGCCCGTTTATGATTAGACATCCCCAGCAGGAGGTTGGTGGAATTTTAAACCATAGAATCATCATTTGACATGGATTATTTGACCTTGTTGGTGCTGGCATCTGCGTTACTATTTCCAAACTATTTATCAATGGACGTTGCTGAGTGCAGTAGCTAGCAACTGTAAATGTTATGGTACAAGCCATGATCTGTAAGATTTTGTTTATATCTATGGTTACAAACTGTTAGGATTGGAAAGACGTTATTAATTTATTATTTCTCTAAAGTTTTACTTTAATTTCTATTCGCTGCTTTAATAGTTTTACAGATGAATTTAAGGACATTTATATAAAAAACACCGTATATATAGTGCCCGATTCCCCAACATTGTAGTTTACAATGTCTGTTTATGATTAGACATCCCCATTAGGAGGTTGGTGGAATTTTAAACCATACAAACATCATTTGACATGGATTATTTGACCTTGTAGGTGCTGGCATCTGCGTTACTATTTCCAAACTATTTATCAATGGACGTTGCTGAGTGCAGTAGCTAGCAACTGTAAATGTTATGGTACAAGCCATGATCTGTAAGATTTTGTTTATATCTATGGTTACAAACTGTTAGGATTGGAAAGACGTTATTAATTTATCATTTCTCTAAAGTTTTACTTTAATTTCTATTCGCTGCTTTATTAGTTTTACAGATGAATTTAGGGACATTTATATAAAAAACACTGTATATATAGTGCCCGATTCCCCAACATTGTAGTTTACAATGTCCGTTTATGATTAGACATCCCCAGCAGGAGGTTGGTGGAATTTTAAACCATAGAAACATCATTTGACATGGATTATTTGACCTTGTATTTGCTGGGATCTGCGTTACTATTTCCAAACTATTTATCAATGGACGTTTCTGAGTGCAGTAGCTAGCAACTGTAAATGTTATGGTACAAGCCATGATCTGTAAGATTTTGTTTATATCTATGGTTACAAACTGTTAGGATTGGAAAGACGTTATTAATTTATTATTTCTCTTAAGTTTTACTTTAATTTCTATTCGCTGCTTTAATAGTTTTACAGATGAATTTAAGGACATTTATATAAAAAACACCGTATATATAGTGTCCGATTCCCCAACATTGTAGTTTACAATGTCCGTTTATGATTAGACATCCCCAGCAGGAGGTTGGTGGAATTTTAAACCATAGAAACATCATTTGACATGGATTATTTGACCTTGTAGGTGCTGGGATCTGCGTTATTATTTCCAAACTATTTATCAATGGACGTTGCTGAGTGGAGTAGCTAGCAATTGTAAATGCTATGGTACAAGCCATGATCTGTAAGATTTTGTTTATATCTATGGTTACAAACTGTTAGGATTGGAAAGACGTTATTAATTTATTATTTCTCTAAAGTTTACTTTAATTACTATTCGCTGCTTTAATAGTTTACAGATGAATTTAAGGACATTTATATAAAAAACACAGTATATATAGTGCCCGATTCCCCAACATTGTAGTTTACAATGTCCGTTTATGATTAGACATCCCCAGCAGTAGGTTGGTGGAATTTTAAACCATAGAAACATCATTTGACATGGATTATTTGACCTTGTAAGTGCTGGCATCTGCGTTACTATTTCCAAACTATTTATCAATGGACGTTGCTGAGTGCAGTAGCTAGCAACTGTAAATGTTGTGGTTTAAGGCATGATCTTTAAGATTTTGTTTATATCTGTGGTTACAAACTGTTAGGATTGGAAAGACGTTATTAATTTATTATTTCTCTAAAGTTGTAATTTTAATATCTATTCGCTGCTCTAATACTTTAGCTAGCAACTGTAAATGTTATGGTACAAGCCATGATCTGTAAGATTTTGTTTATATCTATGGTTACAAACTGTTAGGATTGGAAAGACGTTATTAATTTATTATTTCTCTAAAGTTTTAACTTTAATTTCTATTCGCTGCTTTATTAGTTTTACAGATGAATTTAAGGACATTTATATAAAAAACACCGTATATATAGTGCCCGATTCCCCAACATTGTAGTTTACAATGTCCGTTTATGATTAGACATCCCCAGCAGGAGGTTGGTGGAATTTTAAACCATAGAAACATCATTTGACATGGATTATTTGACCTTGTAGGTGCTGGCATCTGCGTTACTATTTCCAAACTATTTATCAATGGACGTTGCTGAGTGCAGTAGCTAGCAACTGTAAATGTTGTGGTTTAAGGCATGATCTTTAAGATTTTGTTTATATCTGTGGTTACAAACTGTTAGGATTGGAAAGACGTTATTAATTTATTATTTCTCTAAAGTTGTAACTTTAATTTCTATTCGCTGCTTTAATAGTTTAGCTAGCAACTGTAAATGTTATGGTACAAGCCATGATCTGTAAGATTTTGTTTATATCTATGGTTACAAACTGTTAGGATTGGAAAGACGTTATTAATTTATTATTTCTCTAAAGTTGTAACTTTAATTTCTATTCGCTGCTTTAATAGTTTTACAGATGAATTTAGGGACTTTTATTTAAAAAACACCGTATATATAGTGCTAGGTTTCCCAACATTGTAGTTTTCAATGTCCGTTTATGATTAGACATCCCCAGCAGGAGGTTGGTGGAATTTTAAACCATAGAAACATCATTTGACATGGATTATTTGACCTTGTAGGTGCTGGCATCTGCGTTACTATTTCCAAACTATTTATCAATGGACGTTGCTGAGTGGAGTAGCTAGCAACTGTAAATGTTATGGTACAAGCCATGATCTGTAAGATTTTGTTTATATCTATGGTTACAAACTGTTAGGATTGGAAACACGTTATTAATTTATTATTTCTCTAAAGTTTACTTTAATTTCTATTCGCTGCTTTAATAGTTTTACAGATGAATTTAAGGACATTTATATAAAAAACACCTTATATATAGTGCCCGATTCCCCAACATTGTAGTTTTCAATGTCCGTTTATGATTAGACATCCCCAGCAGGAGGTTGGTGGAATTTTAAACCATAGAAACATCATTTGACATGGATTATTTGACCTTGTAAGTGCTGGCATCTGCGTTACTATTTCCAAACTATTTATCAATGGACGTTGCTGAGTGCAGTAGCTAGCAACTGTAAATGTTGTGGTTTAAGGCATGATCTTTAAGATTTTGTTTATATCTGTGGTTACAAACTGTTAGGATTGGAAAGACGTTATTAATTTATTATTTCTCTAAAGTTGCAACTTTAATTTCTATTCGCTGCTTTAATAGTTTAGCTAGCAACTGTAAATGTTATGGTACAAGCCATGATCTGTAAGATTTTGTTTATATCTATGGTTACAAACTGTTAGGATTGGAAAGACGTTATTAATTTATTATCTCTCTAAAGTTTTAACTTTAATTTCTATTCGCTGCTTTATTAGTTTTACAGATGAATTTAAGGACATTTATATAAAAAACACCGTATATATAGTGCCCGATTCCCCAACATTGTAGTTTACAATGTCCGTTTATGATTAGACATCCCCAGCAGGAGGTTGGTGGAATTTTAAACCATAGAAACATCATTTGACATGGATTATTTGACCTTGTAGGTGCTGGCATCTGCGTTACTATTTCCAAACTATTTATCAATGGACGTTGCTGAGTGCAGTAGCTAGCAACTGTAAATGTTATGGTACAAGCCATGATCTGTAAGATTTTGTTTATATCTATGGTTACAAACTGTTAGGATTGGAAAGACGTTATTAATTTATTATTTCTCTAAAGTTTTACCTTAATTTCTATTCGCTGCTTTAATAGTTTAGCTAGCAACTGTAAATGTTATGGTACAAGCCATGATCTGTAAGATTTTGTTTATATCTATGGTTACAAACTGTTAGGATTGGAAAGACGTTATTAATTTATTATTTCTCTAAAGTTTTACCTTAATTTCTATTCGCTGCTTTAATAGTTTAGCTAGCAACTGTAAATGTTATGGTACAAGCCATGATCTGTAAGATTTTGTTAATATCTGTGGTTACAAACTGTTAGGATTGGAAAGACGTTATTAATTTATTATTTCTCTAAAGTTGAAACTTTAATTTCTATTCGCTGCTTTAATAGTTTAGCTAGCAACTGTAAATGTTATGGTACAAGCCATGATCTGTAAGATTTTGTTTATATCTATGGTTACAAACTGTTAGGATTGGAAAGACGTTATTAATTTATTATTTCTCTAAAGTTGTAACTTTAATTTCTATTCGCTGCTTTAATAGTTTAGCTAGCAACTGTAAATGTTATGGTACAAGCCATGATCTGTAAGATTTTGTTTATATCTATTGTTACAAACTGTTAGGATTGGAAAGACGTTATTAATTTATTATTTCTCTAAAGTTGTAACTTTAATTTCTATTCGCTGCTTTAATAGTTTAGCTAGCAACTGTAAATGTTATAGTACAAGCCATGATCTGTAAGATTTTGTTTATATCTATGGTTACAAATTGTTAGGATTAGAAAGACGTTATTAATTTATTATTTCTCTAAAGTTTTAACTTTAATTTCTATTCGCTGCTTTAATAGTTTAGCTAGCAACTGTAAATGTTATGGTACAAGCCATGATCTGTAAGATTTTGATAATATCTATGGTTACAAATTGTTAGGATTAGAAAGACGTTATTAATTTATTATTTCTCTAAAGTTATAACTTTAATTTCTATTCGCTGCATTAATAGTTTTACAGATGAATTTAGGGACATTTATATAATAAACACCGTATATATAGTGCCCGATTCCCCAACATTGTAGTTTTCAATGTCCGTATATGATTAGACATCCCCAGCAGGAGGTTGGTGGAATTTTAAACCATAGAATCATCATTTGACATGGATTATTTGACCTTGTTGGTGCTGGCATCTGCGTTACTATTTCCAAACTATTTATCAATGGACGTTGCTGAGTGCAGTAGCTAGCAACTGTAAATGTTATGGTACAAGCCATGATCTGTAAGATTTTGTTTATATCTATGGTTACAAACTGTTAGGATTGGAAAGACGTTATTAATTTATTATTTCTCTAAAGTTTTACTTTAATTTCTATTCGCTGCTTTAATAGTTTTACAGATGAATTTAAGGACATTTATATAAAAAACACCGTATATATAGTGCCCGATTCCCCAACATTGTAGTTTACAATGTCTGTTTATGATTAGACATCCCCATTGGGAGGTTGGTTGAATTTTAAACCATAGAAACATCATTTGACATGGATTATTTGACCTTGTAGGTGCTGGCATCTGCGTTACTATTTCCAAACTATTTATCAATGGACGTTGCTGAGTGCAGTAGCTAGCAACTGTAAATGTTATGGTACAAGCCATGATCTGTAAGATTTTGTTTATATCTATGGTTACAAACTGTTAGGATTGGAAAGACGTTATTAATTTTTTATTTCTCTAAAGTTTTACTTTAATTTCTATTCGCTGCTTTAATAGTTTTACAGATGAATTTAAGGACATTTATATAAAAAACACCGTATATATAGTGCCCGATTCCCCAACATTGTAGTTTACAATGTCCGTTTATGATTAGACATCCCCAGCAGGAGGTTGGTGGAATTTTAAACCATAGAAACATCATTTGACATGGATTATTTGACCTTGTATTTGCTGGGATCTGCGTTACTATTTCCAAACTATTTATCAATGGACGTTGCTGAGTGCAGTAGCTAGCAACTGTAAATGTTATGGTACAAGCCATGATCTGTAAGATTTTGTTTATATCTATGGTTACAAACTGTTAGGATTGGAAAGAAGTTATTAATTTATTATTTCTCTAAAGAGTTACTTTAATTTCTATTCGCTGCTTTAATAGTTTTACAGATGAATTTAAGGACATTTATATAAAAAACACCGTATATATAGTGTCCGATTCCCCAACATTGTAGTTTACAATGTCCGTTTATGATTAGACATCCCAGCAGGAGGTTGGTGGAATTTTAAACCATAGAAACATCATTTGACATGCATTATTTGACCTTGTAGGTGCTGGGATCTGCGTTACTATTTCCAAACTATTTATCAATGGACGTTGCTGAGTGCAGTAGCTAGCAACTGTAAATGTTGTGGTTTAAGGCATGATCTGTAAGATTTTGTTTATATCTATGGTTACAAACTGTTAGGATTGGAAAGACGTTATTAGATTATTATTTCTCTAAAGTTTTAACTTTAATTTCTATTCGCTGCTTTATTAGTTTTACAGATGAATTTAAGGACATTTATATAAAAAACACCGTATATATAGTGCCCGATTCCCCAACATTGTAGTTTACAATGTCCGTTTATGATTAGACATCCCCAGCTGGAGGTTGGTGGAATTTTAAACCATAGAAACATCATTTGACATGGATTATTTGACCTTGTAGGTGCTGTCATCTGCGTTACTATTGCCAAACTATTTATCAATGGACGTTGCTGAGTGCAGTAGCTAGCAACTGTAAATGTTGTGGTTTAAGGCATGATCTTTAAGATTTTGTTTATATCTGTGGTTACAAACTGTTAGGATTGGAAAGACGTTATTAATTTATTATTTCTCTAAAGTTGTAACTTTAATTTCTATTCGTTGCTTTAATAGTTTAGCTAGCAACTGTAAATGTTATGGTACAAGCCATGATCTGTAAGATTTTGTTTATATCTATGGTTACAATCTGTTAGGATTGGAAAGACGTTATTAATTTATTATTTCTCTAAAGTTTTACTTTAATTTCTATTCGCTGCTTTAACAGTTTTACAGATGAATTTAAGGACATTTATATAAAAAACACCGTATATATAGTGCCCGATTCCCCAACATTGTAGTTTACAATGTCCGTTTATGATTAGACATCCCCAGCAGGAGGTTGGTGGAATTTTAAACCATAGAAACATCATTTGACATGGATTATTAGACCTTGTAGGTGCTGGGATCTGCGTTACTATTTCCAAACTATTTATCAATGGACGTTGCTGAGTGGAGTAGCTAGCAACTGTAAATGTTATGGTACAAGCCATGATCTGTAAGATTTTGTTTATATCTATGGTTACAAACTGTTAGGATTGGAAAGACGTTATTAATTTATTATTTCTCTAAATTTTACTTTAATTTCTATTCGCTGCTTTAATAGTGTTACAGATGAATTTAAGGACATTTATATAAAAAACACCGTATATATAGTGCCCGATTCCCAACATTGTAGTTTTCAATGTCCGTTTATGATTAGACATCCCCAGCAGGAGGTTGGTGGAATTTTAAACCATAGAAACATCATTTGACATGGATTATTTGACCTTGTAGGTGCTGGCATCTGCGTTACTATTTCCAAACTATTTATCAATGGACGTTGCTGAGTGCAGTAGCTAGCAACTGTAAATGTTGTGGTTTAAGGCATGATCTTTAAGATTTTGTTTATATCTGTGGTTACAAACTGTTAGGATTGGAAAGACGTTATTAATTTATTATTTCTCTAAAGTTGTAACTTTAATTTCTATTCGCTGCTTTAATACTTTAGCTAGCAACTGTAAATGTTATGGTACAAGCCATGATCTGTAAGATTTTGTTTATATCTATGGTTACAAACTGTTAGGATTGGAAAGACTTTATTAATTTATTATTTCTCTAAAGTTTTAACTTTAATTTCTATTCGCTGCTTTATTAGTTTTACAGATGAATTTAAGGACATTTATATAAAAAACACCGTATATATAGTGCCCGATTCCCCAACATTGTAGTTTACAATGTCCGTTTATGATTAGACATCCCCAGCAGGAGATTGGTGGAATTTTAAACCATAGAAACATCATTTGACATGGATTATTTGACCTTGTAGGTGCTGTCATCTGCGTTACTATTGCCAAACTATTTATCAATGGACGTTGCTGAGTGCAGTAGCTAGCAACTGTAAATGTTGTGGTTTAAGGCATGATCTTTAAGATTTTGTTTATATCTGTGGTTACAAACTGTTAGGATTGGAAAGACGTTATTAATTTATTATTTCTCTAAAGTTGTAACTTTAATTTCTATTCGCTGCTTTAATAGTTTAGCTAGCAACTGTAAATGTTATGGTACAAGCCATGATCTGTAAGATTTTGTTTATATCTATGGTTACAAACTGTTAGGATTGGAAAGACGTTATTAATTTATTATTTCTCTAAAGTTTTACTTTAATTTCTATTCGCTGCTTTAACAGTTTTACAGATGAATTTAAGGACATTTATATAAAAAACACCGTATATATAGTGCCCGATTCCCCAACATTGTAGTTTACAATGTCCGTTTATGATTAGACATCCCCAGCAGGAGGTTGGTGGAATTTTAAACCATAGAAACATCATTTGACATGGATTATTTGACCTTGTAGGTGCTGGGATCTGCGTTACTATTTCCAAACTATTTATCAATGGACGTTGCTGAGTGGAGTAGCTAGCAACTGTAAATGTTATGGTACAAGCCATGATCTGTAAGATTTTGTTTATATCTATGGTTACAAACTGTTAGGATTGGAAAGACGTTATTAATTTATTATTTCTCTAAAGTTTACTTTAATTTCTATTCGCTGCTTTAATAGTTTTACAGATGAATTTAAGGACATTTATATAAAAAACACCGTATATATAGTGCCCGATTCCCCAACATTGTAGTTTTCAATGTCCGTTTATGATTAGACATCCCCAGCAGGAGGTTGGTGGAATTTTAAACCATAGAAACATCATTTGACATGGATTATTTGACCTTGTAGGTGCTGGCATCTGCGTTTCTATTTCCAAACTATTTATCAATGGACGTTGCTGAGTGCAGTAGCTAGCAACTGTAAATGTTGTGGTTTAAGGCATGATCTTTACGATTTTGTTTATATCTGTAGTTACAAACTGTTAGGATTGGAAAGACGTTATTAATTTATTATTTCTCTAAAGTTGTAACTTTAATTTCTATTCGCTGCTTTAATACTTTAGCTAGCAACTGTAAATGTTATGGTACAAGCCATGATCTGTAAGATTTTGTTTATATCTATGGCTACAAACTGTTAGGATTGGAAAGACGTTATTAATTTATTATTTCTCTAAAGTTTTAACTTTAATTTCTATTCGCTGCTTTATTAGTTTTACAGATGAATTTAAGGACATTTATATAAAAAACACCGTATATATAGTGCCCGATTCCCCAACATTGTAGTTTACAATGTCCGTTTATGATTAGACATCCCCAGCAGGAGGTTGGTGGAATTTTAAACCATAGAAACATCATTTGACATGGATTATTTGACCTTGTAGGTGCTGGCATCTGCGTTACTATTTCCAAACTATTTATCAATGGACGTTGCTGAGTGCAGTAGCTAGCAACTGTAAATGTTGTGGTTTAAGGCATGATCTTTAAGATTTTGTTTATATCTGTGGTTACAAACTGTTAGGATTGGAAAGACGTTATTAATTTATTATTTCTCTAAAGTTGTAACTTTAATTTCTATTCGCTGCTTTAATAGTTTAGCTAGCAACTGTAAATGTTATGGTACAAGCCATGATCTGTAAGATTTTGTTTATATCTATGGTTACAAACTGTTAGGATTGGAATGACGTTATTAATTTATTATTTCTCTAAAGTTGTAACTTTAATTTCTATTCGCTGCTTTAATAGTTTTACAGATGAATTTAGGGACTTTTATTTAAAAAACACCGTATATATAGTGCTAGGTTTCCCAACATTGTAGTTTTCAATGTCCGTTTATGATTAGACATCCCCAGCAGGAGGTTGGTGGAATTTTAAACCATAGAAACATCATTTGACATGGATTATTTTACCTTGTAGGTGCTGGCATCTGCGTTACTATTTCTAAACTATTTATCAATGGACGTTGCTGAGTGCAGTAGCTAGCAACTGTAAATGTTGTGGTTTAAGGCATGATATTTAAGATTTTGTTTATATCTGTGGTTACAAACTGTTAGGATTGGAAAGACGTTATTAATTTATTATTTCTCTAAAGTTGTAACTTTAATTTCTATTCGCTGCTTTAATAGTTTAGCTAGCAACTGTAAATGTTATGGTACAAGCCATGATCTGTAAGATTTTGTTTATATCTATGGTTACAAACTGTTAGGATTGGAAAGACGTTATTAATTTATTATTTCTCTAAAGTTGTAACTTTAATTTCTATTCGCTGCTTTAATAGTTTTGCAGATGAATTTAGGGACTTTTATTTAAAAAACACCGTATATATAGTGCTAGGTTTCCCAACATTGTAGTTTTCAATGTCCGTTTATGATTAGACATCCCCAGCAGGAGGTTGGTGGAATTTTAAACCATAGAAACATCATTTGACATGGATTATTTGACCTTGTAGGTGCTGGCATCTGCGTTACTATTTCCAAACTATTTATCAATGGACGTTGCTGAGTGCAGTAGCTAGCAACTGTAAATGTTGTGGTTTAAGGCATGATCTTTAAGATTTTGTTTATATCTGTGGTTACAAACTGTTAGGATTGGAAAGACGTTATTAATTTATTATTTCTCTAAAGTTGTAACTTTAATTTCTATTCGCTGCTTTAATAGTTTAGCTAGCAACTGTAAATGTTATGGTACAAGCCATGATCTGTAAGATTTTGTTTATATCTATGGTTACAAACTGTTAGGATTGGAAAGACGTTATAAATTTATTATTTCTCTAAAGTTTTAACTTTAATTTCTATTCGCTGCTTTAACAGTTTTACAGATGAATTTAAGGACATTTATATAAAAAACACCGTATATATAGTGCCCGATTCCCCAACATTGTAGTTTACAATGTCCGTTTATGATTAGACATCCCCAGCAGGAGGTTGGTGGAATTTTAAACCATAGAAACTTCATTTGACATGGATTATTTTACCTTGTAGGTGCTGGCATCTGCGTTACTATTTCTAAACTATTTATCAATGGACGTTGCTGAGTGCAGTAGCTAGCAACTGTAAATGTTGTGGTTTAAGGCATGATCTTTAAGATTTTGTTTATATCTGTGGTTACAAACTGTTAGGATTGGAAAGACGTTATTAATTTATTATTTCTCTAAAGTTGTAACTTTAATTTCTATTCGCTGTTTTAATAGTTTAGCTAGCAACTGCAAATGTTATGGTACAAGCCATGATCTGTAAAATTTTGTTTATATCTATGGTTACAAACTTTTAGGATTGGAAAGACGTTATTAATTTATTATTTCTCTAAAGTTGTAACTTTAATTTCTATTCGCTGCTTTAATAGTTTAGCTAGCAACTGTAAATGTTATGGTACAAGCCATGATCTGTAAGATTTTGTTTATATCTATGGTTACAAACTGTTAGGATTGGAAAGACATATTAATTTATTATTTCTCTAAAGTTTTAACTTTAATTTCTATTCGCTGCTTTAATAGTTTTACAGATGAATTTAAGGACATTTATATAAAAAACACCGTATATATAGTGCCCGATTCCCCAACATTGTAGTTTACAATGTCCGTTTATGATTAGACATCCCCAGCAGGAGGTTGGTGGAATTTTAAACCATAGAAACATCATTTGACATGGATTATTTGACCTTGTAGGTGCTGGGATCTGCGTTACTATTTCCAAACTATTTATCAATGGACGTTGCTGAGTGGAGTAGCTAGCAACTGTAAATGTTATGGTACAAGCCATGATCTGTAAGATTTTGATAATATCTATGGTTACAAACTGTTAGGATTGGAACGACGTTATTAATTTATTATTTCTCTAAAGTTGTAACTTTAATTTCTATTCGCTGCTTTAATAGTTTAGCTAGCAACTGTAAATGTTATGGTACAAGCCATGATCTGTAAGATTTTGTTTATATCTATGGTTACAAACTGTTAGGATTGGAATGACGTTATTAATTTATTATTTCTCTAAAGTTGTAACTTTAATTTCTATTCGCTGCTTTAATAGTTTTACAGATGAATTTAGGGACTTTTATTTAAAAAACACCGTATATATAGTGCTAGGTTTCCCAACATTGTAGTTTTCAATGTCCGTTTATGATTAGACATCCCCAGCAGGAGGTTGGTGGAATTTTAAACCATAGAAACATCATTTGACATGGATTATTTTACCTTGTAGGTGCTGGCATCTGCGTTACTATTTCTAAACTATTTATCAATGGACGTTGCTGAGTGCAGTAGCTAGCAACTGTAAATGTTGTGGTTTAAGGCATGATATTTAAGATTTTGTTTATATCTGTGGTTACAAACTGTTAGGATTGGAAAGACGTTATTAATTTATTATTTCTCTAAAGTTGTAACTTTAATTTCTATTCGCTGCTTTAATAGTTTAGCTAGCAACTGTAAATGTTATGGTACAAGCCATGATCTGTAAGATTTTGTTTATATCTATGGTTACAAACTGTTAGGATTGGAAAGACGTTATTAATTTATTATTTCTCTAAAGTTGTAACTTTAATTTCTATTCGCTGCTTTAATAGTTTTGCAGATGAATTTAGGGACTTTTATTTAAAAAACACCGTATATATAGTGCTAGGTTTCCCAACATTGTAGTTTTCAATGTCCGTTTATGATTAGACATCCCCAGCAGGAGGTTGGTGGAATTTTAAACCATAGAAACATCATTTGACATGGATTATTTGACCTTGTAGGTGCTGGCATCTGCGTTACTATTTCCAAACTATTTATCAATGGACGTTGCTGAGTGCAGTAGCTAGCAACTGTAAATGTTGTGGTTTAAGGCATGATCTTTAAGATTTTGTTTATATCTGTGTTTACAAACTGTTAGGATTGAAAAGACGTTATTAATTTATTATTTCTCTAAAGTTGTAACTTTAATTTCTATTCGCTGCTTTAATAGTTTAGCTAGCAACTGTAAATGTTATGGTACAAGCCATGATCTGTAAGATTTTGTTTATATCTATGGTTACAAACTGTTAGGATTGGAAAGACGTTATTAATTTATTATTTCTCTAAAGTTTTAACTTTAATTTCTATTCGCTGCTTTAACAGTTTTACAGATGAATTTAAGGACATTTATATAAAAAACACCGTATATATAGTGCCCGATTCCCCAACATTGTAGTTTACAATGTCCGTTTATGATTAGACATCCCCAGCAGGAGGTTGGTGGAATTTTAAACCATAGAAACTTCATTTGACATGGATTATTTTACCTTGTAGGTGCTGGCATCTGCGTTACTATTTCTAAACTATTTATCAATGGACGTTGCTGAGTGCAGTAGCTAGCAACTGTAAATGTTGTGGTTTAAGGCATGATCTTTAAGATTTTGTTTATATCTGTGGTTACAAACTGTTAGGATTGGAAAGACGTTATTAATTTATTATTTCTCTAAAGTTGTAACTTTAATTTCTATTCGCTGTTTTAATAGTTTAGCTAGCAACTGCAAATGTTATGGTACAAGCCATGATCTGTAAAATTTTGTTTATATCTATGGTTACAAACTTTTAGGATTGGAAAGACGTTATTAATTTATTATTTCTCTAAAGTTGTAACTTTAATTTCTATTCGCTGCTTTAATAGTTTAGCTAGCAACTGTAAATGTTATGGTACAAGAAAAGATCTGTAAGATTTTGTTTATATCTATGGTTACAAACTGTTAGGATTGGAAAGACATATTAATTTATTATTTCTCTAAAGTTTTAACTTTAATTTCTATTCGCTGCTTTAATAGTTTTACAGATGAATTTAAGGACATTTATATAAAAAACACCGTATATATAGTGCCCGATTCCCCAACATTGTAGTTTACAATGTCCGTTTATGATTAGACATCCCCAGCAGGAGGTTGGTGGAATTTTAAACCATAGAAACATCATTTGACATGGATTATTTGACCTTGTAGGTGCTGGGATCTGCGTTACTATTTCCAAACTATTTATCAATGGACGTTGCTGAGTGGAGTAGCTAGCAACTGTAAATGTTATGGTACAAGCCATGATCTGTAAGATTTTGATAATATCTATGGTTACAAACTGTTAGGATTGGAAAGACGTTATTAATTTATTATTTCTCTAAAGTTTACTTTAATTTCTATTCGCTGCTTTAATAGTTTTACAGATGAATTTAAGGACATTTATATAAAAAACACCGTATATATAGTGCCCGATTCCCCAACATTGTAGTTTTCAATGTCCGTTTATGATTAGACATCCCCAGCAGGAGGTTGGTGGAATTTTAAACCATAGAAACATCATTTGACATGGATTATTTGACCTTGTAGGTGCTGGCATCTGCGTTACTATTTCCAAACTATTTATCAATGGACGTTGCTGAGTGCAGTAGCTAGCAACTGTAAATGTTGTGGTTTAAGGCATGATCTTTAAGATTTTGTTTATATCTGTGGTTACAAACTGTTAGGATTGGAAAGACGTTATTAATTTATTATTTCTCTAAAGTTGTAACTTTAATTTCTATTCGCTGCTTTAATACTTTAGCTAGCAACTGTAAATGTTATGGTACAAGCCATGATCTGTAAGATTTTGTTTATATCTATGGTTACAAACTGTTAGGATTGGAAAGACGTTATTAATTTATTATTTCTCTAAAGTTTTAACTTTAATTTCTATTCGCTGCTTTATTAGTTTTACAGATGAATTTAAGGACATTTATATAAAAAACACCGTATATATAGTGCCCGATTCCCCAACATTGTAGTTTACAATGTCCGTTTATGATTAGACATCCCCAGCAGGAGGTTGGTGGAATTTTAAACCATAGAAACATCATTTGACATGGATTATTTGACCTTGTAGGTGCTGGCATCTGCGTTACTATTTCCAAACTATTTATCAATGGACGTTGCTGAGTGCAGTAGCTAGCAACTGTAAATGTTGTGGTTTAAGGCATGATCTTTAAGATTTTGTTTATATCTGTGGTTACAAACTGTTAGGATTGGAAAGACGTTATTAATTTATTATTTCTCTAAAGTTGTAACTTTAATTTCTATTCGCTGCTTTAATAGTTTAGCTAGCAACTGTAAATGTTATGGTACAAGCCATGATCTGTAAGATTTTGTTTATATCTATGGTTACAAACTGTTAGGATTGGAATGACGTTATTAATTTATTATTTCTCTAAAGTTGTAACTTTAATTTCTATTCGCTGCTTTAATAGTTTTACAGATGAATTTAGGGACTTTTATTTAAAAAACACCGTATATATAGTGCTAGGTTTCCCAACATTGTAGTTTTCAATGTCCGTTTATGATTAGACATCCCCAGCAGGAGGTTGGTGGAATTTTAAACCATAGAAACATCATTTGACATGGATTATTTTACCTTGTAGGTGCTGGCATCTGCGTTACTATTTCTAAACTATTTATCAATGGACGTTGCTGAGTGCAGTAGCTAGCAACTGTAAATGTTGTGGTTTAAGGCATGATCTTTAAGATTTTGTTTATATCTGTGGTTACAAACTGTTAGGATTGGAAAGACGTTATTAATTTATTATTTCTCTAAAGTTGTAACTTTAATTTCTATTCGCTGCTTTAATAGTTTAGCTAGCAACTGTAAATGTTATGGTACAAGCCATGATCTGTAAGATTTTGTTTATATCTATGGTTACAAACTGTTAGGATTGGAAAGACGTTATTAATTTATTATTTCTCTAAAGTTGTAACTTTAATTTCTATTCGCTGCTTTAATAGTTTAGCTAGCAACTGTAAATGTTATGGTACAAGCCATGATCTGTAAGATTTTGTTTATATCTATGGTTACAAACTGTTAGGATTGAAAAGACATATTAATTTATTATTTCTCTAAAGTTTTAACTTTAATTTCTATTCGCTGCTTTAATAGTTTTACAGATGAATTTAAGGACATTTATATAAAAAACACCGTATATATAGTGCCCGATTCCCCAACATTGTAGTTTACAATGTCCGTTTATGATTAGACATCCCCAGCAGGAGGTTGTTGGAATTTTAAACCATAGAAACATCATTTGACATGGATTATTTGACCTTGTAGGTGCTGGCATCTGCGTTACTATTTCCAAACTATTTATCAATGGACGTTGCTGAGTGCAGTAGCTAGCAACTGAAAATGTTGTGGTTTAAGGCATGATCTTTAAGATTTTGTTTATATCTGTGGTTACAAACTGTTAGGATTGGAAAGAGGTTAATTATTTATTATTTCTCTAAAGTTGTAACTTTAATTTCTATTCGCTGCTTTAATAGTTTAGCTAGCAACTGTAAATGTTATGCTACAAGCCATGATCTGTAAGATTTTGTTTATATCTATGGTTACAAACTGTTAGGATTGGAAAGACGTTATTAATTTATTATTTCTCTAAAGTTGTAACTTTAATCTCTATTCGCTGCTTTAATAGTTTAGCTAGCAACTGTAAATGTTATGGTACAAGCCATGATCTGTAAGATTTTGTTTATATCTATGGTTACAAACTGTTGGGATTGGAAAGACGTTATTAATATATTATTTCTCTAAAATTTTAACTTTAATTTCTATTCGCTGCTTTAATAGTTTAGCTAGCAACTGTAAATGTTATGGTACAAGCCATGATCTGTAAGATTTTGTTTATATCTATGGTTACAAACTGTTAGGATTGGAAAGACGTTATTAATTTATTATTTCTCTAAAGTTTTAACTTTAATTTCTATTCGCTGCTTTAATAGTTTTACAGATGAATTTAAGGACATTTATATAAAAGACACCGTATGTATAGTGCACGATGCCCCAACATTGTAGTTTACAATGTCCGTTTATGATTAGACATCCCCAGCAGGAGGTACGTGGAATTTTAAACCATAGAAACATCATATGACATGGATTATTTGACCTTGTAGGTGCTGGCATCTGCGTTACTATTTCCAAACTATTTATCAATGGACGTTGCTGAGTGCAGTAGCTAGCAACTGAAAATGTTGTGGTTTAAGGCATGATCTTTAAGATTTTGTTTATATCTGTGGTTACAAACTGTTAGGATTGGAAAGAGGTTAATTATTTATTATTTCTCTAAAGTTGTAACTTTAATTTCTATTCGCTGCTTTAATAGTTTAGCTAGCAACTGTAAATGTTATGCTACAAGCCATGATCTGTAAGATTTTGTTTATATCTATGGTTACAAACTGTTAGGATTGGAAAGACGTTATAAATTTATTATTTCTCTAAAGTTGTAACTTTAATTTCTATTCGCTGCTTTAATAGTTTAGCTAGCAACTGTAAATGTTATGGTACAAGCCATGATCTGTAAGATTTTGTTTATATCTATGGTTACAAATTGTTGGGATTGGAAAGACGTTATTAATATATTATTTCTCTAAAATTTTAACTTTAATTTCTATTCGCTGCTTTAATAGTTTAGCTAGCAACTGTAAATGTTATGGTACAAGCCATGATCTGTAAGATTTTGTTTATATCTATGGTTACAAACTGTTAGGATTGGAAAGACGTTATTAATTTATTATTTCTCTAAAGTTTTAACTTTAATTTCTATTCGCTGCTTTAATAGTTTTACAGATGAATTTAAGGACATTTATATAAAAGACACCGTATGTATAGTGCCCGATGCCCCAACATTGTAGTTTACAATGTCCGTTTATGATTAGACATCCCCAGCAGGAGGTACGTGGAATTTTAAACCATAGAAACATCATATGACATGGATTATTTGACCTTGTAGGTGCTGGCATCTGCGTTACTATTTCCAAACTATTTATCAATGGACGTTGCTGAGTGCAGTAGCTAGCAACTGTAAATGTTGTGGTTTAAGGCATGATCTTTAAGATTTTGTTTATATCTGTGGTTACAAACTGTTAGGATTGGAAAGACGTTATTAATTTATTATTTCTCTAAAGTTGTAACTTTAATTTCTATTCGCTGCTTTAATAGTTTAGCTAGCAACTGTAAATGTTATGGTACAAGCCATGATCTGTAAGATTTTGTTTATATCTATGGTTACAAACTGTTAGGATTTTAATGACGTTATTAATTTATTATTTCTCTAAAGTTGTAACTTTAATTTCTATTCGCTGCTTTAATAGTTTTACAGATGAATTTAGGGACTTTTATTTAAAAAACACCGTATATATAGTGCTAGGTTTCCCAACATTGTAGTTTTCAATGTCCGTTTATGATTAGACATCCCCAGCAGGAGGTTGGTGGAATTTTAAACCATAGAAACATCATTTGACATGGATTATTTTACCTTGTAGGTGCTGGCATCTGCGTTACTATTTCTAAACTATTTATCAATGGACGTTGCTGAGTGCAGTAGCTAGCAACTGTAAATGTTGTGGTTTAAGGCATGATCTTTAAGATTTTGTTTATATCTGTGGTTACAAACTGTTAGGATTGGAAAGACGTTATTAATTTATTATTTCTCTAAAGTTGTAACTTTAATTTCTATTCGCTGCTTTAATAGTTTAGCTAGCAACTGTAAATGTTATGGTACAAGCCATGATCTGTAAGATTTTGTTTATATCTATGGTTACAAACTGTTAGGATTGGAAAGACGTTATTAATTTATTATTTCTCTAAAGTTGTAACTTTAATTTCTATTCGCTGCTTTAATAGTTTAGCTAGCAACTGTAAATGTTATGGTACAAGCCATGATCTGTAAGATTTTGTTTATATCTATGGTTACAAACTGTTAGGATTGGAAAGACATATTAATTTATTATTTCTCTAAAGTTTTAACTTTAATTTCTATTCGCTGCTTTAATAGTTTTACAGATGAATTTAAGGACATTTATATAAAAAACACCGTATATATAGTGCCCGATTCCCCAACATTGTAGTTTACAATGTCCGTTTATGATTAGACATCCCCAGAAGGAGGTTGTTGGAATTTTAAACCATAGAAACATCATTTGACATGGATTATTTGACCTTGTAGGTGCTGGCATCTGCGTTACTATTTCCAAACTATTTATCAATGGACGTTGCTGAGTGCAGTAGCTAGCAACTGAAAATGTTGTGGTTTAAGGCATGATCTTTAAGATTTTGTTTATATCTGTGGTTACAAACTGTTAGGATTGGAAAGAGGTTAATTATTTATTATTTCTCTAAAGTTGTAACTTTAATTTCTATTCGCTGCTTTAATAGTTTAGCTAGCAACTGTAAATGTTATGCTACAAGCCATGATCTGTAAGATTTTGTTTATATCTATGGTTACAAACTGTTAGGATTGGAAAGACGTTATTAATTTATTATTTCTCTAAAGTTGTAACTTTAATCTCTATTCGCTGCTTTAATAGTTTAGCTAGCAACTGTAAATGTTATGGTACAAGCCATGATCTGTAAGATTTTGTTTATATCTATGGTTACAAACTGTTGGGATTGGAAAGACGTTATTAATATATTATTTCTCTAAAATTTTAACTTTAATTTCTATTCGCTGCTTTAATAGTTTAGCTAGCAACTGTAAATGTTATGGTACAAGCCATGATCTGTAAGATTTTGTTTATATCTATGGTTACAAACTGTTAGGATTGGAAAGACGTTATTAATTTATTATTTCTCTAAAGTTTTAACTTTAATTTCTATTCGCTGCTTTAATAGTTTTACAGATGAATTTAAGGACATTTATATAAAAGACACCGTATGTATAGTGCCCGATGCCCCAACATTGTAGTTTACAATGTCCGTTTATGATTAGACATTCCCAGCAGGAGGTACGTGGAATTTTAAACCATAGAAACATCATATGACATGGATTATTTGACCTTGTAGGTGCTGGCATCTGCGTTACTATTTCCAAACTATTTATCAATGGACGTTGCTGAGTGCAGTAGCTAGCAACTGAAAATGTTGTGGTTTAAGGCATGATCTTTAAGATTTTGTTTATATCTGTGGTTACAAACTGTTAGGATTGGAAAGAGGTTAATTATTTATTATTTCTCTAAAGTTGTAACTTTAATTTCTATTCGCTGCTTTAATAGTTTAGCTAGCAACTGTAAATGTTATGCTACAAGCCATGATCTGTAAGATTTTGTTTATATCTATGGTTACAAACTGTTAGGATTGGAAAGACGTTATAAATTTATTATTTCTCTAAAGTTGTAACTTTAATTTCTATTCGCTGCTTTAATAGTTTAGCTAGCAACTGTAAATGTTATGGTACAAGCCATGATCTGTAAGATTTTGTTTATATCTATGGTTACAAACTGTTGGGATTGGAAAGACGTTATTAATATATTAATTCTCTAAAATTTTAACTTTAATTTCTATTCGCTGCTTTAATAGTTTAGCTAGCAACTGTAAATGTTATGGTACAAGCCATGATCTGTAAGATTTTGTTTATATCTATGGTTACAAACTGTTAGGATTGGAAAGACGTTATTAATTTATTATTTCTCTAAAGTTTTAACTTTAATTTCTATTCGCTGCTTCAATAGTTTTACAGATGAATTTAAGGACATTTATATAAAGGACACCGTATGTATAGTGCCCGATGCCCCAACATTGTAGTTTACAATGTCCGTTTATGATTAGACATCCCCAGCAGGAGGTACGTGGAATTTTAAACCATAGAAACATCATATGACATGGATTATTTGACCTTGTAGGTGCTGGCATCTGCGTTACTATTTCCAAACTATTTATCAATGGACGTTGCTGAGTGCAGTAGCTAGCAACTGAAAATGTTGTGGTTTAAGGCATGATCTTTAAGATTTTGTTTATATCTGTGGTTACAAACTGTTAGGATTGGAAAGACGTTATTAATTTATTATTTCTCTAAAGTTGTAACTTTAATTTCTATTCGCTGCTTTAATAGTTTAGCTAGCAACTGTAAATGTTATGGTACAAGCCATGATCTGTAAGATTTTGTTTATATCTATGGTTACAAACTGTTAGGATTGGAATGACGTTATTAATTTATTATTTCTCTAAAGTTGTAACTTTAATTTCTATTCGCTGCTTTAATAGTTTTACAGATGAATTTAGGGACTTTTATTTAAAAAACACCGTATATATAGTGCCCGATTCCCCAACATTGTAGTTTACAATGTCCGTTTATGATTAGACATCCCCAGCAGGAGGTACGTGGAATTTTAAACCATAGAAACATCATATGACATGGATTATTTGACCTTGTAGGTGCTGGCATCTGCGTTACTATTTCCAAACTATTTATCAATGGACGTTGCTGAGTGCAGTAGCTAGCAACTGAAAATGTTGTGGTTTAAGGCATGATCTTTAAGATTTTGTTTATATCTGTGGTTACAAACTGTTAGGATTGGAAAGAGGTTAATTATTTATTATTTCTCTAAAGTTGTAACTTTAATTTCTATTCGCTGCTTTAATAGTTTAGCTAGCAACTGTAAATGTTATGCTACAAGCCATGATCTGTAAGATTTTGTTTATATCTATGGTTACAAACTGTTAGGATTGGAAAGACGTTATTAATTTATTATTTCTCTAAAGTTGTAACTTTAATCTCTATTCGCTGCTTTAATAGTTTAGCTAGCAACTGTAAATGTTATGGTACAAGCCATGATCTGTAAGATTTTGTTTATATCTATGGTTACAAACTGTTGGGATTGGAAAGACGTTATTAATATATTATTTCTCTAAAATTTTAACTTTAATTTCTATTCGCTGCTTTAATAGTTTAGCTAGCAACTGTAAATGTTATGGTACAAGCCATGATCTGTAAGATTTTGTTTATATCTATGGTTACAAACTGTTAGGATTGGAAAGACGTTATTAATTTATTATTTCTCTAAAGTTTTAACTTTAATTTCTATTCGCTGCTTTAATAGTTTTACAGATGAATTTAAGGACATTTATATAAAAGACACCGTATGTATAGTGCCCGATGCCCCAACATTGTAGTTTACAATGTCCGTTTATGATTAGACATCCCCAGCAGGAGGTACGTGGAATTTTAAACCATAGAAACATCATATGACATGGATTATTTGACCTTGTAGGTGCTGGCATCTGCGTTACTATTTCCAAACTATTTATCAATGGACGTTGCTGAGTGCAGTAGCTAGCAACTGAAAATGTTGTGGTTTAAGGCATGATCTTTAAGATTTTGTTTATATCTGTGGTTACAAACTGTTAGGATTGGAAAGAGGTTAATTATTTATTATTTCTCTAAAGTTGTAACTTTAATTTCTATTCGCTGCTTTAATAGTTTAGCTAGCAACTGTAAATGTTATGCTACAAGCCATGATCTGTAAGATTTTGTTTATATCTATGGTTACAAACTGTTAGGATTGGAAAGACGTTATAAATTTATTATTTCTCTAAAGTTGTAACTTTAATTTCTATTCGCTGCTTTAATAGTTTAGCTAGCAACTGTAAATGTTATGGTACAAGCCATGATCTGTAAGATTTTGTTTATATCTATGGTTACAAACTGTTGGGATTGGAAAGACGTTATTAATATATTATTTCTCTAAAATTTTAACTTTAATTTCTATTCGCTGCTTTAATAGTTTAGCTAGCAACTGTAAATGTTATGGTACAAGCCATGATCTGTAAGATTTTGTTTATATCTATGGTTACAAACTGTTAGGATTGGAAAGACGTTATTAATTTATTATTTCTCTAAAGTTTTAACTTTAATTTCTATTCGCTGCTTCAATAGTTTTACAGATGAATTTAAGGACATTTATATAAAAGACACCGTATGTATAGTGCCCGATGCCCCAACATTGTAGTTTACAATGTCCGTTTATGATTAGACATCCCCAGCAGGAGGTACGTGGAATTTTAAACCATAGAAACATCATATGACATGGATTATTTGACCTTGTAGGTGCTGGCATCTGCGTTACTATTTCCAAACTATTTATCAATGGACGTTGCTGAGTGCAGTAGCTAGCAACTGTAAATGTTGTGGTTTAAGGCATGATCTTTAAGATTTTGTTTATATCTGTGGTTACAAACTGTTAGGATTGGAAAGACGTTATTAATTTATTATTTCTCTAAAGTTGTAACTTTAATTTCTATTCGCTGCTTTAATAGTTTAGCTAGCAACTGCAAATGTTATGGTACAAGCCATGATCTGTAAAATTTTGTTTATATCTATGGTTACAAACTTTTAGGATTGGAAAGACGTTATTAATTTATTATTTCTCTAAAGTTGTAACTTTAATTTCTATTCGCTGCTTTAATAGTTTAGCTAGCAACTGTAAATGTTATGGTACAAGCCATGATCTGTAAGATTTTGTTTATATCTATGGTTACAAACTGTTAGGATTGGAAAGACATATTAATTTATTATTTCTCTAAAGTTTTAACTTTAATTTCTATTCGCTGCTTTAATAGTTTTACAGATGAATTTAAGGACATTTATATAAAAAACACCGTATATATAGTGCCCGATTCCCCAACATTGTAGTTTACAATGTCCGTTTATGATTAGACATTCCCAGCAGGAGGTTGTTGGAATTTTAAACCATAGAAACATCATTTGACATGGATTATTTGACCTTGTAGGTGCTGGCATCTGCGTTACTATTTCCAAACTATTTATCAATGGACGTTGCTGAGTGCAGTAGCTAGCAACTGAAAATGTTGTGGTTTAAGGCATGATCTTTAAGATTTTGTTTATATCTGTGGTTACAAACTGTTAGGATTGGAAAGAGGTTATTAATTTATTATTTCTCTAAAGTTGTAACTTTAATTTCTATTCGCTGCTTTAATAGTTTAGCTAGCAACTGTAAATGTTATGGTACAAGCCATGATCTGTAAGATTTTGTTTATATCTATGGTTACAAACTGTTAGGATTGGAAAGACGTTATTAATTTATTATTTCTCTAAAGTTGTAACTTTAATTTCTATTCGCTGCTTTAATAGTTTTGCAGATGAATTTAGGGACTTTTATTTAAAAAACACCGTATATATAGTGCTAGGTTTCCCAACATTGTAGTTTTCAATGTCCGTTTATGATTAGACATCCCCAGCAGGAGGTTGGTGGAATTTTAAACCATAGAAACATCATTTGACATGGATTATTTGACCTTGTAGGTGCTGGCATCTGCGTTACTATTTCCAAACTATTTATCAATGGACGTTGCTGAGTGCAGTAGCTAGCAACTGAAAATGTTGTGGTTTAAGGCATGATCTTTAAGATTTTGTTTATATCTGTGGTTACAAACTGTTAGGATTGGAAAGAGGTTATTAATTTATTATTTCTCTAAAGTTGTAACTTTAATTTCTATTCGCTGCTTTAATAGTTTAGCTAGCAACTGTAAATGTTATGCTACAAGCCATGATCTGTAAGATTTTGTTTATATCTATGGTTACAAACTGTTAGGATTGGAAAGACGTTATTAATTTATTATTTCTCTAAAGTTTTAACTTTAATTTCTATTCGCTGCTTTAACAGTTTTACAGATGAATTTAAGGACATTTATATAAAAAACACCGTATATATAGTGCCCGATTCCCCAACATTGTAGTTTACAATGTCCGTTTATGATTAGTCATCCCCAGCAGGAGGTTGGTGGAATTTTAAACCATAGAAACTTCATTTGACATGGATTATTTTACCTTGTAGGTGCTGGCATCTGCGTTACTATTTCTAAACTATTTATCAATGGACGTTTCTGAGTGCAGTAGCTAGCAACTGTAAATGTTGTGGTTTAAGGCATGATCTTTAAGATTTTGTTTATATCTGTGGTTACAAACTGTTAGGATTGGAAAGACGTTATTAATTTATTATTTCTCTAAAGTTGTAACTTTAATTTCTATTCGCTGCTTTAATAGTTTAGCTAGCAACTGCAAATGTTATGGAACAAGCCATGATCTGTAAAATTTTGTTTATATCTATGGTTACAAACTTTTAGGATTTGAAAGACGTTATTAATTTATTATTTCTCTAAAGTTGTAACTTTAATTTCTATTCGCTGCTTTAATAGTTTAGCTAGCAACTGTAAATGTTATGGTACAAGCCATGATCTGTAAGATGTTGTTTATATCTATGGTTACAAACTGTTAGGATTGGAAAGACATATTAATTTATTATTTCTCTAAAGTTTTAACTTTAATTTCTATTCGCTGCTTTAATAGTTTTACAGATGAATTTAAGGACATTTATATAAAAAACACCGTATATATAGTGCCCGATTCCCCAACATTGTAGTTTACAATGTCCGTTTATGATTAGACATCCCCAGCAGGAGGTTGGTGGAATTTTAAACCATAGAAACATCATTTGACATGGATTATTTGACCTTGTAGGTGCTGGCATCTGCGTTACTATTTCCAAACTATTTATCAATGGACGTTGCTGAGTGCAGTAGCTAGCAACTGAAAATGTTGTGGTTTAAGGCATGATCTTTAAGATTTTGTTTATATCTGTGGTTACAAACTGTTAGGATTGGAAAGAGGTTATTAATTTATTATTTCTCTAAAGTTGTAACTTTAATTTCTATTCGCTGCTTTAATAGTTTAGCTAGCAACTGTAAATGTTATGCTACAAGCCATGATCTGTAAGATTTTGTTTATATCTATGGTTACAAACTGTTAGGATTGGAAAGACGTTATTAATTTATTATTTCTCTAAAGTTGTAACTTTAATTTCTATTCGCTGCTTTAATAGTTTAGCTAGCAACTGTAAATGTTATGGTACAAGCCATGATCTGTAAGATTTTGTTTATATCTATGGTTACAAACTGTTGGGATTATAAAGACGTTATTAATATATTATTTCTCTAAAATTTTAACTTTAATTTCTATTCGCTGCTTTAATAGTTTAGCTAGCAACTGTAAATGTTATGGTACAAGCCATGATCTGTAAGATTTTGTTTATATCTATGGTTACAAACTGTTAGGATTGGAAAGACGTTATTAATTTATTATTTCTCTAAAGTTTTAACTTTAATTTCTATTCGCTGCTTTAATAGTTTTACAGATGAATTTAAGGACATTTATATAAAAGACACCGTATGTATAGTGCCCGATGCCCCAACATTGTAGTTTTCAATGTCCGTTTATGATTAGACATCCCCAGCAGGAGGTACGTGGAATTTTAAACCATAGAAACATCATTTGACATGGATTATTTGACCTTGTAGGTGCTGGCATCTGCGTTACTATTTCCAAACTATTTATCAATGGACGTTGCTGAGTGCAGTAGCTAGCAACTGTAAATGTTGTGGTTTAAGGCATGATCTTTAAGATTTTGTTTATATCTCTAGTTACAAACTGTTAGGATTGGAACGACGTTATTAATTTATTATTTCTCTAAAGTTGTAACTTTAATTTCTATTCGCTGCTTTAATAGTTTAGCTAGCAACTGTAAATGTTATGGTACAAGCCATGATCTGTAAGATTTTGTTTATATCTATGGACAAACTGTTAGGATTGGAAAGAAGTTATTAATTTATTATTTCTCTAAAGTTGTAACTTTAATTTCTATTCGCTGCTTTAATAGTTTTACAGATGAATTTAGGGACTTTTATTTAAAAAACACCGTATATATAGTGCCCGATTCCCCAACATTGTAGTTTTCAATGTCCGTTTATGATTAGACATCCCCAGCAGGAGGTTGGTGGAATTTTAAACCATAGAAACATCATTTGACATGGATTATTTGACCTTGTAGGTGCTGGCATCTGCGTTACTATTTCCAAACTATTTATCAATGGACGTTGCTGAGTGCAGTAGCTAGCAACTGTAAATGTTATGGTACAAGCCATGATCTGTAAGATTTTGATTATATCTGTGGTTACAAACTGTTAGGATTGGAAAGACGTTATTAATTTATTATTTCTCTAGAGTTGTAACTTTAATTTCTATTCGCTGCTTTAATAGTTTAGCTAGCACCTGTAAATGTTATGGTACAAGCCATGATCTGTAAGATTTTATTTATATCTATGGTTACAAACTGTTAGGATTGGAAAGACGTTATTAATTTATTATTTCTCTAAAGTTTTAACTTTAATTTCTATTCGCTGCTTTAATAGTTTTACAGATGAATTTAAGGACATTTATATAAAAAACACCGTATATATAGTGCCCGATTCCCCAACATTGTAGTTTACAATGTCCGTTTATGATTAGACATCCCCAGCAGGAGGTTGGTGGAATTTTAAACCATAGAATCATCATTTGACATGTATTATTTGACCTTGTAGGTGCTGGCATCTGCGTTACTATTTCCAAACTATTTATCAATGGACGTTGCTGAGTGCAGTAGCTAGCAACTGTAAATGTTATGGTACAAGCAATGATCTGTAAGATTTTGTTTATATCTGTGGTTACAAACTGTTAGGATTGGAAAGACGTTATTAATTTATTATTTCTCTAAAGTTGTAACTTTAATTTCTATTCGCTGCTTTAATAGTTTAGCTAGCAACTGTAAATGTTATGGTACAAACCATGATCTGTAAGATTTTGTTTATATCTATGGTTACAAACTGTTAGGATTGGAAAGAAGTTATTAATTTATTATTCCTCTAAAGTTGTAACTTTAATTTCTATTCGCTGCTTTAATAGTTTTACAGATGAATTTAGGGACTTTTATTTAAAAAACACCGTATATATAGTGCCCGATTCCCCAACATTGTAGTTTTCAATGTCCGTTTATGATTAGACATCCCCAGCAGGAGGTTGGTGGAATTTTAAACCATAGAAACATCATTTGACATGGATTATTTGACCTTGTAGGTGCTGGCATCTGCGTTACTATTTCCAAATTATTTATCAATGGACGTTGCTGAGTGCAGTAGCTAGCAACTGTAAATGTTGTGGTTTAAGGCATGATCTTTAGGATTTTGTTTATATCTGTGGTTACAAACTGTTAGGATTGGAAAGACGTTATTAATTTATTATTTCTCTAGAGTTGTAACTTTAATTTCTATTCGCTGCTTTAATAGTTTAGCTAGCACCTGTAAATGTTATGGTACAAGCCATGATCTGTAAGATTTTGTTTATATCTATGGTTACAAACTGTTAGGATTGGAAAGACGTTATTAATTTATTATTTCTCTAAAGTTTTAACTTTAATTTCTATTCGCTGCTTTAATAGTTTTACAGATGAATTTAAGGACATTTATAAAAAAAACACCGTATATATAGTGCCCGATTCCCCAACATTGTAGTTTACAATGTCCGTTTATGATTAGACATCCCCAGCAGGAGGTTGGTGGAATTTTAAACCATAGAATCATCATTTGACATGGATTATTTGACCTTGTAGGTGCTGGCATCTGCGTTACAATTTCCAAACTATTTATCAATGGACGTTGCTGAGTGCAGTAGCTAGCAACTGTAAATGTTATGGTACAAGCCATGATCTGTAAGATTTTGTTTATATCTGTGGTTACAAACTGTTAGGATTGGAAAGACGTTATTAATTTATTATTTCTCTAAAGTTGTAACTTTAATTTCTATTCGCTGCTTTAATAGTTTTACAGATGAATTTAGGGACTTTTATTTAAAAAACACCGTATATATAGTGCCCGATTCCCCAACATTGTAGTTTTCAATGTCCGTTTATGATTAGACATCCCCAGCAGGAGGTTGGTGGAATTTTAAACCATAGAAACATCATTTGACATGGATTATTTGACCTTGTAGGTGCTGGCATCTGCGTTACTATTTCCAAACTATTTATCAATGGACGTTGCTGAGTGCAGTAGCTAGCAACTGTAAATGTTGTGGTTTAAAGCATGATCTTTAAGATTTTGTTTATATCTGTGGTTACAAACTGTTAGGATTGGAAAGACGTTATTAATTTATTATTTCTCTAAAGTTGTAACTTTAATTTCTATTCGCTGCTTTAATAGTTTTACAGATGAATTTAAAGACTTTAAATTAAAAACACCATATATATAGTGCTAAGTTCCCCAACATTGTAGTTTACAATGTCGGTTTATGATTAGACATCCCCAGCAGGAGGTTGGTGGAATTTTAAACCATAGAATCATCATTTGACTTGGATTATTTGACAATGTAGGTTCTCCCATCTGCGTTACTATTTCCAAACTATGTATCAATGGACGTTGCTTAAGCAGTAGCTATCAACTGTAAATGTCATGATCTGTAAAATTTGTTATATCTGTGGTTACAAACTGTTAGCATTGGAAAGACGTTATTAAATAAATGGCGCGATCTTGGGATCGTGGCCTTCAACACATTTAACACCAGGGAGCAGCCTTACATCAACTTGTTGTGTAGCCTATCCTCTGGCACTTGTAGCAATGCACAGGACGTGTGTGCACAGGACGATTAGGATTTCACTCGTGCCCTCGTAAATCAAATATTAGTGATCGCTATTGTTTCACGTGCGTCTGTTTTGGACGTTAGGAACATGTGCAGACTCGTTGGTAAAGTTTTCCATCATTTGGGACACTTTGAGGACCTCCATACCCCTTCTTTTAAGGTCATTTCCGACCTCCGCTGCTTCGGTGGATTTATTTACCTTTCTAGCTACTACTTTAAATGTCTTCGTATTTTTGAGACGGAATACGTGGTGAGGCACGCCCTTTCCCCAAGGTACCTCTGGAGGTTTATATAGTCGTCGTAGGTAGGCTTACGTTTTTGGAGCTTCACTCCATCCTTCATCTTGGTTGCCATATACAAGTAAGGATTGTATTTTCTCTTGTATTCCTTACTTATGTCTATTAAGAGATGATCTTGGTAGATTGCAGGGATTTTGGCCGCTGCCCCGTCAGTGTTTGTGTTTGTCTTTTGTTGAGGGTCGACCTTTTGAGGAGCTCTGTGAGCCTCTGCGGTGGCTACAGCGCTGGCAGTCTTCACAGGGTCCACCTCGGTTTCGGTTCCGGAGTTGGATTGGCGAGTCTGCTTCTTCCTGTTCCTCCTCACGACAGGCCGATATCCGGCATCATCGTAAGCAGAACCCTCCGTCATAGTGTAATCAGTGTCTAGCTGTGATTGGGAGTAGGTGCTGACAGGAGTGGCTGGTTTAGATGGTCCCTCGGAGAGCTTGTCCCCATTGACTCGGCCCAGTTGCGCTTCTCTAGTCGCCATTTCTAGGGAAGTGTAAATATAGCAAGGCTTGGATATAGAAAGTGGGGCTACTGAAGGTGCGGAGATTATCTATAATTAGAATTACTAAGAATCAGTCAAAGTAAAATAATTGAACTGGGGCTACTTGGAATGTTACAAGACAGCCATAATCTGATATAATCTCCTACATTTAATTTGACCACACTTTTCTAGACTGAAAATGTTTTCATGAGACTTTGAATACGAAAACGTTTTATTGATTAGTGCTTTGGTCGTTTTATGTCCAATGTCAGTTTGAACAAACTTTTACCACTCCAAAAGATAAAGGTTGTTGCCAATGTTTTGGTCACAAAGCCGTCCTCTGGCTGTAGGCTGTAGATTGGTCAAGTTTAATTTACAGAAAATTTTAAAATTTTAACAATTACTAGCTGACCCAGGGAACTTCGTACCGCCTAAATGTAAAGGAATGCTTTGTTAACATTAGCTGATCGTAATTTAGTACTTAATTAGGATAATAACAGCTTAACCTATAGTAGTCGGTCGAGAAAAAAGAGACTATAATAGTTCTTGGTTGAATATTATTTATTGAAGTGCACTCAGATATACAATAATTTTGTTTCTGAGACCACCAGGCTATGTTGCCACATTCACTTGAATGTGATGTCTAGAGTAAACAAACTAAAGGAAGAATGTCGAGGCGGCCTCAGCCAACTAGAGTAACAAATTCTTATCGCTACGAGACTTTGGACTGCAAGGGAATTGGGTCGTCAGCTGTGTTTATTCAACAAATGCGTTTATTTTATCATTTCTTACTCGATTAAAGTTGTGATGTATTTAGCTGTATTTTCGCATTTTGTCTAAAGTTTTTGAATTAAAAGTTTGTTGTCAAGTGTAATTAGTTTATAATAATTGGGACAGTTAGAGGGTTTCCATTACTGTTTTCTATTAAGCCAAATATTTTGCAATAACCATTTAGGAAGAAATATCTAAATTTCATAAGTACCTTTGTCCTGCTAAAATCGGAAAAAAGACAACTTGTAGTGGTGCCGAAACATGTATGTATAAAGACTTATTTCCTGTTGTGAGTTTTGTGTTTAATAATATAACTATAAATAGATTATAAGGATGCAATAAGAAAGGTAATGTATTTGTTAGACGAGATTTTATAATAACTTTATATTTCTACTTAGTGGGATAAAGGAAGTCACTAAAAAGGCCAAACCCAGAAACTCTAAGACGGTGAATCGATTGATCTGAAATTTTTTGCATTCTCTTTTAAAATATATAAGGTCCATTAGTGACAATAGTCTGTGTTGAGGAAATGCCCATTGCCCTTATAGGGGCAAAAACAACCCTTATGAGCAAAGATAAATGAATGACTTGAAATAAGTGAATCAAATAATAGAATTGAAGTTCCGAAACAAAAAAAGTGGTACGACATTTCTAAAAGGGCATTTTTCGGGCAAAAATCAACCCTTTTGGGGGCCTTATCTACAATCACCTTAAATAAATAAGCAAAAAAACTTTAAATACATTGTTTAGACTGCTCAGTCAGAAAATCAAAGTCACGTAAATGAAAAATTGGTTTAACAGCCCTAGAAGGGCAAGATCAGCCCTTTTGGGGGCATTATCTACAATCACCTTAAATAGATAAGCAAAACACCTTTAAATACATTGTTTAGACTGCTCAGTTAGAAAATCAAAGTCACGTAAATGAAAAATTGGTTTAACAGCCCTAGATCAGCCCTTTTGGGGGCATTATCTACAATCACCTTAAATAGATAAGCAAAAAACCTTTAAATACATTGTTTAGACTGCTCAGTTAGAAAATTTAAGTACCGTAAATGATAAGTTGGCTTAACAGCCCTAGTAGAGCAAAATCAGCCCTTTTGGGGGCAATCCCTACAATCACAAACCTTATACCACCTTTTTTACAATAATTAACTGTTTTTTATATATCTACCATATTTGGGTCCAATTCGTGCATCGAAAATTGATAGCCAAAACATTGAACGGAAATATCTCCGGATCAAGACGTCACAAAAAAAAGGAATTATTTATCTGAATAAACACTATAATTTTTGTTAAATATTGTTTCTGTGTAAAATTAACTGTTTTCTTGAAAATTTACAAAAACCAATATTTTTTTTGTAATAAGGTTTAATTTCCAAACTTTTAAGTTGAATAAATCACAAAGTTTATTATGAAAATTGTTGAAAATCACTGAGAATATTATTAAGTATATAGAAAAAAAGTTTCTAATTTGGTTTGACATTTAAGCAACCTAATTCATTTTTACAACCCTTCTAATAACTTTTTTTTTATTAAAAAAAAATCAGTTGCTTTTTCGTGATTATTTTTTTTTCTATTTAAGATTCCGACTTGCAGTTGGTCTTAAAATGTTCATAATTTTATCTTCTACAAATTTTATTGCAAACATTTTTTAAATAATTAACTAATTTTTATACATATACAATAATCTTAACAAGTTTTTCGATTGTTTTGCAACAGCGACACCTTGCAAGCGCTATAAACATAATATCGTTGGCAAACAAAAAAGAAAAGAAAAGTTTTATTTGTCTTTTTATAAGCTTTAATTTGAGACCTTACACGTTTTATTTGATTAAGTAGTTTTAGATCCATTTAAGAAAACCAATTTTAAAAGAGCTATTTTGGGGGGTAAAAATCCAAACTTTACACTTATATATCTCAAAACGAGGTAATTTTTTTAAAACTTTAACCACTGTTTTCTGCACTGAAACATATGAGGTTTATCCATTTTTTATGGTATTTTGTGTCTAAGACGCCCCCCCTTCGAGGGGGGCTCCCCCCGACCCCTCGAATTTCCGCAAATCAGACTTATGTCACTAATGATATTCGCATACCCCTGAAGATAACTCAAAAAGTTTTAAGAATATTCATTTATCGTCTTAGAATTTCGGCGTCAGTGACTTCCTTTATCCCACTAACTGTTTCATAAATACTTCAAGCATTTACCTTATGATTCGAGTCCTTCTCCATGTAGCTGTCGGAAATCTCCTCTCCTTAAAACATGTTAAATTACCTTCTTATTAACTTGTAAATATTTATTAGTATATTCGACTCTAATTTTTTCTCAAGGGAGTTAAGGCTAGGATGGAGGACAATCCTAATTAGCTAGAACCTAGAAGTATGTATACTCGTATTTAATTCCGTTTGCGGAATCATTTTATAGAAACTCGACACAAATTATACTGAATAATTATTCCAAGAGTAAATAGTTCTAAGCTTCACATAACAAGGTACACACTAACTATCATGGAGGCCTTTGTCATGTTACTAACTATATGACCTTCACACATGCCATAATTAGTAACATAATGATGAATAATATAATATTACTTGTATATTTTACAGAACCAGCCCAAGATCCCGGCAGATAATGGGGGTGGACACTGGACCTACGATAACACACCATCTTCCCTCGGGACTCCATGGGATGAGTCGACAAGGCTTTAAGGTATGTTGCTACCTGTCTATTTACCTTTATACAACTTTACACTACTTAATTCCTCTAAACAAGCGAGTCGAATCTGTGATCTATTTATAAACATCTTCAGTGGAAGTGAGTTTAGTTTAAATTACCCCGAGTTTTGAACCAACACGCTTCATTTGTTACTACACCCAGTATAAACTATTGGGGCTTTTAGACATTCTAATTAAACCAAAGTGGATGGTGTCAAAATATTGCGGATAATTTCAAAACCTCACAAAAATTAAAAATTATAAGAACACGAAACCCCCCAAATGCACGTGTAAAGAGAAGGGTGAGCCCGAATTTGACAGATTGTGGCCCTCAGGCGATCCTCGCTAAGAGTTTTATCCTTGAATGTTGCGAGTTTGCTGATTTTATTTGTATTATGTGCAATTATTCAGCATATAGTGTTGTTTGTGTTGTTTCTATAAAGCTTCTATAAAGATCATTCTAGTTTGTAACTTTTTGTGTGCTAGATTGTGTTTTGTAACAAGACCCTCTGATGATGATGACATGGTCATCGAAATGTACATAAGGGTTTAATCTTAAGTAACTTGTTTTTTTTGTTATTTTTGATTATTTTTGTGGTATTGGGGTTCTTTTCAATATTTTTATTGTAAGTCTATAAAGCTTGTTTTAAATAATATTTCGTAAATGCTCATAGTAGCAGTAATATTTTACAAAGATTTCTTCTTTTGTAATTTATTGCATCAAACGACATTTTTAAAAGGACTTAGAATTGTTTGTAATTCGGAAAAAGGATATCAGAATTATGTTTTTATTCATTTTAATACAGATGTGCATGATTTCCAATTAAAAGCAAAGTAATATATTTATATTACATAAGAATCACCAATTCTTCAGCATCGCAATATCTTTCTGTTGTCATCTAACCGACCGACGTTGCGTCGTCCTCCCACAGCCAAACAGATTGCTCTATTCCTATTCTAAACGTTAATCTGCCCAACAATGAATCAGCTGTTTTTGCTATGTTAGTTTAAGGTTATCTTTCCGACTCACAAATATGTGTAAATAACTGAACGTGTGTGAAATGTATGTTTGTTGTAATATAACTTGGAATTATTCAAAAATTCGATACTTAAGTATGTAAAGTTTATATTTTGTTATTCGCCTAAATTACTACATAAGTAGTTTAATTTATAGTTAATAGAATCTAAAGTTAATATAGGTTCTTAAAAACTTAATGTAAATTTCTCGTATTTTCAACAAGGTTTTTATTTAGTAATGGGAAAAGCTATTAGGTATTCACGTAAACCTAAACTGCTAAACAGTATTATAGCTAACGTTATAATGTAAACGCATATTGAGTTTTACTTTCGTGTGATTTCGCCTTTACTTGCAATAATTGTTTACAAATAATTAGGTTAGGCCTGTATTCTTAATGGCAACTTCCTAGTAGAACTCTTCCCTTACAATTGCAAGTTATAGGCCTTATAGCTTGCAAGTTATAGGTTTTAATTCTAATAAAATGTTTCTAATAACATGCATGTTTTTACTAAGACTAAAAGTAGGTAATTGAATAGAAATTCTTTTCATAAACTTTTTGTTGAGCGGTGTTTTTTTTTTAATTAGAAATAACTATAGATCCTTTTAAAATATACGTTGCCTACAAATTTAGTAATCACAGCATGGTTTTTTTTTGTTAATGACTAAAGTTCTTTCTAATCTAACCTTTAAACAGAGTTTTCCATTGGTAGCAGCTTTAAGCAAGTGTGGAGTATTTTTCAATTAAAGTAAATGCAATCTCTAAAAAACGAATGTACTTTTCTATTTAATTCTTTTGTACACTTAGATTTCAAAACGATCTTCTTTAGAAGAAATTAATAAATATATTATTTTTTAAATTATTAAATAATTATATTTATGTGTTATTTTTAATCTTAACAGGGGCACGAAATCTGTCAGTGTATTCGAAACGTCGTAGATCCATTAAGATATTTTTTTTTAAGTCTAAGAAAGTCAATTCTTGCTAAGTTTATATTATTTAAAATATAAAATAATTTATCTATTACGTTTATATATTCTTGCATATTTATGAAGGATATTAGCACCCCATAGTTGCATACACACGACAATACTGTTTATTGCGTAACTCTTTCCTTCGCGGGGAGATTTATTTTCCTGATTACATGGCTATTATGTAATACATCAGACGATAATAATATTAACGATGCGAAGTCATTAATGTATCAAATATATAAACATTGTAACACTACTACGTATGGGAAATACTGTACAGAGTGTCCATGAATTACTCTAATATAGCCTACTTGTTTAGTCTTCCATATGTCTGTCTGGGTCTATTAACAAAAGTTTTAATTTCTATAAAGCTGATAAACGCATCAAATTCAAATTTTAGTCTGTTCAAAACTTGTATTTTAAAACGTTTCAGAAAATTTGTTCTGAAAAATCTCGGAGATTTCAAAATGGTGTTCATACAAAGTTAGAGTGCTGTTAACTGTTGCCGCTTTAGATTTAAGCAAAGATCCTCTTTAACTCTAGTCAGGGAAGTGCTGGTAGGTATTGAACTGCTGGAAATGTAGGCAGAGAACTGTTTTAATAATAGCCAGAGAACTGCTCGAGCTATAGCCACATATCTGTCGAAACTTTAGGCAGGAAACGGCTGGAACTGTAGGCAGAGAACTGTTTTAACAATAGCCAGAGATTTGCTTGAACTGTAGCCAGAGAACTGCTCGAGTTATAGCCACATATCTGTCCAAACTTTAGGCAGGAAACGGCTGGAACTTTAGGCAGAGAACTGTTTTAACAATAGCCAGAGATTTGCTTGAACTGTAGCCAGAGAACTGCTCGAGTTATAGCCACATATCTGTCCAAACTTTAGGCAGGAAACGGCTGGAACTGTAGGCAGAGAACTTTTTTAACTATAGCCAGAGATTAGGTCTAACTGTAGACAGAGAACCGCTGGAACTATAGCAAATAACGGTTCGAACTATAACCAGGAATCAGTTTAAACTCTAGGCAGGGACGTGCTTAATCTGCAGGCAAAGAACTGTTTTAACTAAAGCCAGAGATTTGCTCGAACTTTAGACAGAGAACCGCTTGAACTACAGCCAATAACTGCTTGAACTGTAGCCAGAAATCTGTTCAAAGTCTAGGCAGGAAACGGCTCGAACTGTAGAATGAGAATTCCTCGAACTGTAACCTGAGAACTTCTCAAACTGTAGCTGGAGAACTTCTTCAACTGTTGCCTAAGAACTCCTCCAACTGTTGTCTGAGAACTTCTCGAACTGTAGCATGAGAGCTCCTCAAACTGTAGCTAGAGAACATCTTGAAGAGTAGTCATTCAACTCCTTGAACTGTAGCCTGAGATATCCTTGGACTGTACTCTGAGAACTTATGGAATTTTAGCCATAGAACTCCCAAACTGTTGCCTGAGAATTCCTTCAACTGTTGCCTGAGAACTCCTCGAACTGTAGCCTGAGAATTCCTTGGACTGTGCTCTGAGAACTTATGGAATTTTAGCAATAGAACTCCCAAACTGTTGCCTGAGAATTCCTTCAACTGTTGCCTGAGAACTCCTCGAACTGTAGCCTGAGAATTCCTTGGACTGTGATCTGAGAACTTATGGAATTTTAGCAATAGAACTCCCAAACTGTTGCCTGAGAATTCCTTCAACTGTTGCCTAAGAACTCCTCGAACTGTAGCCTGAGATATCCTTGGACTGTACTCTGAGAACTTATGGAATTTTAGCAATAGAACTCCCAAACTGTTGCCTGAGAATTCCTTCAACTGTTGCCTTAGAACTCCTCGAACTGTAGCCTGAGATATCCTTGGACTGTGCTCTGAGAACTTATGGAATTTTAGCAATAGAACTCCCAAACTGTTGCCTGAGAATTCCTTCAACTGTTGCCTGAGAACTCCTCGAACTGTAGCCTGAGAATTCCTTCAACTGTTGCCTGAGAACTCCTCGAACTGTAGCCTGAGATATCCTTGGACTGTGCTCTGAGAACTTATGGAATTTTAGCCATAGAACTCCTAAACTGTTGCCTGAGAATTCCTTCAACTGTTGCCTGAGAACTCCTCGAACTGTAGCCTGAGAATTCCTTCAACTGTTGCCTGAGAACTCCTCGAACTGTAGCCTGAGATATCCTTGGACTGTACTCTGAGAACTTATGGAATTTTAGCCATAGAACTCCCAAACTGTTGCCTGAGAATTCCTTCAACTGTTGCCTGAGAACTCCTCGAACTGTAGCCTGAGAATTCCTTGGACTGCACCCTGAGAACTTATCGAATTGTAGCAATAGAGCTCCTCAAACTTAGATTTCAAAACAATCTTCTTTAAAATAAATTATTAAATATATATACTAGTAGGCCTATATATAAAGAACTAAATCAAAATACAAATACACGAATTATAATTGTAAATTCAATGTTCCGGTTACCCACATTATCCGTAACTACGGACAAAAAGCTCCTAGAATAACATCATGTTTTTAGTGCTGTCGGCGTTTATCTATCAAACAAAAACCATCGTAATTACATCTGTAAGTAGTAGGAAGCTTGTTGTTTAATACTTAGCATTCATTTTTCCAAAAGTAGCAACACCAGCTGAGTGTACTACGAATAAACATAAAGCGTTAAGAGGCCCGACGGTATTCGGTTCAGGATACTGACTGTCGGGTCAATTGGGTGACGATTACAGGAACTGAAGGTTATAAGAGTGACGGTTTTACTGTATTTTAACAATCAAAGTACAAATAATTTTAATTCGTTGGGTGTTGCTTAGTAACCAAAATTTAAAATGAATTCAACCATGTAGCCTATTATGGCATTGCTGTTTTGGTAAATGAAAATTGTATATGTTATTTCGTTGGGAAGCTGTTTTGTTAAAATCCTAACCGTTTTATAGGTTATTATTTTTCTGCTGAAATTAATTGGTTTTGGGGGGTCAAGTGTCACCCCTACGCCCCTAAGACTTACTTATCTCAGGACCCTTCCCAAGAAAGTACTCAACAATTCCCAAAATTTCATGGCGATCGGATTAGCTAGACTATTTTATTAACGCATAAGGGTCATACATACATACATACATACAAACATTCACTTTTATATCAGGTATAACACCCCTAGTAGGACGAACTAGAAAGGTTAAAATAAATCATACTTCTTGAGAAACGAATGTTTTTCGTTGAACTTTTTTTAAGTGTAACTGAATTGGAGAAAATGTAATATTCGTAAATTGTTATCTTGTTCAAAATGGTTTTTAACCAGAATTTCTTTAATGGCAATTAAAAAATGTTGCTTTTCAACATGCACTTCCGATTAATTGATTCCGAACCAAATTTTTGTTGGCTTCATAGAATTAATTAATGTTTATATACTACAGTTCCTCGAACGTAACATATTTCGATATTAAACCTTTTTTTACAGATTAGATTTTAAATTATGATCATAAGACAATAAATTGAACTGCTAACTTAAAATACAACCAAGCTGTGTTGCCACATTCACTTTATGTAATGTCTAGAGTAAACAAACTAAAGAAAGAAAGTCGGGCCAACTAGAGTAACAAATTCTTATCGCTACGAGACTTTCGACTGCAAGGGAATTGGGTCGTCAGCTGTGTTTATTCAACAAATGCGTTTATTTTATCATTTCTTACCGTATTAGAGTTCTGATGAATGTAGCTGTATTTTCGTATTTTTTCTAAAGGCTTTTAAATTAAAAGTTTGTTGTCAAGTGTAATTAGTTTATAATAATTGGGGCAGTTAGAGAGTTCCCTTTGTTGTTTTCTATTAGCAAAAATATTTATATTTGTTATTTAAATATTTTGTAATTACCATATAGAACAAAATATCTAAATTTCACAAGTACCTTTAGTCCTGCTAAAATCACAAAAAGAAGAAAACTTGTAGTTTTACCGAAACATGTACATATCTATAGAGAACTATATCCTGTTGTGAGTTTTGTGTTTTTATAATATTTCTTATAAATAGATTATAACGATTCTATAAGAAAGATAACACTGGTATGCATCACATTTGCTTCAAGATAAAAACATCTGATTTTAGTCAATTGCGATGCCCTGAATTCAGATCTGATTTTAGTTTTTTTTCTATCACGTCAGGTTTTTTCGTAATTTAAAAAAGAGTATAATAATAATTTACACAATTACTGCACATATGGGTATCTATAATGAATTTAAACCTCTATATATGTTTATTTGTTTACCGGAATATATTTTATAAATAAACAAGGATGTTAAAATTCAATGTAATTATAAGTGACAATTTAAAAAACTTACCTAGTGTTTACATCACACTTGGATCTTTTGCCCGGGGGAATTTCCCTTTAGGCACCAGCAGTAATCTGCCATCATTGTTTCATTCCAATTCCCCTGGTATCTTGTTTGCATGGTTTTAATGTCCTAGTGGAATCTTTCAATCTATTTCTCACTCACCGCACCCAGATTTTCTGAGAAATAGTCGATATGGCTATATAGAAAATGTACTTTCACACTCATTTTACAGCCCAAGGGTTTGAAATGTCCTAAACATTCCTCAACAATTTCCCTATAATTTTCAGCTTTATTGTTCCCAAGAAAGTTTTCGGTTACCCTGTTAAACGCCAACCATGAAGAAGCTTCGAGTTCATTCATCGAGAAAGTGAAAGCACGGTCTCTCATGAGTTCTCGAATTTGTGGTCCATCAAAAACACCAGCTTTCAGTTTTGCGTCACTTTTATTTGGAAATTTTGTTTGATGGTACAAATGGATATTGCTTTCATTACTTAAGCTTGTCACGAATTGCTTCATAAGTCCAAGTTTTATATGAAGAGGGGGCACAGAACTTTCTCTCTAGAAATTAGGGGTTCAGACAGTTCATTTTTTTCTCCAGGTACAAGATTCCTTCTTAGGGGCCAATTTTTTCTTTCCCAGTGCTCAGATTGTGCTCTGCTATCCCACTCACAGAGAAAACAGGGATACGTAGTGAAACCGGATTGTTGGCCTAGAAGTATCGTCAGTACTTTAAAATCCCCACACACTGTCCAGGAATGCTTACGATACTCAATTTTATCAATATTATTTAGCAGGATTGTATTTAACACCAAGTGCCATAAACAAACCTTCTATATTTTTGCAGTATGCAAGTTTATCTGTTTTAGCAAAGAAAGGTATGAATTCCCTCTCTCTATGCCTGAACCATGACAATGTTGTGCCGGGGGACAGTAATTTCTTTCCTTTTAATCGCGATCCTAGAAGTTCTGCAGTAATTTCTGCAGGAGGTCTAAGTCTCTGACTAAATCGTTGAGTTCACTCTGTGAGAACTGTTCGGGCAAACGAGAAGACTCACCTGTTTCAAAAGTGGGATCAGGATTTGACAATGTCTCAGATTCAGATTCGGAGGAGTCTGTACTACCCACATTCTGAGGAGGAGATGGAATTGGCACTTGAACACTATGGGGAATTGGTCGAATGCCTGATTTCAAATTAGGATATTTTACTGAATGTTTGTTTTTAGTATTTATGCCATGAATATTTGTCATACAAAAGTAACAGTCACTTACATGATCGTGAGGTTCGCGCCACACCACAGGAATACCGAAGGGTAATGATTTCCGTTTACATTTCATCCACTGATTAATATTTGCACTACAAGTCATGCACACATAATGCGATGCCCATACCTTGTCCTGGTCACCAAGCTGAATACCAAAATAAGCCTGAGAGGATAAATAAAGTACGGAAATATTTATTACCTAAGAACTGCATGTTAATGAAGCCTATCAACACAAGTTTGTGAATAAAGAACCGAAATAAATATATGTTTATAGTGTAGATCAATACTAGGAAGTCCATCAGATTTTTTCATAAAAGTATGAATTTGAGAAAACTTATTCTTATGATTAAGAAAACAATTGATGTGATAGAGAAAAACTAAAAACAGATCTGAATTCAGGGCATCTCAATTGTCTAAAATCAGTTGTTTTCACTCTGGAAGCAATTTATTTTAAAAAAAATGCATACCAGTGTAATGTATTTGTTAGGCGAGATTTTATACTAACTTTATATTTTTACTGTTTAATAAACCCTTGAAGCATTGACCTTATGTAGTCTATGTACGCAAAAGTAATTTTGTAGTCTGGTGTTGATATTTGTAATTCATTGATTGTAATTCACATAAACACACAGACACACACACACACAGACTCACAGTTACAGAGGCAGACAGACACACAGTAACACAGTCACATACACGGCAAACCAGCTGACCTAATATTGGTAATATAGTTTTTTTAGGATAAGAGAAAATTTAGTTTATAACCTTTTTTAATCCCTGGGTACAGTGTTTTAAAGAAACAAATGCAAAAAAGCCTCATATTATAGGAAACATTTGCACGATGTAAAATCGTTACATTTATTGTTACATTATTTACTTTTATAGGATACATGTGTGCGTAGTGATGAATTAATAATTGGCTATGTTTGATTTAAGCATGAAGCTTTGGGAAATAGGTTTTTGGAAAACCTGGAAAGGCATAACATTGTTTATATTAGAAAATACTTTCGGTTTTGAAAAGCCATTCTGTGTGGAAATAACTATTTAACGCCAGAGTGGGAAATTTCTCAAAAATCTTGTTTAAAAAAATGTACAAAAATTAGGAAACATAACACAAGCCTAAAACTATATAGTTTAGATATAAAACAGAGAAGAGCACTACAGTGGGTTTTTATTGGAAATGTGTAAGTAATGTGTTTCATGCTATATTTATTTGTGTGTAATATTTAGGAAGCGAATTGAATATTGATGAGTCGAATATTGACAAAATCAAGAGCTTTTGTATAATACAATTAATGTTGTTATTGCATTTGCAGACTGATGGTGATCCAAGCAGAGGATGACTTGGGAACGGCTCACTGCGCTAAGGTGGGTTGAAGGGTTGCTTACGTTAGCAGTAATGTACGAATAGTTGGGAATTTGGTTGCATTGTGTTCTGCTATGTAAAGACGTTTAAATAGAAAGCAGTACAGATCTTAGTGAGGATGGGAATAATAAGATGAAACAAGCAGAGTTAAAATAATCCAAGCGTGCTGGTACAAAGCCTGGTAAAACGAAATCCATTTACGTCAGGTTTATGCTGTTAGATGCTATTAGTAAATATAAAATAACTTACCTATACGCCCAGATAAAATTACATTTGTTATAGCGGAGTGCGTGAATGATACGAGGGCTTCGCCATGTATCTGTCCGAAATCTCCTTTCCTTAAAACAAGTTTTATTATACTTTCTTATTAACTTATAAATATTTATTAGAATAACTCTAAAATTAAATCATTATGAATTACCATTTTCATTATTATGAGGACACGTTTTTTTCTCAGGGGGGACAAGGCTAGTATAGGGGAGAATCCTAATTAGCTAGAAACGTATTAGGAAACTATTACTAGAAACTAGAAACTATCATGAAGGCCTTTGTCATGTTACTAACTATATGACCTTCACACATGCCACAACCGGTAACATAATGATGAATAATATAATATTACTTGTATATTTTACAGAACCAGCCCAAGATCCCGGCAGATAATGGGGATGGACACTGCGACTTGGGTAACACAACATCTTCCCACAGGACTCCATGAGATGAGTCGACAAGGCTTTAAGGTAGATTAAAATCTGTGTATTTACGAGATCTCGTACTTTTATACAACTTTACACTAATTCCTTCCTTTAAACAAGCGATTCCAGACTGATATCTATTTAGGCTATAAACATCATCAGTGAAAGTGATTTTTAGGTTAAATTTTCCTGAGGTTTGAACCAACACGCTTCATTTGTTACTACACCCAGTATAAACTATTGGGGCTTTTGGACATTTTAATTAATCCAAAGTGGATGGTGTCAAAATATTGCGGATAATTTAAAAACCTCAACAAATTAAAAATTGTAACAACACGATACCCTCTAACTGCACTTGTAAAGAGAAGGGTGAGCCCGAATTTGACAGATTGTGACCCTCAGGCGATCCTCGCTAAGGGTTGTATCCTTGAATGTTGTGAGTTTGCTGATTTTATTTGTCTTATGTGCAACTGTTATAAAGTATTCAGCCGATAGTATTGTTTGTGTTGCTTCTATAAATCTTGTGTTAAATAAAATTTTTTAAATGCTCATAGTGGCAGAAATATTTTACAAAACTATTTCTTCTATTGTAATTTATTGCATCAAACGACTTATGTGCATGATTCCCTATTAAAAGTAAAGTAATCTATTTGTATTCCATAAGAATCACCAATGCCATACTTCTACGGCCTCTGCAATATCTTTCTGTTGTTACATAACCGACCGACGTTGCGTCGTCCTCCCACAGCAAAACAAATTATTCTTTCCCTATTCTAAATGTGAATCTGGCCAACAATGAATCAGCTGTTTTTGTCGCCAGAGCTATGTTAGTTTAAGGTTATCTTTTCGACTCACAAATAATTGTAAATAACTGAACGTGTGTGAAATGTATGTTTGATGTAATATAACTTGGAATCATTCAGAAATGTCGATATTTAAGTAAGTAAAGTTTATATTTTGTTATTCGTTTAAATTACTACATAAGTAGTTAAATTTATAGTTAATCGAATCTAAAGTTAATATAGGTTCTTAAAAACTTAAAGTAAATTTCCTCGTATTCTCAACAGGGTTTTTATTTAGTAATGGCAAAAGCTATTAAGTATTCACGTAAACCTAAACTGCTAAACAGGATTATAGCTAACGTTATAATCTAAACGAACCTTGAGTTTTACATTCGTGTGATTTTGCCTTTACTTGCAATATTGGTTTACAAGTAATTAGGTTAGGCCTGTATTCTTACTGACAACATCGTAGTAGAACTCTTCCCTTACAATTGCAAGTTATAGGCCTTTAATTCTAATAAAATGTTTGGAAAAACTTGTATGTTTTAGTAAGACCAAAAGTTGGTAATTGAATAGAACGACGTTTTTGTGAAGCGGTGTTTTTTTTTTATTTAGAAATATCTATAGATTCTTTTAAAATATACGTAGCCTACAAATTTCGTATTCCCAGCATGGTTTTTGTGTATTAATGACTCATTTTATTGTAAGCTTTTACGCAGAGTTCTCCTTTGGTAGCAACTTGAAGCAAGTGTAGCCAGTAGCTACTACGCGGCCGGTCACGCTATATGCCATAATTACAGACTAACATTAAAAATGTGAAACAAGTAATTTTCCCTATTTTCCGCGGAACGTAAACTAGATATTCCTGCACTAGACGTTAGAGTGAGTAATAAAAAAAAATTAAACCAACGTCATTAAGACTATATTTCTACCATCAAGTGTGGTGTATTTTTCAATTAAAGTAAACAACATATCTAAAAAACTATTGTACGTTTATATTTATTTCTTTTGTACACGTAGATTTTAAAGAAATCTTCTTGAAAAGCAATTATTAAATATATTATTTTTAAAATAATAAATAATTATATATTCAGTGTTATATTTAGTCTTGAGAGGCACGAAAACTGTCAGCGTGGTCGCAACGTCGACGTTCTATAAAGCTATATTTTATAAAAAAGCCAATTCTCGTCAAGTTTATAATATTATTAAACATAAAATAATTTATCTGTATCATAAATCTATTACGTTTATATATTCGAGCATATTTATGAAGGATATTCGCATCCCATAGTTGCTTATACAAAGCATTGCTGTTTATTGCTTAACTCTTATATTCGCGGGAAGGTTTATTTTCCTGATTACATGGCTATTATGTAATACATCAGACGATGATAATATTAACGATGCAAAGTCATTAATGTATCAAAAATATAAACATTGTAACACTACTACGTATGGGAAATACTGTACAGAGTGTCCTTGAATTACTCTAATATAGCCTACTTGTTTAGTCTTCCACATGTCTGTCTGGGTCTTTAAAAAAGTTTTAATTTCTATAAAGCTAAGAAACGAATCAAATTCAAATTTTAGTCTGTTTACAACTTGTTTTTAAAAACGTTTTTAGAAAATGTGTTCTGAAAAATATCTGTTCAAACCGTAGGCAGGGAACTCCTTCAACTGTAGGACGTAAAGTGCTGGAACTGTAGGTAGAGAACTGTTTTAACTGTAGCCAGAGATGTGCTCGAACTCTAGGCAAGGAACCACTGAAGCTGTAGCAAGAAATCTGTTCAAACTGTAGGAAGGGAACTCCTGGAACTACGCCCGGAACTGCTGGATGTGTGGGCCGGGAACTGCTGGAACTGTAGTCAGGGAATTCCTGGAACTGTGGGCCGGGAACTGCTGGAACTATAGGCAGAGATCAGTTTTAACTATAGCCAGAGATTTGCTCGAACTCTAGACAGGGAACCACTGGAACTGTAGCTAGAAATCTGTACAAACTATAGACAGAAAACTCCTGGAACAGTAGGCAGGAATCTGCTTTAAGTATAGCCAGATATTTGCTCGAACTCTAAACAGAGAACCGATCGAACTGTAGCCAATACCTGCTCGAACTGTAGCCAGAAATTTTTTCAATTTCTAGGCAGGGAACTTTTTGATCTGTAGGCAGAGAACTGTTTTAACTATAGCCAGGGAACTTTCGATTTTTCTATTATATACGACCTAGATATGAAATAACAACTTAAATAATATCAGGAACACACCTATCACTGCCCAAATCGCTCCAGTCACGCCCGTTGAAGTATAAATACTGCCCTATTGAAGAAATGCTATGTTTGTACCTCCTTCTCACACCTTCATCCACCCATAAGGACTAAATCCCGCCCAAAACTGATATAGACGTTTTATTTATCGTTCATTATTGTGAATGACCTCAATTTAGAGTAAATAATCTAAAATAAACAGACTATTGTTGTTCTACTTTCGATTATTCTATTATATACGACCTAGATATGAAATAACAACCCAAATAATATCAGGAACACACCTATCACTGCCCAAATCGCTGCAGTCACGCCCGTTGAAGTATAAATACCGCCCTATTGAAGAAATGCTATGTTTGTACCTCCTTCTCACACCTTCATCCACCCATAAGGACTAAATCCCGCCCAAAACTGATATAGACGTTTTATTTATCGTTCATTAGGGTGAATGACCTCAATTTAGAGTAAATAATCTAAAATAAACAGACTATTGTTGTTCTACTTTCGATTTTTCTATTATATACGACCTAGATATGAAATAACAACCCAAATAATATCAGGAACACACCTATCACTGCCCAAATCGCACCAGTCACGCCCGTTGAAGTATAAATACCGCCCTATTGAAGAAATTCTATGTTTGTACTTCCTTGTCACACCTACATCCACCCATAAGGACTAAATCCCGCCCAAAACTGATAATATACGTTTTATTTATCGTTCATTAGGGTGAATGACCTCAATTTAGAGTAAATAATCTAACATAAACAGACTATTGTTGTTCTACTTTCGATTTTTCTATTATATACGACCTAGATATGAAATAACAACCCAAATAATACCAGGAACACACCTATCACTGCCCAAATCGCTGCAGTCACGCCCGTTGAAGTATAAATACCCTCCTATTGAAGAAATGCTATGTTTGTACCTCCTTCTCACACCTACATCCACCCATAAGGACTAAATCCCGCCCAAAACTGATATAGACGTTTTATTTATCGTTCATTAGGGTGAATGACCTCAATTTAGAGTAAATAATCTAAAATTAACAGACTATTGTTGTTCTACTTTCGATTTTTCTATTATATACGACCTAGATATGAAATAACAACTTAAATAATATCAGGAACACACCTATCACTGCCCAAATCGCTGCAGTCACGCCCGTTGAAGTATAAATACCGCCCTATTGAAGAAATGCTATGTTTGTACCTCCTTCTCACACCTACATCCACCCATAAGGACTAAATCCCGCCCAAAACTGATATAGACGTTTTATTTATCGTTCATTATTGTGAATGACCTCAATTTAGAGTAAATAATCTAAAATAAACAGACTATTGTTGTTCTACTTTCGATTTTTCTAATATATACGACTTAGATATGAAATAACAACTTAAATAATATCAGGAACACACTTATCACTGCCCAAATCGCTCCAGTCACGCCCGTTGAAGTATAAATACCGCCCTAATGAAGAAATGCTATGTTTGTACCTCCTTCTCACACCTTCATCCACCCATAAGGACTAAATCCCCCCCAAAACTGATATAGACGTTTTATTTATCGTTCATTATTGTGAATGACCTCAATTTAGAGTAAATAATCTAAAATAAACAGACTATTGTTGTTCTACTTTCGATTTTTCTATTATATACGACCTAGATATGAAATAACAACTTAAATAATATCAGGAACACACCTATCACTGCCCAAATCGCTACAGTCACGTCCGTTGAAGTATAAATACCGCCCTATTGAAGAAATGCTATGTTTGTACTTCCTTGTCACACCTACATCCACCCATAAGGACTAAATCACGCCCAAAACTGATATAGACGTTTTATTTATCGTTCATTATTGTGAATGACCTCAATTTAGAGTAAATAATCTAAAATAAACAGACTATTGTTGACCCACTTTTGATTTTTCTATTATATACGACCTAGATATGAAATAACAACCCAAATAATATCAGGAACACACCTATCACTGCCCAAATCGCTCCAGTCACGCCCGTTGAAGTATAAATACCGCCCTATTGAAGAAATGCTATGTTTGTACCTCCTTCTCACACCTACATCCACCCATAAGGACTAAATCCCGCCCAAAACTGATATAGACGTTTTATTTATCGTTCATTATTGTGAATGACCTCAATTTAGAGTAAATAATCTAAAATATACAGACTATTGTTGTTCTACTTTCGATTTTTCTATTATATACGACCTAGATATGAAATAACAACCCAAATAATATCAGGAACACACCTATCACTGCCCAAATCGCTCCAGTCACGCCCGTTGAAGTATAAATACCGCCCTATTGAAGAAATTCTATGTTTGTACTTCCTTGTCACACCTACATCCACCCATAAGGACTAAATCCCGCCCAAAACTGATAATATACGTTTTATTTATCGTTCATTAGGGTGAATGACCTCAATTTAGAGTAAATAATCTAACATAAACAGACTATTGTTGTTCTACTTTCGATTTTTCTATTATATACGACCTAGATATGAAATAACAACCCAAATAATACCAGGAACACACCTATCACTGCCCAAATCGCTGCAGTCACGCCCGTTGAAGTATAAATACCCTCCTATTGAAGAAATGCTATGTTTGTACCTCCTTCTCACACCTACATCCACCCATAAGGACTAAATCCCGCCCAAAACTGATATAGACGTTTTATTTATCGTTCATTAGGGTGAATGACCTCAATTTAGAGTAAATAATCTAAAATAAACAGACTATTGTTGTTCTACTTTCGATTTTTCTAATATATACGACCTAGATATGAAATAACAACTTAAATAATATCAGGAACACAACTATCACTGCCAAAATCGCTCCAGTCACGCCCGTTGAAGTATAAATACCGCCCTATTGAAGAAATGCTATGTTTGTACCTCCTTCTCACACCTACATCCACCCATAAGGACTAAATACCGCCCAAAACTGATAATATACGTTTTATTTATCGTTCATTAGGGTGAATGACCTCAATTTAGAGTAAATAATCTAAAATAAACAGACTATTGTTGTTCTACTTTCGATTTTTCTATTATATACGACCTAGATATGAAATAACAACTTAAATAATATCAGGAACACACCTATCACTGCCCAAATCGCTCCAGTCACGCCCGTTGAAGTATAAATACCGCCCTATTGATGAAATGCTATGTTTGTACCTCCTTCTCACACCTACATCCACCCATAAGGACTAAATCCCGCCCAAAACTGATTATAGACGTTTTATTTATCGTTCATTAGGGTGAACCACCTCAATTTAGAGTAAATAATCTAAAATAAACAGACTATTGTTGACCTATTTTTGATTTTTCTATTATATACGACCTAGATATGAAATAACAACTTAAATCATATCTTCAACACACCTATTACTGCCCAAATCGCTCCAATCACGCCCGTTGAAGTATAAATACCGCCCTATTGAAGAAATGCTATGTTTGTACCTCCTTCTCACACCTACATCCACCCATAAGGACTAAATCCCGCCCAAAACTGATAATATACGTTTTATTTATCGTTCATTAGTGCGAACCACCTCAATTTAGAGTAAATAATCTAAAATAAACAGACTATTGTTGACCTACTTTTGATTTTTCTATTATATACGAACTAGATATGAAATAACAACTTAAATAATATCAGGAACACACCTATCACTGCCCAAATCGCTCCAGTCACGCCCGTTGAAGTATAAATACCGCCCTATTGAAGAAATGCTATGTTTGTACTTCCTTGTCACACCTACATCCACCCATAAGGATTAAATCCCGCCCAAAACTGATAATAGACGTTTTATTTATCGTTCATTATGGCGAAAAACCTCAATTTAGAGTAAATAATCTAAAATAAACAGACTATTGTTGACCTACTTTCGATTTTTCTATTATATACGATCTAGATATGAAATAACAACTTAAATAATATCAGGAACACACCTATCACTGCCCAAATCGCTACAGTCACGCCCGTTGAAGTATAAATACCGTCCTATTGAAGAAATGCTATGTTTGTACCTCCTTCTCACACCTACATCCACCCATAAGGACTATATCCCGCCCAAAACTGATAATATACGTTTTATTTATCGTTCATTAGGGTGAATGACCTCAATTTAGAGTAAATAATCTAAAATAAACAGACTATTGTTGACCTACTTTCGATTTTTCTAATATATACGATCTAGATATGAAATAACAACTTAAATAATATCAGGAACACACCTATCACTGCCCAATCCGCTCCAGTCACGCCTGTTGAAGTATAAATACCGCCCTATTGAAGAAATGGTATGTTTGTACCTCCTTCTCACACCTACATCCACCCATAAGGACTAAATCCCGCCCAAAACTGATAATATACGTTTTATTTATCGTTCATTAGGGTGAATGACCTCAATTTAGAGTAAATAATCTAAAATAAACAGACTATTGTTGACCTACTTTCGATTTTTCTAATATATACGACCTAGATATGAAATAACAACTTAAATAATATCAGGAACACACCTATCACTGCCCAATCCGCTCCAGTCACGCCTGTTGAAGTATAAATACCGCCCTAATGAAGAAATGCTATGTTTGTACTTCCTTGTCACACCTACATCCACCCATAAGGACTAAATCCCGCCCAAAACTGATATAGACGTTTTATTTATCGTTCATTAGGGTGAATGACCTCAATTTAGAGTAAATAATCTGAAATAAACAGACTATTGTTGTTCTACTTTCGATTATTCTATTATATACGACCTAGATATGAAATAACAACCCAAATAATATCAGGAACACACCTATCACTGCCCAAATCGCTGCAGTCACGCCCGTTGAAGTATAAATACCGCCCTATTGAAGAAATGCTCTGTTTGTACATCCTTCTCACACCTACATCCACCCATAAGGACTAAATCCCGCCCAAAACTGATATAGACGTTTTATTTATCGTTCATTAGGGTGAATGACCTCAATTTAGAGTAAATAATCTAAAATAAACAGACTATTGTTGTTCTACTTTCGATTATTCTATTATATACGACCTAGATATGAAATAACAACCCAAATAATATCAGGAACACACCTATCACTGCCCAAATCGCTGCAGTCACGCCCGTTGAAGTATAAATACCGCCCTATTGAAGAAATGCTCTGTTTGTACATCCTTCTCACACCTACATCCACCCATAAGGACTAAATCCCGCCCAAAACTGATAATATACGTTTTATTTATCGTTCATTAGGGTGAATGACCTCAATTTAGAGTAAATAATCTAAAATAAACAGACTATTGTTGTTCTACTTTCGATTATTCTATTATATACGACCTAGATATGAAATAACAAACCAAATAATATCAGGAACACACCTATCACTGCCCAAATCGCTGCAGTCACGCCCGTTGAAGTATAAATACCGCCCTATTGAAGAAATGCTCTGTTTGTACATCCTTCTCACACCTACATCCACCCATAAGGACTAAATCCCGCCCAAAACTGATATAGACGTTTTATTTATCGTTCATTAGGGTGAATGACCTCAATTTAGAGTAAATAATCTAAAATAAACAGACTATTGTTGTTCTACTTTCGATTATTCTATTATATACGACCTAGATATGAAATAACAACCCAAATAATATCAGGAACACACCTATCACTGCCCAAATCGCTGCAGTCACGCCCGTTGAAGTATAAATACCGCCCTATTGAAGAAATGCTCTGTTTGTACATCCTTCTCACACCTACATCCACCCTTAAGGACTAAATCCCGCCCAAAACTGATATAGACGTTATATTTATCGTTCATTAGGGTGAATGACCTCAATTTAGAGTAAATAATCTAAAATAAACAGACTATTGTTGACCTACTTTCGATTATTCTATTATATACGACCTAGATATGAAATAACAACCCAAATAATATCAGGAACACACCTATCACTGCCCAAATCGCTCCAGTCACGCCCGTTGAAGTATAAATACCGCCCTATTGAAGAAATGCTATGTTTGTACCTCCTTCTCACACCTTCATCCACCCATAAGGACTAAATCCCGCCCAAAACTGATATAGACGTTTTATTTATCGTTCATTATTGTGAATGACCTCAATTTAGAGTAAATAATCTAAAATAAACAGACTATTGTTGTTCTACTTTCGATTATTCTATTATATACGACCTAGATATGAAATAACAACCCAAATAATATCAGGAACACACCTATCACTGCCCAAGTCGCTGCAGTCACGCCCGTTGAAGTATAAATACCGCCCTATTGAAGAAATGCTATGTTTGTACCTCCTTCTCACACCTTCATCCACCCATAAGGACTAAATCCCGCCCAAAACTGATATAGACGTTTTATTTATCGTTCATTAGGGTGAATGACCTCAATTTAGAGTAAATAATCTAAAATAAACAGACTATTGTTGTTCTACTTTCGATTTTTCTATTATATACGACCTAGATATGAAATAACAACAAAAATAATATCAGGAACACACCTATCACTGCCCAAATCGCTCCAGTCACGCCCGTTGAAGTATAAATACCGCCCTATTGAAGAAATGCTATGTTTGTACTTCCTTGTCACACCTACATCCACCCATAAGGACTAAATCCCGCCCAAAACTGATAATATACGTTTTATTTATCGTTCATTAGGGTGAATGACCTCAATTTAGAGTAAATAATCTAACATAAACAGACTATTGTTGTTCTACTTTCGATTTTTCTATTATATACGACCTAGATATGAAATAACAACCCAAATAATACCAGGAACACACCTATCACTGCCCAAATCGCTGCAGTCACGCCCGTTGAAGTATAAATACCCTCCTATTGAAGAAATGCTATGTTTGTACCTCCTTCTCACACCTACATCCACCCATAAGGACTAAATCCCGCCCAAAACTGATTTAGACGTTTTATTTATCGTTCATTATTGTGAATGACCTCAATTTAGAGTAAATAATCTAAAATAAACAGACTGTTGTTGTTCTACTTTCGATTTTTCTAATATATACGACTTAGATATGAAATAACAACTTAAATAATATCAGGAACACACTTATCACTGCCCAAATCGCTCCAGTCACGCCCGTTGAAGTATAAATACCGCCCTATTGAAGAAATGCTATGTTTGTACCTCCTTCTCACACCTACATCCACCCATAAGGACTAAATCCCGCCCAAAACTGATATAGACGTTATATTTATCGTTCATTATTGTGAATGACCACAATTTAGAGTAAATAATCTAAAATAAACAGACTATTGTTGTTCTACTTTCGATTTTTCTAATATATACGACCTAGATATGAAATAACAACTTAAATAATATCAGGAACACACCTATCACTGCCCAAATCGCTCCAGTCACGCCCGTTCAAGTATAAATACCGCCCTATTGAAGAAATGCTATGTTTGTACCTCCTTCTCACACCTACATCCACCCATAAGGACTAAATCCCGCCCAAAACTGATAATATACGTTTTATTTATCGTTCATTAGGGTGAATGACCTCAATTTAGAGTAAATAATCTAAAATAAACAGACTATTGTTGTTCTACTTTCAATTTTTCTATTATATACGACCTAGATATGAAATAACAACTTAAATAATATCAGGAACACACCTATCACTGCCCAAATCGCTCCAGTCACGCCCGTTGAAGTATAAATACCGCCCTATTGATGAAATGCTATGTTTGTACCTCCTTCTCACACCTACATCCACCCATAAGGACTAAATCCCGCCCAAAACCGATTATAGACGTTTTATTTATCGTTCATTAGGGTGAACCACCGACAATTTAGAGTAAATAATCTAAAATAAACAGACTATTGTTGACCTATTTTTGATTTTTCTATTATATACGACCTAGATATGAAATAACAACTTAAATCATATCAGGAACACACCTATTACTGCCCAAATCGCTCCAGTCACGCCCGTTGAAGTATAAATACCGCCCTATTGAAGAAATGCTATGTTTGTACCTCCTTCTCACACCTACATCCACCCATAAGGACTAAATCCCGCCCAAAACTGATAATATACGTTTTATTTATCGTTCATTAGTGCGAACCACCTCAATTTAGAGTAAATAATCTAAAATAAACAGACTATTGTTGACCTACTTTTGATTTTTCTATTATATACGACCTAGATATGAAATAACAACTTAAATAATATCAGGAACACACCTATCACTGCCCAAATCGCTCCAGTCACGCCCGTTGAAGTATAAATACCGCCCTATTGAAGAAATGCTATGTTTGTACTTCCTTGTCACACCTACATCCACCCATAAGGATTAAATCCCGCCCAAAACTGATAATAGACGTTTTATTTATCGTTCATTATGGCGAACCACCTCAATTTAGAGTAAATAATCTAAAATAAACAGACTATTGTTGACCTACTTTCGATTTTTCTAATATATACGATCTAGATATGAAATAACAACTTAAATAATATCAGGAACACACCTATCACTGCCCAAATCGCTACAGTCACGCCCGTTGAAGTATAAATACCGCCCTATTGAAGAAATGGTATGTTTGTACCTCCTTCTCACACCTACATCCACCCATAAGGACTAAATCCCGCCCAAAACTGATAATATACGTTTTATTTATCGTTCATTAGGGTGAATGACCTCAATTTAGAGTATATAATCTAAAATAAACAGACTATTGTTGACCTACTTTCGATTTTTCTAATATATACGATCTAGATATGAAATAACAACTTAAATAATATCAGGAACACACCTATCACTGCCCAAATCGCTACAGTCACGCCCGTTGAAGTATAAATACCGCCCTATTGAAGAAATGCTATGTTTGTACTTCCTTGTCACACCTACATCCACCCATAAGGACTAAATCCCGCCCAAAACTGATAATAGACGTTTTATTTATCGTTCATTATGGCGAACCACCTCAATTTAGAGTAAATAATCTAAAATAAACAGACTATTGTTGACCTACTTTCGATTTTTCTAATATATACGATCTAGATATGAAATAACAACTTAAATAATATCAGGAACACACCTATCACTGCCCAAATCGCTCCAGTCACGCCCGTTGAAGTATAAATACCGCCCTATTGAAGAAATGATATGTTTATACTTCCTTGTCACACCTACATCCACCCATAAGGACTAAATCCCGCCCAAAACTGATAATAGACGTTTTATTTATCGTTCATTATGGCGAACCACCTCAATTTAGAGTAAATAATCTAAAATAAAAAGACTATTGTTGACCTACTTTCGATTTTTCTAATATATACGATCTAGATATGAAATAACAACTTAAATAATATCAGGAACACACCTATCACTGCCCAAATCGCTACAGTCACGCCCGTTGATGTATAAATACCGCCCTATTGAAGAAATGCTATGTTTGTACCTCCTTGTCACACCTACATCCACCCATAAGGACAAAATCCCGCCCAAAACTGATAATAGACGTTTTATTTATCGTTCATTATTTCGAACCACCTCAATTTAGAGTAAATAATCTAAAATAAAGAGACTATTGTTGACCTACTTTCGATTTTTCTAATATATACGATCTAGATATGAAATAACAACTTAAATAATATCAGGAACACACCTATCACTGCCCAAATCGCTCCAGTCAGGCCCGTTGAAGTATAAATACCGCCCTATTGAAGAAATGCTATGTTTGTACCTCCTTCTCACACCTACATCCACCCATAAGGACTAAATCCCGCCCAAAACTGATAATAGACGATTTATTTATCGTTCATTATGGCGAACCACCTCAATTTAGAGTAAATAATCTAAAATAAACAGACTATTGTTGTTCTACTTTCGATTTTTCTAATATATACGATCTAGATATGAAATAACAACTTAAATAATATCAGGAACACACCTATCACTGCCCAAATCGCTCCAGCCACGCCCGTTGAAGTATAAATACCGCCCTATTGAAGAAATGCTATGTTTGTACTTCCTTGTCACACCTACATCCACCCATAAGGACTAAATCCCGCCCAAAACTGATAATATACGTTTTATTTATCGTTCATTAGGGTGAATGACCTCAATTTAGAGTAAATAATCTAACATAAACAGACTATTGTTGTTCTACTTTCGATTTTTCTATTATATACGACCTAGATATGAAATAACAACATAAATAATACCAGGAACACACCTATCACTGCCCAAATCGCTGCAGTCACGCCCGTTGAAGTATAAATACCGTCCTATTGAAGAAATGCTATGTTTGTACCTCCTTCTCACACCTATATCCACCCATTAGGACTAAATCCCGCCCAAAACTGATATAGACGTTTTATTTATCGTTCATTAGGGTGAATGACCTCAATTTAGAGTAAATAATCTAAAATTAACAGACTATTGTTGTTCTACTTTCCATTTTTCTATTATATACGACCTAGATATGAAATAACAACTTAAATAATATCAGGAACACACCTATCACTGCCCAAATCGCTGCAGTCACGCTCGTTGAAGTATAAATACCGCCCTATTGAAGAAATGCTATGTTTGTACCTCCTTCTCACACCTACATCCACCCATAAGGACTAAATCCCGCCCAAAACTGATATAGACGTTTTATTTATCGTTCATTATTGTGAATGACCTCAATTTAGAGTAAATAATCTAAAATAAACAGACTGTTGTTGTTCTACTTTCGATTTTTCTAATATATACGACTTAGATATGAAATAACAACTTAAATAATATCAGGAACACACTTATCACTGCCCAAATCGCTCCAGTCACGCCCGTTGAAGTATAAATACCGCCCTAATGATGAAATGCTATGTTTGTACCTCCTTCTCACACCTACATCCACCCATAAGGACTAAATCCCGCCCAAAACTGATATAGACGTTTTATTTATCGTTCATTAGGGTGAATGACCTCAATTTAGAGTTAATAATCTAAAATTAACAGACTATTGTTGTTCTACTTTCGATTTTTCTATTATATACGACCTAGATATGAAATAACAAATTAAATAATATCAGGAACACACCTATCACTGCCCAAATCGCTGCAGTCACGCCCGTTGAAGTATAAATACCGTCCTATTGAAGAAATGCTATGTTTGTACCTCCTTCTCACACCTACATCCACCCATAAGGACTAAATCCCGCCCAAAACTGATATAGACGTTTTATTTATCGTTCATTAGGGTGAATGACCTCAATTTAGAGTAAATAATCTAAAATTAACAGACTATTGTTGTTCTACTTTCGATTTTTCTATTATATACGACCTAGATATGAAATAACAACTTAAATAATATCAGGAACACACCTATCACTGCCCAAATCGCTACAGTCACGCCCGTTGAAGTATAAATACCGCCCTATTGAAGAAATGCTATGTTTGTACCTCCTTCTCACACCTACATCCACCCATAAGGACTAAATCCCGCCCAAAACTGATAATATACGTTTTATTTATCGTTCATTAGGGTGAATGACCTCAATTTAGAGTAAATAATCTAAAATAAACAGACTATTGTTGACCTACTTTCGATTTTTCTAATATATACGATCTAGATATGAAATAACAACTTAAATAATATCAGGAACACACCTATCACTGCCCAAATCGCTACAGTCACGCCCGTTGAAGTATAAATACCGCCCTATTGAAGAAATGCTATGTTTGTACCTCCTTGTCACACCTACATCCACCCATAAGGACTAAATCCCGCCCAAAACTGATAATAGACGTTTTATTTATCGTTCATTATGGCGAACCACCTCAATTTAGAGTAAATAATCTAAAATAAACAGACTATTGTTGACCTACTTTCGATTTTTCTAATATATACGATCTAGATATGAAATAACAACCTAAATAATATCAGGAACACACCTATCACTGCCCAAATCGCTCCAGTCAGGCCCGTTGAAGTATAAATACCGCCCTATTGAAGAAATGCTATGTTTGTACCTCCTTCTCACACCTACATCCACCCATAAGGACTATATCCCGCCCAAAACTGATAATAGACGATTTATTTATCGTTCATTATGGCGAACCACCTCAATTTAGAGTAAATAATCTAAAATAAACAGACTATTGTTGTTCTACTTTCGATTTTTCTAATATATACGATCTAGATATGAAATAACAACTTAAATAATATCAGGAACACACCTATCACTGCCCAAATCGCTCCAGCCACGCCCGTTGAAGTATAAATACCGCCCTATTGAAGAAATGCTATGTTTGTACTTCCTTGTCACACCTACATCCACCCATAAGGACTAAATCCCGCCCAAAACTGATAATATACGTTTTATTTATCGTTCATTAGGGTGAATGACCTCAATTTAGAGTAAATAATCTAACATAAACAGACTATTGTTGTTCTACTTTCGATTTTTCTATTATATACGACCTAGATATGAAATAACAACCCAAATAATACCAGGAACACACCTATCACTGCCCAAATCGCTGCAGTCACGCCCGTTGAAGTATAAATACCGTCCTATTGAAGAAATGCTATGTTTGTACCTCCTTCTCACACCTATATCCACCCATTAGGACTAAATCCCGCCCAAAACTGATATAGACGTTTTATTTATCGTTCATTAGGGTGAATGACCTCAATTTAGAGTAAATAATCTAAAATTAACAGACTATTGTTGTTCTACTTTCCATTTTTCTATTATATACGACCTAGATATGAAATAACAACTTAAATAATATCAGGAACACACCTATCACTGCCCAAATCGCTGCAGTCACGCTCGTTGAAGTATAAATACCGCCCTATTGAAGAAATGCTATGTTTGTACCTCCTTCTCACACCTACATCCACCCATAAGGACTAAATCCCGCCCAAAACTGATATAGACGTTTTATTTATCGTTCATTATTGTGAATGACCTCAATTTAGAGTAAATAATCTAAAATAAACAGACTGTTGTTGTTCTACTTTCGATTTTTCTAATATATACGACTTAGATATGAAATAACAACTTAAATAATATCAGGAACACACTTATCACTGCCCAAATCGCTCCAGTCACGCCCGTTGAAGTATAAATACCGCCCTAATGATGAAATGCTATGTTTGTACCTCCTTCTCACACCTACATCCACCCATAAGGACTAAATCCCGCCCAAAACTGATATAGACGTTTTATTTATCGTTCATTAGGGTGAATGACCTCAATTTAGAGTTAATAATCTAAAATTAACAGACTATTGTTGTTCTACTTTCGATTTTTCTATTATATACGACCTAGATATGAAATAACAAATTAAATAATATCAGGAACACACCTATCACTGCCCAAATCGCTGCAGTCACGCCCGTTGAAGTATAAATACCGTCCTATTGAAGAAATGCTATGTTTGTACCTCCTTCTCACACCTACATCCACCCATAAGGACTAAATCCCGCCCAAAACTGATATAGACGTTTTATTTATCGTTCATTAGGGTGAATGACCTCAATTTAGAGTAAATAATCTAAAATTAACAGACTATTGTTGTTCTACTTTCGATTTTTCTATTATATACGACCTAGATATGAAATAACAAATTAAATAATATCAGGAACACACCTATCACTGCCCAAATCGCTACAGTCACGCCCGTTGAAGTATAAATACCGCCCTATTGAAGAAATGCTATGTTTGTACCTCCTTCTCACACCTACATCCACCCATAAGGACTAAATCCCGCCCAAAACTGATAATATACGTTTTATTTATCGTTCATTAGGGTGAATGACCTCAATTTAGAGTAAATAATCTAAAATAAACAGACTATTGTTGACCTACTTTCGATTTTTCTAATATATACGATCTAGATATGAAATAACAACTTAAATAATATCAGGAACACACCTATCACTGCCCAAATCGCTCCAGTCACGCCCGTTGAAGTATAAATACCGCCCTATTGAAGAAATGCTATGTTTGTACCTCCTTCTCACACCTACATCCACCCATAAGGACTAAATCCCGCCCAAAACTGATAATAGACGTTTTATTTATCGTTCATTATGGCGAACCACCTCAATTTAGATTAAATAATCTAAAATAAACAGACTATTGTTGACCTACTTTCGATTTTTCTAATATATACGATCTAGATATGAAATAACAACTTAAATAATATCAGGAACACACCTATCACTGCCCAAATCGCTACAGTCACGCCCGTTGAAGTATAAATACCGCCCTATTGAAGAAATGCTATGTTTGTACCTCCTTGTCACACCTACATCCACCCATAAGGACTAAATCCCGCCCAAAACTGATAATAGACGTTTTATTTATCGTTCATTATGGCGAACCACCTCAATTTAGAGTAAATAATCTAAAATAAACAGACTATTGTTGACCTACTTTCGATTTTTCTAATATATACGATCTAGATATGAAATAACAACTTAAATAATATCAGGAACACACCTATCACTGCCCAAATCGCTCCAGCCACGCCCGTTGAAGTATAAATACCGCCCTATTGAAGAAATGCTATGTTTGTACTTCCTTGTCACAACTACATCCACCCATAAGGACTAAATCCCGCCCAAAACTGATAATATACGTTTTATTTATCGTTCATTAGGGTGAATGACCTCAATTTAGAGTAAATAATCTAAAATAAACAGACTGTTGTTGTTCTACTTTCGATATTTCTAATATATACGACTTAGATATGAAATAACAACTTAAATAATATCAGGAACACACCTATCACTGCCCAAATCGCTGCAGTCACGCCCGTTGAAGTATAAATACCGCCCTATTGAAGAAATGCTATGTTTGTACTTCCTTGTCACAACTACATCCACCCATAAGGACTAAATCCCGCCCAAAACTGATAATATACGTTTTATTTATCGTTCATTAGGGTGAATGACCTCAATTTAGAGTAAATAATCTAAAATAAACAGACTGTTGTTGTTCTACTTTCGATATTTCTAATATATACGACTTAGATATGAAATAACAACTTAAATAATATCAGGAACACACCTATCACTGCCCAAATCGCTGCAGTCACGCCCGTTGAAGTATAAATACCTCCCTAATGATGAAATGCTATGTTTGTACTTCCTTGTCACAACTACATCCACCCATAAGGACTAAATCCCGCCCAAAACTGATAATATACGTTTTATTTATCGTTCATTAGGGTGAATGACCTCAATTTAGAGTAAATAATCTAAAATAAACAGACTGTTGTTGTTCTACTTTCGATATTTCTAATATATACGACTTAGATATGAAATAACAACTTAAATAATATCAGGAACACACCTATCACTGCCCAAATCGCTGCAGTCACGCCCGTTGAAGTATAAATACCGCCCTATTGAAGAAATGCTATGTTTGTACTTCCTTGTCACAACTACATCCACCCATAAGGACTAAATCCCGCCCAAAACTGATAATATACGTTTTATTTATCGTTCATTAGGGTGAATGACCTCAATTTAGAGTAAATAATCTAAAATAAACAGACTGTTGTTGTTCTACTTTCGATATTTCTAATATATACGACTTAGATATGAAATAACAACTTAAATAATATCAGGAACACACCTATCACTGCCCAAATCGCTGCAGTCACGCCCGTTGAAGTATAAATACCTCCCTAATGATAAAATGCTATGTTTGTACCTCCTTCTCACACCTACATCCACCCATAAGGACTAAATCCCGCCCAAAACTGATATAGACGTTTTATTTATCGTTCATTAGGGTGAATGACCTCAATTTAGAGTTAATAATCTAAAATTAACAGACTATTGTTGTTCTACTTTCGATTTTTCTATTATATACGACCTAGATATGAAATAACAAATTAAATAATATCAGGAACACACCTATCACTGAACAAATCGCTACAGTCACGCCCGTTGAAGTATAAATACCGCCCTATTGAAGAAATGCTATGTTTGTACCTCCTTCTCACACCTACATCCACCCATAAGGACTAAATCCCGCCCAAAACTGATAATATACGTTTTATTTATCGTTCATTAGGGTGAATGACCTCAATTTAGAGTAAATAATCTAAAATAAACAGACTATTGTTGACCTACTTTCGATTTTTCTAATATATACGATCTAGATATGAAATAACAACTTAAATAATATCAGGAACACAAATATCACTGCCCAAATCGCTACAGTCACGCCCGTTGAAGTATAAATACCGCCCTATTGAAGAAATGCTATGTTTGTACTTTCTTGTCACACCTACATCCACCCATAAGGACTAAATCCCGCCCAAAACTGATAATAGACGTTTTATTTATCGTTCATTATGGCGAACCACCTCAATTTAGAGTAAATAATCTAAAATAAACAGACTATTGTTGACCTACTTTCGATTTTTCTAATATATACGATCTAGATATGAAATAACAACTTAAATAATATCAGGAACACACCTATCACTGCCCAAATCGCTCCAGTCACGCCCGTTGAAGTATAAATACCGCCCTATTGAAGAAATGCTATGTTTGTACCTCCTTCTCACACCTACATCCACCCATAAGGACTAAATCCCGCCCAAAACTGATAATAGACGTTTTATTTATCGTTCATTATGGCGAACCACCTCAATTTAGATTAAATAATCTAAAATAAACAGACTATTGTTGACCTACTTTCGATTTTTCTAATATATACGATCTAGATATGAAATAACAACTTAAATAATATCAGGAACACACCTATCACTGCCCAAATCGCTACAGTCACGCCCGTTGAAGTATAAATACCGCCCTATTGAAGAAATGCTATGTTTGTACCTCCTTGTCACACCTACATCCACCCATAAGGACTAAATCCCGCCCAAAACTGATAATAGACGTTTTATTTATCGTTCATTATGGCGAACCACCTCAATTTAGAGTAAATAATCTAAAATAAACAGACTATTGTTGACCTACTTTCGATTTTTCTAATATATACGATCTAGATATGAAATAACAACTTAAATAATATCAGGAACACACCTATCACTGCCCAAATCGCTCCAGTCAGGCCCGTTGAAGTATAAATACCGCCCTATTGAAGAAATGCTATGTTTGTACCTCCTTCTCACACCTACATCCACCCATAAGGACTAAATCCCGCCCAAAACTGATAATAGACGTTTTATTTATCGTTCATTATGGCGAACCACCTCAATTTAGAGTAAATAATCTAAAATAAACAGACTATTGTTGACCTACTTTCGATTTTTCTAATATATACGATCTAGATATGAAATAACAACTTAAATAATATCAGGAACACACCTATCACTGCCCAAATCGCTGCAGTCACGCCCGTTGAAGTATAAATACCGTCCTATTGAAGAAATGCTATGTTTGTACCTCCTTCTCACACCTACATCCACCCATAAGGACTAAATCCCGCCCAAAACTGATATAGACGTTTTATTTATCGTTCATTAGGGTGAACCACCTCAATTTAGAGTAAATAATCTAAAATTAACAGACTATTGTTGTTCTACTTTCGATTTTTCTATTATATACGACCTAGATATGAAATAACAACTTAAATAATATCAGGAACACACCTATCACTGCCCAAATCGCTGCAGTCACGCCCGTTGAAGTATAAATACCGCCCTATTGAAGAAATGCTATGTTTGTACCTCCTTCTCACACCTACATCCACCCATAAGGACTAAATCCCGCCCAAAACTGATATAGACGTTTTATTTATCGTTCATTAGGGTGAATGACCTCAATTTAGAGTAAATAATCTAAAATTAACAGACTATTGTTGTTCTACTTTCGATTTTTCTATTATATACGACGTAAATATGAAATAACAAATTAAATAATATCAGGAACACACCTATCACTGCCCAAATCGCTACAGTCACGCCCGTTGAAGTATAAATACCGCCCTATTGAAGAAATGCTATGTTTGTACCTCCTTCTCACACCTACATCCACCCATAAGGACTAAATCCCGCCCAAAACTGATAATATACGTTTTATTTATCGTTCATTAGGGTGAATGACCTCAATTTAGAGTAAATAATCTAAAATAAACAGACTATTGTTGACCTACTTTCGATTTTTCTAATATATACGATCTAGATATGAAATAACAACTTAAATAATATCAGGAACACACCTATCACTGCCCAAATCGCTACAGTCACGCCCGTTGAAGTATAAATACCGCCCTATTGAAGAAATGCTATGTTTGTACCTCCTTCTCACACCTACATCCACCCATAAGGACTAAATCCCGCCCAAAACTGATAATATACGTTTTATTTATCGTTCATTAGTGCGAACCACCTCAATTTAGAGTAAATAATCTAAAATGAACAGACTATTGTTGACCTACTTTTGATTTTTCTATTATATACGAACTAGATATGAAATAACAACTTAAATAATATCAGGAACACACCTATCACTGCCCAAATCGCTCCAGTCACGCCCGTTGAAGTATAAATACCGCCCTATTGAAGAAATGCTATGTTTGTACTTCCTTGTCACACCTACATCCACCCATAAGGATTAAATCCCGCCCAAAACTGATGATAGACGTTTTATTTATCGTTCATTATGGCGAACCACCTCAATTTAGAGTAAATAATCTAAAATAAACAGACTATTGTTGACCTACTTTCGATTTTTCTATTATATACGATCTAGATATGAAATAACAACCCAAATAATATCAGGAACACACCTATCACTGCCCAAATCGCTGCAGTCACGCCCGTTGAAGTATATATACCGCCCTATTGAAGAAATGCTATGTTTGTACCTCCTTCTCACACCTACATCCACCCATAAGGACTAAATCCCGCCCAAAACTGATATAGACGTTATATTTATCGTTCATTAGGGTGAATGACCTCAATTTAGAGTAAATAATCTAAAATAAACAGACTATTGTTGTTCTACTTTCGATTTTTCTAATATATACGATCTAGATATGAAATAACAACTTAAATAATATCAGGAACACACCTATCACTGCCCAAATCGCTAAAGCCACGCCCGTTGAAGTATAAATACCGCCCTATTGAAGAAATGCTATGTTTGTACTTCCTTGTCACACCTACATCCACCCATAAGGACTAAATCCCGCCCAAAACTGATAATATACGTTTTATTTATCGTTCATTAGGGTGAATGACCTCAATTTAGAGTAAATAATCTAACATAAACAGACTATTGTTGTTCTACTTTCGATTTTTCTATTATATACGACCAAGATATGAAATAACAACCCAAATAATACCAGGAACACACCTATCACTGCCCAAATCGCTGCAGTCACGCCCGTTGAAGTATAAATACCGTCCTATTGAAGAAATGCTATGTTTGTACCTCCTTCTCACACCTACATCCACCCATAAGGACTAAATCCCGCCCAAAACTGATATAGACGTTTTATTTATCGTTCATTAGGGTGAACCACCTCAATTTAGAGTAAATAATCTAAAATTAACAGACTATTGTTGTTCTACTTTCGATTTTTCTATTATATACGACCTAGATATGAAATAACAACTTAAATAATATCAGGAACACACCTATCACTGCCCAAATCGCTGCAGTCACGCCCGTTGAAGTATAAATACCGCCCTATTGAAGAAATGCTATGTTTGTACCTCCTTCTCACACCTACATCCACCCATAAGGACTAAATTCCGCCCAAAACTGATATAGACGTTTTATTTATCGTTCATTAGGGTGAATGACCTCAATTTAGAGTAAATAATCTAAAATTAACAGACTATTGTTGTTCTACTTTCGATTTTTCTATTATATACGACGTAAATATGAAATAACAAATTAAATAATATCAGGAACACACCTATCACTGCCCAAATCGCTACAGTCACGCCCGTTGAAGTATAAATACCGCCCTATTGAAGAAATGCTATGTTTGTACCTCCTTCTCACACCTACATCCACCCATAAGGACTAAATCCCGCCCAAAACTGATAATATACGTTTTATTTATCGTTCATTAGGGTGAATGACCTCAATTTAGAGTAAATAATCTAAAATAAACAGACTATTGTTGACCTACTTTCGATTTTTCTAATATATACGATCTAGATATGAAATAACAACTTAAATAATATCAGGAACACACCTATCACTGCCCAAATCGCTACAGTCACGCCCGTTGAAGTATAAATACCGCCCTATTGAAGAAATGCTATGTTTGTACCTCCTTCTCACACCTACATCCACCCATAAGGACTAAATCCCGCCCAAAACTGATAATATACGTTTTATTTATCGTTCATTAGTGCGAACCACCTCAATTTAGAGTAAATAATCTAAAATGAACAGACTATTGTTGACCTACTTTTGATTTTTCTATTATATACGAACTAGATATGAAATAACAACTTAAATAATATCAGGAACACACCTATCACTGCCCAAATCGCTCCAGTCACGCCCGTTGAAGTATAAATACCGCCCTATTGAAGAAATGCTATGTTTGTACTTCCTTGTCACACCTACATCCACCCATAAGGATTAAATCCCGCCCAAAACTGATAATAGACGTTTTATTTATCGTTCATTATGGCGAACCACCTCAATTTAGAGTAAATAATCTAAAATAAACAGACTATTGTTGACCTACTTTCGATTTTTCTATTATATACGATCTAGATATGAAATAACAACCCAAATAATATCAGGAACACACCTATCACTGCCCAAATCGCTGCAGTCACGCCCGTTGAAGTATATATACCGCCCTATTGAAGAAATGCTATGTTTGTACCTCCTTCTCACACCTACATCCACCCATAAGGACTAAATCCCGCCCAAAACTGATATAGACGTTTTATTTATCGTTCATTAGGGTGAATGACCTCAATTTAGAGTAAATAATCTAAAATTAACAGACTATTGTTGTTCTACTTTCGATTTTTCTATTATATACGACGTAAATATGAAATAACAAATTAAATAATATCAGGAACACACCTATCACTGCCCAAATCGCTACAGTCACGCCCGTTGAAGTATAAATACCGCCCTATTGAAGAAATGCTATGTTTGTACCTCCTTCTCACATCTACATCCACCCATAAGGACTAAATCCCGCCCAAAACTGATAATATACGTTTTATTTATCGTTCATTAGTGCGAACCACCTCAATTTAGAGTAAATAATCTAAAATAAACAGACTATTGATGACCTACTTTTGATTTTTCTATTATATACGAACTAGATATGAAATAACAACTTAAATAATATCAGGAACACACCTATCACTGCCCAAATCGCTCCAGTCACGCCCGTTGAAGTATAAATACCGCCCTATTGAAGAAATGCTATGTTTGTACTTCCTTGTCACACCTACATCCACCCATAAGGATTAAATCCCGCCCAAAACTGATAATAGACGTTTTATTTATCGTTCATTATGGCGAACCACCTCAATTTAGAGTAAATAATCTAAAATAAACAGACTATTGTTGACCTACTTTCGATTTTTCTATTATATACGATCTAGATATGAAATAACAACCCAAATAATATCAGGAACACACCTATCACTGCCCAAATCGCTGCAGTCACGCCCGTTGAAGTATATATACCGCCCTATTGAAGAAATGCTATGTTTGTACCTCCTTCTCACACCTACATCCACCCATAAGGACTAAATCCCGCCCAAAACTGATATAGACGTTATATTTATCGTTCATTAGGGTGAATGACCTCAATTTAGAGTAAATAATCTAAAATAAACAGACTATTGTTGACCTACTTTCGATTATTCTATTATATACGACCTAGATATGAAATAACAACCCAAATAATATCAGGAACACACCTATCACTGCCCAAATCGCTCCAGTCACGCCCGTTGAAGTATAAATACCGCCCTATTGAAGAAATGCTATGTTTGTACCTCCTTCTCACACCTTCATCCACCCATAAGGACTAAATCCCGCCCAAAACTGATATAGACGTTTTATTTATCGTTCATTATTGTGAATGACCTCAATTTAGAGTAAATAATCTAAAATAAACAGACTATTGTTGTTCTACTTTCGATTATTCTATTATATACGACCTAGATATGAAATAACAACCCAAATAATATCAGGAACACACCTATCACTGCCCAAATCGCTGCAGTCACGCCCGTTGAAGTATAAATACCGCCCTATTGAAGAAATGCTATGTTTGTACCTCCTTCTCACACCTTCATCCACCCATAAGGACTAAATCCCGCCCAAAACTGATAATATACGTTTTATTTATCGTTCATTAGGGTGAATGACCTCAATTTAGAGTAAATAATCTAACATAAACAGACTATTGTTGTTCTACTTTCGATTTTTCTATTATATACGACCTAGATATGAAATAACAACCCAAATAATATCAGGAACACACCTATCACTGCCCAAATCGCTCCAGTCACGCCCGTTGAAGTATAAATACCGCCCTATTGAAGAAATGCTATGTTTGTACCTCCTTCTCACACCTTCATCCACCCATAAGGACTAAATCCCGCCCAAAACTGATAATAGACGTTTTATTTATCGTTCATTATGGCGAACCACCTCAATTTAGATTAAATAATCTAAAATAAACAGACTATTGTTGACCTACTTTCGATTTTTCTAATATATACGATCTAGATATGAAATAACAACTTAAATAATATCAGGAACACACCTATCACTGCCCAAATCGCTGCAGTCACGCCCGTTGAAGTATAAATACCCTCCTATTGAAGAAATGCTATGTTTGTACCTCCTTCTCACACCTACATCCACCCATAAGGACTAAATCCCGCCCAAAACTGATATAGACGTTTTATTTATAGTTCATTAGGGTGAATGACCTCAATTTAGAGTAAATAATCTAAAATAAACAGACTATTGTTGACCTACTTTCGATTATTCTATTATATACGACCTAGATATGAAATAACAACCCAAATAATATCAGGAACACACCCATCACTGCCCAAATCGCTCCAGTCACGCCCGTTGAAGTATAAATACCGCCCTATTGAAGAAATGCTATGTTTGTACTTCCTTGTCACACCTACATCCACCCATAAGGACTAAATCCCGCCCAAAACTGATAATATACGTTTTATTTATCGTTCATTAGGGTGAATGACCTCCATTTAGAGTAAATAATCTAACATAAACAGACTATTGTTGTTCTACTTTCGATTTTTCTATTATATACGACCTAGATATGAAATAACAACCCAAATAATACCAGGAACACACCTATCACTGCCCAAATCGCTGCAGTCACGCCCGTTGAAGTATAAATACCCTCCTATTGAAGAAATGCTATGTTTGTACCTCCTTCTCACACCTACATCCACCCATAAGGACTAAATCCCGCCCAAAACTGATATAGACGTTTTATTTATCGTTCATTAGGGTGAATGACCTCAATTTAGAGTAAATAATCTAAAATTAACAGACTATTGTTGTTCTACTTTCGATTTTTCTATTATATACGACCAAGATATGAAATAACAACTTAAATAATATCAGGAACACACCTATCACTGCCCAAATCGCTGCAGTCACGCCCGTTGAAGTATAAATACCGCCCTATTGAAGAAATGCTATGTTTGTACCTCCTTCTCACACCTACATCCACCCATAAGGACTAAATCCCGCCCAAAACTGATTATAGACGTTTTATTTATCGTTCATTAGGGTGAACCACCTCAATTTAGAGTAAATAATCTAAAATAAACAGGCTATTGTTGACCTATTTTTGATTTTTCTATTATATACGACCTACATATGAAATAACAACTTAAATCATATCAGGAACACACCTATTACTGCCCAAATCGCTCCAGTCACGCCCGTTGAAGTATAAATACCGCCCTATTGAAGAAATGCTATGTTTGTACCTCCTTCTCACACCTACATCCACCCATAAGGACTAAATCCCGCCCAAAACTGATAATATACGTTTTATTTATCGTTCATTAGTGCGAACCACCTCAATTTAGAGTAAATAATCTAAAATAAACAGACTATTGTTGTTCTACTTTCGATTTTTCTATTATATACGACCTAGATATGAAATAACAACTTAAATAATATCAGGAACACACCTATCACTGCCCAAATCGCTCCAGTCACGCCCGTTGAAGTATAAATACCGCCCTATTGATGAAATGCTATGTTTGTACCTCCTTCTCACACCTACATCCACCCATAAGGACTAAATCCCGCCCAAAACTGATTATAGACGTTTTATTTATCGTTCATTAGGGTGAACCACCTCAATTTAGAGTAAATAATCTAAAATAAACAGGCTATTGTTGACCTATTTTTGATTTTTCTATTATATACGACCTACATATGAAATAACAACTTAAATCATATCAGGAACACACCTATTACTGCCCAAATCGCTCCAGTCACGCCCGTTGAAGTATAAATACCGCCCTATTGAAGAAATGCTATGTTTGTAGCTCCTTCTCACACCTACATCCACCCACAAGGACTAAATCCCGCCCAAAACTGATAATATACGTTTTATTTATCGTTCATTAGTGCGAACCACCTCAATTTAGAGTAAATAATCTAAAATAAACAGACTATTGTTGACCTACTTTTGATTTTTCTATTATATACGACCTAGATATGAAATAACAACTTAAATAATATCAGGAACACACCTATCACTGCCCAAATCGCTCCAGTCACGCCCGTTGAAGTATAAATACCGCCCTATTGAAGAAATGCTATGTTTGTACTTCCTTGTCACACCTACATCCACCCATAAGGATTAAATCCCGCCCAAAACTGATAATAGACGTTTTATTTATCGTTCATTATTGTGAATGACCTCAATTTAGAGTAAATAATCTAAAATAAACAGACTATTGTTGTTCTACTTTCGATTATTCTATTATATACGACCTAGATATGAAATAACAACTTAAATAATATCAGGAACACACCTATCACTGCCCAAATCGCTCCAGTCACGCCCGTTGAAGTATAAATACCGCCCTATTGAAGAAATGCTATGTTTGTACCTCCTTCTCACACCTACATCCACCCATAAGGACTAAATCCCGCCCAAAACTGATAATATACGTTTTATTTATCGTTCATTATGGCGAACCACCTCAATTTAGAGTAAATAATCTAAAATAAACAGACTATTGTTGACCTACTTTCGATTTTTCTAATATATACGATCTAGATATGAAATAACAACTTAAATAATATCAGGAACACACCTATCACTGCCAAAATCGCTACAGTCACGCCCGTTGAAGTATAAATACCGCCCTATTGAAGAAATGGTATGTTTGTACCTCCTTCTCACACCTACATCCACCCATAAGGACTAAATCCCTCCCAAAACTGATAATATACGTTTTATTTATCGTTCATTAGGGTGAATGACCTCAATTTAGAGTAAATAATCTAAAATAAACAGACTATTGTTGACCTACTTTCGATTTTTCTAATATATACAATCTAGATATGAAATAACAACTTAAATAATATCAGGAACACACCTATCACTGCCCAAATCGCTACAGTCACGCCCGTTGAAGTATAAATACCGCCCTTTTGAAGAAATGCTATGTTTGTACTTCCTTGTCACACCTACATCCACCCATAAGGACTAAATCCCGCCCAAAACTGATAATAGACGTTTTATTTATCGTTCATTATGGCGAACCACCTCAATTTAGAGTAAATAATCTAAAATAAACAGACTATTGTTGACCTACTTTCGATTTTTTAATATATACGATCTAGATATGAAATAACAACTTAAATAATATCAGGAACACACCTATCACTGCCCAAATCGCTCCAGTCACGCCCGTTGAAGTATAAATACCGCCCTATTGAAGAAATGCTATGTTTGTACTTCCTTGTCACACCTACATCCACCCATAAGGACTAAATCCCGCCCAAAACTGATAATAGACGTTTTATTTATCGTTCATTATGGCGAACCACCTCAATTTAGAGTAAATAATCTAAAATAAACAGACTATTGTTGACCTACTTTCGATTTTTCTAATATATACGATCTAGATATGAAATAACAACTTAAATAATATCAGGAACACACCTATCACTGCCCAAATCGCTACAGTCACGCCCGTTGAAGTATAAATACCGCCCTATTGAAGAAATGCTATGTTTGTACCTCCTTGTCACACCTACATCCACCCATAAGGACTAAATCCCGCCCAAAACTGATAATAGACGTTTTATTTATCGTTCATTATGGCGAACCACCTCAATTTAGAGTAAATAATCTAAAATAAACAGACTATTGTTGACCTACTTTCGATTTTTCTAATATATACGATCTAGATATGAAATAACAACTTAAATAATATCAGGAACACACCTATCACTGCCCAAATCGCTCCAGTCAGGCCCGTTGAAGTATAAATACCGCCCTATTGAAGAAATGCTATGTTTGTACCTCCTTCTCACACCTACATCCACCCATAAGGACTAAATCCCGCCCAAAACTGATAATAGACGATTTATTTATCTTTCATTATGGCGAACCACCTCAATTTAGAGTAAATAATCTAAAATAAACAGACTATTGTTGTTCTACTTTCGATTTTTCTAATATATACAATCTAGATATGAAATAACAACTTAAATAATATCAGGAACACACCTATCACTGCCCAAATCGCTCCAGTCACGCCCGTTGAAGTATAAATACCGCCCTAATGATGAAATGCTATGTTTGTACCTCCTTCTCACACCTACATCCACCCATAAGGACTAAATCCCGCCCAAAACTGATATAGACGTTTTATTTATCGTTCATTAGGGTGAATGACCTCAATTTAGAGTAAATAATCTAAAATTAACAGACTATTGTTGTTCTACTTTCGATTTTTCTATTATATACGACCTAGATATGAAATAACAAATTAAATAATATCAGGAACACACCTATCACTGCCCAAATCGCTACAGTCACGCCCGTTGAAGTATAAATACCGCCCTATTGAAGAAATGCTATGTTTGTACCTCCTTCTCACACCTACATCCACCCATAAGGACTAAATCCCGCCCAAAACTGATAATATACGTTTTATTTATCGTTCATTAGGGTGAATGACCTCAATTTAGAGTAAATAATCTAAAATAAACAGACTATTGTTGACCTACTTTCGATTTTTCTAATATATACGATCTAGATATGAAATAACAACTTAAATAATATCAGGAACACACCTATCACTGCCCAAATCGCTACAGTCACGCCCGTTAAAGTATAAATACCGCCCTATTGAAGAAATGCTATGTTTGTACTTCCTTGTCACACCTACATCCACCCATAAGGACTAAATCCCGCCCAAAACTGATAATAGACGTTTTATTTATCGTTCATTATGGCGAACCACCTCAATTTAGAGTAAATAATCTAAAATAAACAGACTATTGTTGACCTACTTTCGATTTTTCTAATATATACGATCTAGATATGAAATAACAACTTAAATAATATCAGGAACACACCTATCACTGCCCAAATCGCTCCAGTCACGCCCGTTGAAGTATAAATACCGCCCTATTGAAGAAATGCTATGTTTGTACCTCCTTCTCACACCTACATCCACCCATAAGGACTAAATCCCGCCCAAAACTGATAATAGACGTTTTATTTATCGTTCATTATGGCGAACCACCTCAATTTAGAGTAAATAATCTAAAATAAACAGACTATTGTTGACCTACTTTCGATTTTTCTAATATATACGATCTAGATATGAAATAACAACTTAAATAATATCAGGAACACACCTATCACTGCCCAAATCGCTACAGTCACGCCCGTTGAAGTATAAATACCGCCCTATTGAAGAAATGCTATGTTTGTACCTCCTTGTCACACCTACATCCACCCATAAGGACTAAATCCCGCCCAAAACTGATAATAGACGTTTTATTTATCGTTCATTATGGCGAACCACCTCAATTTAGAGTAAATAATCTAAAATAAACAGACTATTGTTGACCTACTTTCGATTTTTCTAATATATACGATCCAGATATGAAATAACAACTTAAATAATATCAGGAACACACCTATCACTGCCCAAATCGCTCCAGTCTGGCCCGTTGAAGTATAAATACCGCCCTATTGAAGAAATGCTATGTTTGTACCTCCTTCTCACACCTACATCCACCCATAAAGACTAAATCCCGCCCAAAACTGATAATAGACGATTTATTTATCGTTCATTATGGCGAACCACCTCAATTTAGAGTAAATAATCTAAAATAAACAGACTATTGTTGTTCTACTTTCGATTTTTCTAATATATACGATCTAGATATGAAATAACAACTTAAATAATATCAGGAACACACCTATCACTGCCCAAATCGCTCCAGCCACGCCCGTTGAAGTATAAATACCGCCCTATTGAAGAAATGCTATGTTTGTACTTCCTTGTCACACCTACATCCACCCATAAGGACTAAATCCCGCCCAAAACTGATAATATACGTTTTATTTATCGTTCATTAGGGTGAATGACCTCAATTTAGAGTAAATAATCTAACATAAACAGACTATTGTTGTTCTACTTTCGATTTTTCTATTATATACGACCAAGATATGAAATAACAACCCAAATAATACCAGGAACACACCTATCACTGCCCAAATCGCTGCAGTCACGCCCGTTGAAGTATAAATACCGTCCTATTGAAGAAATGCTATGTTTGTACCTCCTTCTCACACCTACATCCACCCATAAGGACTAAATCCCGCCCAAAACTGATATAGACGTTTTATTTATCGTTCATTAGGGTGAACCACCTCAATTTAGAGTAAATAATCTAAAATTAACAGACTATTGTTGTTCTACTTTCGATTTTTCTATTATATACGACCAAGATATGAAATAACAACCCAAATAATACCAGGAACACACCTATCACTGCCCAAATCGCTGCAGTCACGCCCGTTGAAGTATAAATACCGTCCTATTGATGAAATGCTATGTTTGTACCTCCTTCTCACACCTACATCCACCCATAAGGACAAAATACCGCCCAAAACTGATATATACGTTTTATTTATCGTTCATTAGGGTGAATGACCTCAATTTAGAGTAAATAATCTAAAATTAACAGACTATTGTTGTTATACTTTCGATTTTTCTATTATATACGACCTAGATATGAAATAACAACTTAAATAATATCAGGAACACACCTATCACTGCCCAAATCGCTGCAGTCACGCCCGTTGAAGTATAAATACCGCCCTATTGAAGAAATGCTATGTTTGTACCTCCTTCTCACACCTACATCCACCCATAAGGACTAAATCCCGCCCAAAACTGATATAGACGTTTTATTTATCGTTCATTTATGTGAATGACCTCAATTTAGAGTATATAATCTAAAATAAACAGACTATTGTTGTTCTACTTTCGATTTTTCTAATATATACGACTTAGATATGAAATACCAACTTAAATAATATCAGGAACACACTTATCACTGCCCAAATCGCTCCAGTCACGCCCGTTGAAGTATAAATACCGCCCTATTGAAGAAATGCTATGTTTGTACCTCCTTCTCACACCTACATCCACCCATAAGGACTAAATCCCGCCCAAAACTGAGATAGACGTTTCATTTATCGTTCATTAGGGTGAATGACCTCAATTTAGAGTAAATAATCTAAAATTAACAGACTATTGTTGTTCTACTTTCGATTTTTCTATTATATACGACCTAGATATGAAATAACAAATTAAATAATATCAGGAACACACCTATCACTGCCCAAATCGCTGCAGTCACGCCCGTTGAAGTATAAATACCGTCCTATTGAAGAAATGCTATGTTTGTACCTCCTTCTCACACCTACATCCACCCATAAGGACTAAATCCCGCCCAAAACTGATATAGACGTTTTATTTATCGTTCATTAGGGTGAATGACCTCAATTTAGAGTAAATAATCTAAAATTAACAGACTATTGTTGTTCTACTTTCGATTTTTCTATTATATACGACCTAGATATGAAATAACAAATTAAATAATATCAGGAACACACCTATCACTGCCCAAATCGCTGCAGTCACGCCCGTTGAAGTATAAATACCGTCCTATTGAAGAAATGCTATGTTTGTACCTCCTTCTCACACCTACATCCACCCATAAGGACTAAATCCCGCCCAAAACTGATATAGACGTTTTATTTATCGTTCATTAGGGTGAATGACCTCAATTTAGAGTAAATAATCTAAAATTAACAGACTATTGTTGTTCTACTTTCAATTTGTCTATTATATACGACCTAGATATGAAATAACAAATTAAATAATATCAGGAACACACCTATCACTGCCCAAATCGCTGCAGTCACGCCCGTTGAATTTTAAATACCGTCCTATTGAAGAAATGCTATGTTTGTACCTCCTTCACACACCTACATCCACCCATAAGGACTAAATCCCGCCCAAAACTGATATAGACGTTTTATTTATCGTTCATTAGGGTGAATGACCTCAATTTAGAGTTAATAATCTAAAATTAACAGACTATTGTTGTTCTACTTTCGATTTTTCTATTATATACGACCTAGATATGAAATAACAAATTAAATAATATCAGGAACACACCTATCACTGCCCAAATCGCTGCAGTCACGCCAGTTGAAGTATAAATACCGTCCTATTGAAGAAATGCTATGTTTGTACCTCCTTCTCACACCTACATCCACCCATAAGGACTAAATCCCGCCCAAAACTGATATAGACGTTTTATTTATCGTTCATTAGGGTGAATGACCTCAATTTAGAGTAAATAATCTAAAATTAACAGACTATTGTTGTTCTACTTTCGATTTTTCTATTATATACGACCTAGATATGAAATAACAAATTAAATAATATCAGGAACACACCTATCACTGCCCAAATCGCTACAGTCACGCCCGTTGAAGTATAAATACCGCCCTATTGAAGAAATGCTATGTTTGTACCTCCTTCTCACACCTACATCCACCCATAAGGACTAAATCCCGCCCAAAACTGATAATATACGTTTTATTTATCGTTCATTAGGGTGAATGACCTGAATTTAGAGTAAATAATCTAAAATAAACAGACTATTGTTGACCTACTTTCGATTTTTCTAATATATACGATCTAGATATGAAATAACAAATTAAATAATATCAGGAACACACCTATCACTGCCCAAATCGCTGCAGTCACGCCCGTTGAAGTATAAATACCGTCCTATTGAAGAAATGCTATGTTTGTACCTCCTTCTCACACCTACATCCACCCATAAGGACTAAATCCCGCCCAAAACTGATATAGACGTTTTATTTATCGTTCATTAGGGTGAATGACCTCAATTTAGAGTAAATAATCTAAAATTAACAGACTATTGTTGTTCTACTTTCGATTTTTCTATTATATACGACCTAGATATGAAATAACAAATTAAATAATATCAGGAACACACCTATCACTGCCCAAATCGCTACAGTCACGCCCGTTGAAGTATAAATACCGCCCTATTGAAGAAATGCTATGTTTGTACCTCCTTCTCACACCTACATCCACCCATAAGGACTAAATCCCGCCCAAAACTGATAATATACGTTTTATTTATCGTTCATTAGGGTGAATGACCTCAATTTAGAGTAAATAATCTAAAATAAACAGACTATTGTTGACCTACTTTCGATTTTTCTAATATATACGATCTAGATATGAAATAACAACTTAAATAATATCAGGAACACACCTATCACTGCCCAAATCGCTCCAGTCAGGCCCGTTGAAGTATAAATACCGCCCTATTGAAGAAATGCTATGTTTGTACCTCCTTGTCACACCTACATCCACCCATAAGGACTAAATCCCGCCCAAAACTGATAATAGACGATTTATTTATCGTTCATTATGGCGAACCACCTCAATTTAGAGTAAATAATCTAAAATAAACAGACTATTGTTGTTCTACTTTCGATTTTTCTAATATATACGATCTAGATATGAAATAACAACTTAAATAATATCAGGAACACACCTATCACTGCCCAAATCGCTCCAGCCACGCCCGTTGAAGTATAAATACCGCCCTATTGAAGAAATGCTATGTTTGTACTTCCTTGTCACACCTACATCCACCCATAAGGACTAAATCCCGCCCAAAACTGATAATATACGTTTTATTTATCGTTCATTAGGGTGAATGACCTCAATTTAGAGTAAATAATCTAACATAAACAGACTATTGTTGTTCTACTTTCGATTTTTCTATTATATACGACCAAGATATGAAATAACAACCCAAATAATACCAGGAACACACCTATCACTGCCCAAATCGCTGCAGTCACGCCCGTTGAAGTATAAATACCGTCCTATTGATGAAATGCTATGTTTGTACCTCCTTCTCACACCTACATCCACCCATAAGGACAAAATACCGCCCAAAACTGATATATACGTTTTATTTATCGTTCATTAGGGTGAATGACCTCAATTTAGAGTAAATAATCTAAAATTAACAGACTATTGTTGTTCTACTTTCGATTTTTCTATTATATACGACCTAGATATGAAATAACAACTTAAATAATATCAGGAACACACCTATCACTGCCCAAATCGCTGCAGTCACGCCCGTTGAGGTATAAATACCGCCCTATTGAAGAAATGCTATGTTTGTACCTCCTTCTCACACCTACATCCACCCATAAAGACTAAATCCCGCCCAAAACTGATAATAGACGATTTATTTATCGTTCATTATGGCGAACCACCTCAATTTAGAGTAAATAATCTAAAATAAACAGACTATTGTTGTTCTACTTTCGATTTTTCTAATATATACGATCTAGATATGAAATAACAACTTAAATAATATCAGGAACACACCTATCACTGCCCAAATCGCTCCAGCCACGCCCGTTGAAGTATAAATACCGCCCTATTGAAGAAATGCTATGTTTGTACTTCCTTGTCACACCTACATCCACCCATAAGGACTAAATCCCGCCCAAAACTGATAATATACGTTTTATTTATCGTTCATTAGGGTGAATGACCTCAATTTAGAGTAAATAATCTAACATAAACAGACTATTGTTGTTCTACTTTCGATTTTTCTATTATATACGACCAAGATATGAAATAACAACCCAAATAATACCAGGAACACACCTATCACTGCCCAAATCGCTGCAGTCACGCCCGTTGAAGTATAAATACCGTCCTATTGATGAAATGCTATGTTTGTACCTCCTTCTCACACCTACATCCACCCATAAGGACAAAATACCGCCCAAAACTGATATATACGTTTTATTTATCGTTCATTAGGGTGAATGACCTCAATTTAGAGTAAATAATCTAAAATTAACAGACTATTGTTGTTATACTTTCGATTTTTCTATTATATACGACCTAGATATGAAATAACAACTTAAATAATATCAGGAACACACCTATCACTGCCCAAATCGCTGCAGTCACGCCCGTTGAAGTATAAATACCGCCCTATTGAAGAAATGCTATGTTTGTACCTCCTTCTCACACCTACATCCACCCATAAGGACTAAATCCCGCCCAAAACTGATATAGACGTTTTATTTATCGTTCATTTATGTGAATGACCTCAATTTAGAGTATATAATCTAAAATAAACAGACTATTGTTGTTCTACTTTCGATTTTTCTAATATATACGACTTAGATATGAAATACCAACTTAAATAATATCAGGAACACACTTATCACTGCCCAAATCGCTCCAGTCACGCCCGTTGAAGTATAAATACCGCCCTATTGAAGAAATGCTATGTTTGTACCTCCTTCTCACACCTACATCCACCCATAAGGACTAAATCCCGCCCAAAACTGAGATAGACGTTTCATTTATCGTTCATTAGGGTGAATGACCTCAATTTAGAGTAAATAATCTAAAATTAACAGACTATTGTTGTTCTACTTTCGATTTTTCTATTATATACGACCTAGATATGAAATAACAAATTAAATAATATCAGGAACACACCTATCACTGCCCAAATCGCTGCAGTCACGCCCGTTGAAGTATAAATACCGTCCTATTGAAGAAATGCTATGTTTGTACCTCCTTCTCACACCTACATCCACCCATAAGGACTAAATCCCGCCCAAAACTGATATAGACGTTTTATTTATCGTTCATTAGGGTGAATGACCTCAATTTAGAGTAAATAATCTAAAATTAACAGACTATTGTTGTTCTACTTTCGATTTTTCTATTATATACGACCTAGATATGAAATAACAAATTAAATAATATCAGGAACACACCTATCACTGCCCAAATCGCTGCAGTCACGCCCGTTGAAGTATAAATACCGTCCTATTGAAGAAATGCTATGTTTGTACCTCCTTCTCACACCTACATCCACCCATAAGGACTAAATCCCGCCCAAAACTGATATAGACGTTTTATTTATCGTTCATTAGGGTGAATGACCTCAATTTAGAGTAAATAATCTAAAATTAACAGACTATTGTTGTTCTACTTTCAATTTTTCTATTATATACGACCTAGATATGAAATAACAAATTAAATAATATCAGGAACACACCTATCACTGCCCAAATCGCTGCAGTCACGCCCGTTGAATTTTAAATACCGTCCTATTGAAGAAATGCTATGTTTGTACCTCCTTCACACACCTACATCCACCCATAAGGACTAAATCCCGCCCAAAACTGATATAGACGTTTTATTTATCGTTCATTAGGGTGAATGACCTCAATTTAGAGTTAATAATCTAAAATTAACAGACTATTGTTGTTCTACTTTCGATTTTTCTATTATATACGACCTAGATATGAAATAACAAATTAAATAATATCAGGAACACACCTATCACTGCCCAAATCGCTGCAGTCACGCCCGTTGAAGTATAAATACCGTCCTATTGAAGAAATGCTATGTTTGTACCTCCTTCTCACACCTACATCCACCCATAAGGACTAAATCCCGCCCAAAACTGATATAGACGTTTTATTTATCGTTCATTAGGGTGAATGACCTCAATTTAGAGTAAATAATCTAAAATTAACAGACTATTGTTGTTCTACTTTCGATTTTTCTATTATATACGACCTAGATATGAAATAACAAATTAAATAATATCAGGAACACACCTATCACTGCCCAAATCGCTACAGTCACGCCCGTTGAAGTATAAATACCGCCCTATTGAAGAAATGCTATGTTTGTACCTCCTTCTCACACCTACATCCACCCATAAGGACTAAATCCCGCCCAAAACTGATAATAGACGTTTTATGTATCGTTCATTATGGCGAACCACCTCAATTTAGAGTAAATAATCTAAAATAAACAGACTATTGTTGACCTACTTTCGATTTTTCTAATATATACGATCTAGATATGAAATAACAACTTAAATAATATCAGGAACACACCTATCACTGCCCAAATCGCTCCAGTCAGGCCCGTTGAAGTATAAATACCGCCCTATTGAAGAAATGCTATGTTTGTACCTCCTTGTCACACCTACATCCACCCATAAGGACTAAATCCCGCCCAAAACTGATAATAGACGATTTATTTATCGTTCATTATGGCGAACCACCTCAATTTAGAGTAAATAATCTAAAATAAACAGACTATTGTTGTTCTACTTTCGATTTTTCTAATATATACGATCTAGATATGAAATAACAACTTAAATAATATCAGGAACACACCTATCACTGCCCAAATCGCTCCAGCCACCCCGTTGAAGTATAAATACCGCCCTATTGAAGAAATGCTATGTTTGTACTTCCTTGTCACACCTACATCCACCCATAAGGACTAAATCCCGCCCAAAACTGATAATATACGTTTTATTTATCGTTCATTAGGGTGAATGACCTCAATTTAGAGTAAATAATCTAACATAAACAGACTATTGTTGTTCTACTTTCGATTTTTCTATTATATACGACCAAGATATGAAATAACAACCCAAATAATACCAGGAACACACCTATCACTGCCCAAATCGCTGCAGTCACGCCCGTTGAAGTATAAATACCGTCCTATTGATGAAATGCTATGTTTGTACCTCCTTCTCACACCTACATCCACCCATAAGGACAAAATACCGCCCAAAACTGATATATACGTTTTATTTATCGTTCATTAGGGTGAATGACCTCAATTTAGAGTAAATAATCTAAAATTAACAGACTATTGTTGTTATACTTTCGATTTTTCTATTATATACGACCTAGATATGAAATAACAACTTAAATAATATCAGGAACACACCTATCACTGCCCAAATCGCTGCAGTCACGCCCGTTGAAGTATAAATACCGCCCTATTGAAGAAATGCTATGTTTGTACCTCCTTCTCACACCTACATCCACCCATAAGGACTAAATCCCGCCCAAAACTGATATAGACGTTTTATTTATCGTTCATTTATGTGAATGACCTCAATTTAGAGTATATAATCTAAAATAAACAGACTATTGTTGTTCTACTTTCGATTTTTCTAATATATACGACTTAGATATGAAATACCAACTTAAATAATATCAGGAACACACTTATCACTGCCCAAATCGCTCCAGTCACGCCCGTTGAAGTATAAATACCGCCCTATTGAAGAAATGCTATGTTTGTACCTCCTTCTCACACCTACATCCACCCATAAGGACTAAATCCCGCCCAAAACTGAGATAGACGTTTCATTTATCGTTCATTAGGGTGAATGACCTCAATTTAGAGTAAATAATCTAAAATTAACAGACTATTGTTGTTCTACTTTCGATTTTCTATTATATACGACCTAGATATGAAATAACAAATTAAATAATATCAGGAACACACCTATCACTGCCCAAATCGCTGCAGTCACGCCCGTTGAAGTATAAATACCGTCCTATTGAAGAAATGCTATGTTTGTACCTCCTTCTCACACCTACATCCACCCATAAGGACTAAATCCCGCCCAAAACTGATATAGACGTTTTATTTATCGTTCATTAGGGTGAATGACCTCAATTTAGAGTAAATAATCTAAAATTAACAGACTATTGTTGTTCTACTTTCGATTTTTCTATTATATACGACCTAGATATGAAATAACAAATTAAATAATATCAGGAACACACCTATCACTGCCCAAATCGCTGCAGTCACGCCCGTTGAAGTATAAATACCGTCCTATTGAAGAAATGCTATGTTTGTACCTCCTTCTCACACCTACATCCACCCATAAGGACTAAATCCCGCCCAAAACTGATATAGACGTTTTATTTATCGTTCATTAGGGTGAATGACCTCAATTTAGAGTAAATAATCTAAAATTAACAGACTATTGTTGTTCTACTTTCAATTTTTCTATTATATACGACCTAGATATGAAATAACAAATTAAATAATATCAGGAACACACCTATCACTGCCCAAATCGCTGCAGTCACGCCCGTTGAATTTTAAATACCGTCCTATTGAAGAAATGCTATGTTTGTACCTCCTTCACACACCTACATCCACCCATAAGGACTAAATCCCGCCCAAAACTGATATAGACGTTTTATTTATCGTTCATTAGGGTGAATGACCTCAATTTAGAGTTAATAATCTAAAATTAACAGACTATTGTTGTTCTACTTTCGATTTTTCTATTATATACGACCTAGATATGAAATAACAAATTAAATAATATCAGGAACACACCTATCACTGCCCAAATCGCTGCAGTCACGCCCGTTGAAGTATAAATACCGTCCTATTGAAGAAATGCTATGTTTGTACCTCCTTCTCACACCTACATCCACCCATAAGGACTAAATCCCGCCCAAAACTGATATAGACGTTTTATTTATCGTTCATTAGGGTGAATGACCTCAATTTAGAGTAAATAATCTAAAATTAACAGACTATTGTTGTTCTACTTTCGATTTTTCTATTATATACGACCTAGATATGAAATAACAAATTAAATAATATCAGGAACACACCTATCACTGCCCAAATCGCTACAGTCACGCCCGTTGAAGTATAAATACCGCCCTATTGAAGAAATGCTATGTTTGTACCTCCTTCTCACACCTACATCCACCCATAAGGACTAAATCCCGCCCAAAACTGATAATATACGTTTTATTTATCGTTCATTAGGGTGAATAACCTGAATTTAGAGTAAATAATCTAAAATAAACAGACTATTGTTGACCTACTTTCGATTTTTCTAATATATACGATCTAGATATGAAATAACAAATTAAATAATATCAGGAACACACCTATCACTGCCCAAATCGCTGCAGTCACGCCCGTTGAAGTATAAATACCGTCCTATTGAAGAAATGCTATGTTTGTACCTCCTTCTCACACCTACATCCACCCATAAGGACTAAATCCCGCCCAAAACTGATATAGACGTTTTATTTATCGTTCATTAGGGTGAATGACCTCAATTTAGAGTAAATAATCTAAAATTAACAGACTATTGTTGTTCTACTTTCGATTTTTCTATTATATACGACCTAGATATGAAATAACAAATTAAATAATATCAGGAACACACCTATCACTGCCCAAATCGCTACAGTCACGCCCGTTGAAGTATAAATACCGCCCTATTGAAGAAATGCTATGTTTGTACCTCCTTCTCACACCTACATCCACCCATAAGGACTAAATCCCGCCCAAAACTGATAATATACGTTTTATTTATCGTTCATTAGGGTGAATGACCTCAATTTAGAGTAAATAATCTAAAATAAACAGACTATTGTTGACCTACTTTCGATTTTTCTAATATATACGATCTAGATATGAAATAACAACTTAAATAATATCAGGAACACACCTATCACTGCCCAAATCGCTACAGTCACGCCCGTTGAAGTATAAATACCGCCCTATTGAAGAAATGCTATGTTTGTTCTTCCTTGTCACACCTACATCCACCCATAAGGACTAAATCCCGCCCAAAACTGATAATAGACGTTTTATTTATCGTTCATTATGGCGAACCACCTCAATTTAGAGTAAATAATCTAAAATAAACAGACTATTGTTGTCCTACTTTCGATTTTTCTAATATATACGATCTAGATATGAAATAACAACTTAAATAATATCAGGAACACACCTATCACTGCCCAAATCGCTCCAGTCACGCCCGTTGAAGTATAAATACCGCCCTATTGAAGAAATGCTATGTTTGTACCTCCTTCTCACACCTACATCCACCCATAAGGACTAAATCCCGCCCAAAACTGATAATAGACGTTTTATGTATCGTTCATTATGGCGAACCACCTCAATTTAGAGTAAATAATCTAAAATAAACAGACTATTGTTGACCTACTTTCGATTTTTCTAATATATACGATCTAGATATGAAATAACAACTTAAATAATATCAGGAACACACCTATCACTGCCCAAATCGCTCCAGTCAGGCCCGTTGAAGTATAAATACCGCCCTATTGAAGAAATGCTATGTTTGTACCTCCTTGTCACACCTACATCCACCCATAAGGACTAAATCCCGCCCAAAACTGATAATAGACGATTTATTTATCGTTCATTATGGCGAACCACCTCAATTTAGAGTAAATAATCTAAAATAAACAGACTATTGTTGTTCTACTTTCGATTTTTCTAATATATACGATCTAGATATGAAATAACAACTTAAATAATATCAGGAACACACCTATCACTGCCCAAATCGCTCCAGCCACGCCCGTTGAAGTATAAATACTGCCCTATTGAAGAAATGCTATGTTTGTACTTCCTTGTCACACCTACATCCACCCATAAGGACTAAATCCCGCCCAAAACTGATAATATACGTTTTATTTATCGTTCATTAGGGTGAATGACCTCAATTTAGAGTAAATAATCTAACATAAACAGACTATTGTTGTTCTACTTTCGATTTTTCTATTATATACGACCAAGATATGAAATAACAACCCAAATAATACCAGGAACACACCTATCACTGCCCAAATCGCTGCAGTCACGCCCGTTGAAGTATAAATACCGTCCTATTGATGAAATGCTATGTTTGTACCTCCTTCTCACACCTACATCCACCCATAAGGACAAAATACCGCCCAAAACTGATATATACGTTTTATTTATCGTTCATTAGGGTGAATGACCTCAATTTAGAGTAAATAATCTAAAATTAACAGACTATTGTTGTTCTACTTTCGATTTTTCTATTATATACGACCTAGATATGAAATAACAACTTAAATAATATCAGGAACACACCTATCACTGCCCAAATCGCTGCAGTCACGCCCGTTGAGGTATAAATACCGCCCTATTGAAGAAATGCTATGTTTGTACCTCCTTCTCACACCTACATCCACCCATAAAGACTAAATCCCGCCCAAAACTGATAATAGACGATTCATTTATCGTTCATTATGGCGAACCACCTCAATTTAGAGTAAATAATCTAAAATAAACAGACTATTGTTGTTCTACTTTCGATTTTTCTAATATATACGATCTAGATATGAAATAACAACTTAAATAATATCAGGAACACACCTATCACTGCCCAAATCGCTCCAGCCACGCCCGTTGAAGTATAAATACCGCCCTATTGAAGAAATGCTATGTTTGTACTTCCTTGTCACACCTACATCCACCCATAAGGACTAAATCCCGCCCAAAACTGATAATATACGTTTTATTTATCGTTCATTAGGGTGAATGACCTCAATTTAGAGTAAATAATCTAACATAAACAGACTATTGTTGTTCTACTTTCGATTTTTCTATTATATACGACCAAGATATGAAATAACAACCCAAATAATACCAGGAACACACCTATCACTGCCCAAATCGCTGCAGTCACGCCCGTTGAAGTATAAATACCGTCCTATTGATGAAATGCTATGTTTGTACCTCCTTCTCACACCTACATCCACCCATAAGGACAAAATACCGCCCAAAACTGATATATACGTTTTATTTATCGTTCATTAGGGTGAATGACCTCAATTTAGAGTAAATAATCTAAAATTAACAGACTATTGTTGTTCTACTTTCGATTTTTCTATTATATACGACCTAGATATGAAATAACAACTTAAATAATATCAGGAACACACCTATCACTGCCCAAATCGCTGCAGTCACGCCCGTTGAAGTATAAATACCGCCCTATTGAAGAAATGCTATGTTTGTACCTCCTTCTCACACCTACATCCACCCATAAGGACTAAATCCCGCCCAAAACTGATATAGACGTTTTATTTATCGTTCATTTATGTGAATGACCTCAATTTAGAGTAAATAATCTAAAATAAACAGACTATTGTTGTTCTACTTTCGATTTTTCTAATATATACGACTTAGATATGAAATACCAACTTAAATAATATCAGGAACACACTTATCACTGCCCAAATCGCTCCAGTCACGCCCGTTGAAGTATAAATACCGCCCTATTGAAGAAATGCTATGTTTGTACCTCCTTCTCACACCTACATCCACCCATAAGGACTAAATCCCGCCCAAAACTGATATAGACGTTTTATTTATCGTTCATTAGGGTGAATGACCTCAATTTAGAGTAAATAATCGAAAATTAACAGACTATTGTTGTTCTACTTTCGATTTTTCTATTATATACGACCTAGATATGAAATAACAAATTAAATAATATCAGGAACACACCTATCACTGCCCAAATCGCTGCAGTCACGCCCGTTGAAGTATAAATACCGTCCTATTGAAGAAATGCTATGTTTGTACCTCCTTCTCACACCTACATCCACGCATAAGGACTAAATCCCGCCCAAAACTGATAATATACGTTTTATTTATCGTTCATTAGGGTGAATGACCTGAATTTAGAGTAAATAATCTAAAATAAACAGACTATTGTTGACCTACTTTCGATTTTTCTAATATATACGATCTAGATATGAAATAACAAATTAAATAATATCAGGAACACACCTATCACTGCCCAAATCGCTGCAGTCACGCCCGTTGAAGTATAAATACCGTCCTATTGAAGAAATGCTATGTTTGTACCTCCTTCTCACACCTACATCCACCCATAAGGACTAAATCCCGCCCAAAACTGATATAGACGTTTTATTTATCGTTCATTAGGGTGAATGACCTCAATTTAGAGTAAATAATCTAAAATTAACAGACTATTGTTGTTCTACTTTCGATTTTTCTATTATATACGACCTAGATATGAAATAACAAATTAAATAATATCAGGAACACACCTATCACTGCCCAAATCGCTACAGTCACGCCCGTTGAAGTATAAATACCGCCCTATTGAAGAAATGCTATGTTTGTACCTCCTTCTCACACCTACATCCACCCATAAGGACTAAATCCCGCCCAAAACTGATAATATACGTTTTATTTATCGTTCATTAGGGTGAATGACCTCAATTTAGAGTAAATAATCTAAAATAAACAGACTATTGTTGACCTACTTTCGATTTTTCTAATATATACGATCTAGATATGAAATAACAACTTAAATAATATCAGGAACACACCTATCACTGCCCAAATCGCTACAGTCACGCCCGTTGAAGTATAAATACCGCCCTATTGAAGAAATGCTATGTTTGTTCTTCCTTGTCACACCTACATCCACCCATAAGGACTAAATCCCGCCCAAAACTGATAATAGACGTTTTATTTATCGTTCATTATGGCGAACCACCTCAATTTAGAGTAAATAATCTAAAATAAACAGACTATTGTTGTCCTACTTTCGATTTTTCTAATATATACGATCTAGATATGAAATAACAACTTAAATAATATCAGGAACACACCTATCACGGCCCAAATCGCTCCAGTCACGCCCGTTGAAGTATAAATACCGCCCTATTGAAGAAATGCTATGTTTGTACCTCCTGCTCACACCTACATCCACCCATAAGGACTAAATCCCGCCCAAAACTGATAATAGACGTTTTATGTATCGTTCATTATGGCGAACCACCTCAATTTAGAGTAAATAATCTAAAATAAACAGACTATTGTTGACCTACTTTCGATTTTTCTAATATATACGATCTAGATATGAAATAACAACTTAAATAATATCAGGAACACACCTATCACTGCCCAAATCGCTCCAGTCAGGCCCGTTGAAGTATAAATACCGCCCTATTGAAGAAATGCTATGTTTGTACCTCCTTGTCACACCTACATCCACCCATAAGGACTAAATCCCGCCCAAAACTGATAATAGACGATTTATTTATCGTTCATTATGGCGAACCACCTCAATTTAGAGTAAATAATCTAAAATAAACAGACTATTGTTGTTCTACTTTCGATTTTTCTAATATATACGATCTAGATATGAAATAACAACTTAAATAATATCAGGAACACACCTATCACTGCCCAAATCGCTCCAGCCACGCCCGTTGAAGTATAAATACCGCCCTATTGAAGAAATGCTATGTTTGTACTTCCTTGTCACACCTACATCCACCCATAAGGACTAAATCCCGCCCAAAACTGATAATATACGTTTTATTTATCGTTCATTAGGGTGAATGACCTCAATTTAGAGTAAATAATCTAACATAAACAGACTATTGTTGTTCTACTTTCGATTTTTCTATTATATACGACCAAGATATGAAATAACAACCCAAATAATACCAGGAACACACCTATCACTGCCCAAATCGCTGCAGTCACGCCCGTTGAAGTATAAATACCGTCCTATTGATGAAATGCTATGTTTGTACCTCCTTCTCACACCTACATCCACCCATAAGGACAAAATACCGCCCAAAACTGATATATACGTTTTATTTATCGTTCATTAGGGTGAATGACCTCAATTTAGAGTAAATAATCTAAAATTAACAGACTATTGTTGTTCTACTTTCGATTTTTCTATTATATACGACCTAGATATGAAATAACAACTTAAATAATATCAGGAACACACCTATCACTGCCCAAATCGCTGCAGTCACGCCCGTTGAGGTATAAATACCGCCCTATTGAAGAAATGCTATGTTTGTACCTCCTTCTCACACCTACATCCACCCATAAAGACTAAATCCCGCCCAAAACTGATAATAGACGATTTATTTATCGTTCATTATGGCGAACCACCTCAATTTAGAGTAAATAATCTAAAATAAACAGACTATTGTTGTTCTACTTTCGATTTTTCTAATATATACGATCTAGATATGAAATAACAACTTAAATAATATCAGGAACACACCTATCACTGCCCAAATCGCTCCAGCCACGCCCGTTGAAGTATAAATACCGCCCTATTGAAGAAATGCTATGTTTGTACTTCCTTGTCACACCTACATCCACCCATAAGGACTAAATCCCGCCCAAAACTGATAATATACGTTTTATTTATCGTTCATTAGGGTGAATGACCTCAATTTAGAGTAAATAATCTAACATAAACAGACTATTGTTGTTCTACTTTCGATTTTTCTATTATATACGACCAAGATATGAAATAACAACCCAAATAATACCAGGAACACACCTATCACTGCCCAAATCGCTGCAGTCACGCCCGTTGAAGTATAAATACCGTCCTATTGATGAAATGCTATGTTTGTACCTCCTTCTCACACCTACATCCACCCATAAGGACAAAATACCGCCCAAAACTGATATATACGTTTTATTTATCGTTCATTAGGGTGAATGACCTCAATTTAGAGTAAATAATCTAAAATTAACAGACTATTGTTGTTCTACTTTCGATTTTTCTATTATATACGACCTAGATATGAAATAACAACTTAAATAATATCAGGAACACACCTATCACTGCCCAAATCGCTGCAGTCACGCCCGTTGAAGTATAAATACCGCCCTATTGAAGAAATGCTATGTTTGTACCTCCTTCTCACACCTACATCCACCCATAAGGACTAAATCCCGCCCAAAACTGATATAGACGTTTTATTTATCGTTCATTTATGTGAATGACCTCAATTTAGAGTAAATAATCTAAAATAAACAGACTATTGTTGTTCTACTTTCGATTTTTCTAATATATACGACTTAGATATGAAATACCAACTTAAATAATATCAGGAACACACTTATCACTGCCCAAATCGCTCCAGTCACGCCCGTTGAAGTATAAATACCGCCCTATTGAAGAAATGCTATGTTTGTACCTCCTTCTCACACCTACATCCACCCATAAGGACTAAATCCCGCCCAAAACTGATATAGACGTTTTATTTATCGTTCATTAGGGTGAATGACCTCAATTTAGAGTAAATAATCGAAAATTAACAGACTATTGTTGTTCTACTTTCGATTTTTCTATTATATACGACCTAGATATGAAATAACAAATTAAATAATATCAGGAACACACCTATCACTGCCCAAATCGCTGCAGTCACGCCCGTTGAAGTATAAATACCGTCCTATTGAAGAAATGCTATGTTTGTACCTCCTTCTCACACCTACATCCACCCATAAGGACTAAATCCCGCCCAAAACTGATATAGACGTTTTATTTATCGTTCATTAGGGTGAATGACCTCAATTTAGAGTAAATAATCTATAATTAACAGACTATTGTTGTTCTACTTTCGATTTTTCTATTATATACGACCTAGATATGAAATAACAAATTAAATAATATCAGGAACACACCTATCACTGCCCAAATCGCTGCAGTCACGCCCGTTGAAGTATAAATACCGTCCTATTGAAGAAATGCTATGTTTGTACCTCCTTCTCACACCTACATCCACCCATAAGGACTAAATCCCGCCCAAAACTGATATAGACGTTTTATTTACCGTTCATTAGGGCGAATGACCTCAATTTAGAGTAAATAATCTAAAATTAACAGACTATTGTTGTTCTACTTTCAATTTTTCTATTATATACGACCTAGATATGAAATAACAAATTAAATAATATCAGGAACACACCTATCACTGCCCAAATCGCTGCAGTCACGCCCGTTGAAGTATAAATACCGCCCTATTGAAGAAATGCTATGTTTGTACCTCCTTCTCACACCTACATCCACCCATAAGGACTAAATCCCGCCCAAAACTGATATAGACGTTTTATTTATCGTTCATTAGGGTAAACCACCTCAATTTAGAGTAAATAATCTAAAATAAACAGACTATTGTTGACCTACTTTCGATTTTTCTATTATATACGACCTAGATATGAAATAACAACTTAAATAATATCAGGAACACACCTATCACTGCCCAAATCGCTCCAGTCACGCCCGTTGAAGTATAAATACCGCCCTATTGAAGAAATGCTATGTTTGTACTTCCTTGTCACACCTACATCCACCCATAAGGACTAAATCCCGCCCAAAACTGATATGGACGTTTATTTATCGTTCATTAGGGTGAATGACCTCAATTTAGAATAAATAATCTAAAATAAACAGACTATTGTTGACCTACTTTCGATTTTTCTATTATATACGACCTAGATATGAAATAACAACTTAAATAATATCAGGAACACACCTATCACTGCCCAAATCGCTCCAGTCACGCCCGTTGAAGTATAAATACCGCCCTATTGAAGAAATGCTATGTTTGTACCTCCTTCTCACACCTACATCCACCCATAAGGACTAAATCTCGCCCAAAACTAATATAGACGTTTTATTTATCGTTCATTAGGGTGAATGACCTCAATTTAGAGTAAATAATCTAAAATAAACAGACTATTGTTGACCTACTTTCGATTTTTCTATTATATACGACCTAGATATGAAATAACAACTTAAATAATATCAGGAACACACCTATCACTGCCCAAATCGCTAAAGTCACGCCCGTTGAAGTATAAATACCGCCATATTGAAGAAATGCTATGTTTGTACCTCCTTCTCACACCTACATCCACCCATAAGGACTAAATCCCGCCCAAAACTGATAATATACGTTTTATTTATCGTTCATTAGTTTGAATGCCCTCAATTTAGAGTAAATAATCTAAAATAAACAGACTATTGTTGTTCTACTTTCGATTTTTCTAATATATACGACCTAGATATGAAATAACAACTTAAATAATATCAGGAACACACCAATCACTGCCCAAATCGCTCCAGTCACGCCCGTTGAAGTATAAATACCGCCCTATTGAAGAAATGCTATGTTTGTACATCCTTCTCACACCTACAACCACCCATAAGGACTAAATCCCGCCCAAAACTGATTATAGACGTTTTATTTATCCTTCATTAGTGTAAACCACCTCAATTTAGAGTAAATAATCTAAAATAAACAGACTATTGTTGACCTACTTTCGATTTTTCTATTATATACGACCTAGATATGAAATAACAACTCAAATAATATCAGGAACACACCTATCACTGCCCAAATCGCTCCAGTCACGCCCGTTGAAGTATAAATACCGCCCTATTGAAGAAATGCTATGTTTATACCTCCTTCTCACACCTACATCCACCCATAAGGACTAAATCCCGCCAAAATCGCTCCAGTCACGCCCGTTGAAATATAAATACCGCCCTATTGAAGAAATGCTATGGTTTGTACCTCCTTCTCACACCTACATCCACCCATAAGGACTAAATCCCGCCCAAAACTGATATAGACGTTATATTTATCGTTCATTAGGGTGAATGACCTCAATTTAGAGTAAATAATCTAAAATAAACAGACTATTGTTGACCCACTTTTGATTTTTCTATTATATACGACCTAGATATGAAATAACAACCCAAATAATATCAGGAATACACCTATCACTGCCCAAATCGCTGCAGTCACGCCCGTTGAATTATAAATACCGCCCTATTGAAGAAATGCTATGTTTGTACCTCCTTCTCACACCTACATCCACCCATAAGGACTAAATCCCGCCCAAAACTGATATAGACGTTATATTTATCGTTCATTATTGTGCATGACCTCAATTTAGAGTAAATAATCTAAAATAAACAGACTATTGTTGACCCACTTTTGATTTTTCTATTATATACGACCTAGATATGAAATAACAACTCAAATAATATCAGGAACACACCTATCACTGCCCAAATCGCTCCAGTCACGCCCGTTGAAGTATAAATACCGCCCTATTGAAGAAATGCTATGTTTGTACCTCCTTGTCACACCTACATCTACCCATAAGGACTAAATCACGCCCAAATCGCTCCAGTCACGCCCGTTGAAGTATAAATACCGCCCTATTGAAGAAATGCTATGTTTATACCTCCTTCTCACACCTACATCCACCCATAAGGACTAAATCCCGCCCAAATCGCTCCAGTCACGCCCGTTGAAATATAAATACCGCCCTATTGAAGAAATGCTATGTTTGTACCTCCTTCTCACACCTACATCCACCCATAAGGACTAAATCCCGCCCAAAACTGATATAGACGTTATATTTATCGTTCATTAGGGTGAATGACCTCAATTTAGAGTAAATAATCTAAAATAAACAGACTATTGTTGACCCACTTTTGATTTTTCTATTATATACGACTTAGATATGAAATAACAACTTAAATAATATCAGGAACACACCTATCACTGCCCAAATCTCTCCAGTCACGCCCGTTGAAGTTTAAATACCGCCCTATTGAAGAAATGCTATGTTTGTACCTCCTTCTCACACCTACATCCACCCATAAGGACTAAATCCCGCCCAAAACTGATTATAGACGTTTTATTTATCGTTCATTAGGGTAAACCATCTCAATTTAGAGTAAATAATCTAAAATAAACAGACTATTGTTGACCTACTTTCGATTTTTCTATTATATACGACCTAGATATGAAATAACAACTTAAATAACGCCCAAATCGCTCCAGTCACGCCCGTTGAAGTATAAATACCGCCCTATTGAAGAAATGCTATGTTTGTACCTCCTTGTCACACCTACATCCACCCATAAGGACTAAATTCCGCCCAAATCGCTCCAGTCACGCCCGTTGAAGTATAAATACCGCCCTATTGAAGAAATGCTATGTTTGTACCTCCTTGTCACACCTACATCCACCCATAAGGACTAAATCCCGCCCAAATCGCTCCAGTCACGCCCGTTGAAATATAAATACCGCCCTATTGAAGAAATGCTATGTGTGTACCTCCTTGTCACACCTACATCCACCCATAAGGACTAAATCCCGCCCAAAACTGATATAGACGTTATATTTATCGTTCATTAGGGTGAATGACCTCAATTTAGAGTAAATAATCTAAAATAAACAGACTATTGTTGACCCACTTTTGATTTTTCTATTATATACGACCTAGATATGAAATAACAACTTAAATAATATCAGGAACACACCTATCACTGCCCAAATCGCTGCAGTCACGCCCGTTGAAGTATAAATACCGCCCTATTGAAGAAATGCTATGTTTGTACCTCCTTCTCACACCTACATCCACCCATAAGGACTAAATCCCGCCCAAAACTGATATAGACGTTATATTTATCGTTCATTATTGTGAATGACCTCAATTTAGAGTAAATAATCTAAAATAAACAGACTATTGTTGACCCACTTTTGATTTTTCTATTATATACGACCTAGATATGAAATAACAACTCAAATAATATCAGGAACACACCTATCACTGCCCAAATCGCTCCAGTCACGCCCGTTGAAGTATAAATACCGCCCTATTGAAGAAATGCTATGTTTGTACTTCCTTGTCACACCTACATCCACCCATAAGGACTAAATCCCGCCCAAAACTGATATAGACGTTATATTTATCGTTCATTAGGGTGAATGACCTCAATTTAGAGTAAATAATCTAAAATAAACAGACTATTGTTGACCCACTTTTGATTTTTCTATTATATACGACTTAGATATGAAATAACAACTTAAATAATATCAGGAACACACCTATCACTGCCCAAATCTCTCCAGTCACGCCCGTTGAAGTATAAATACCGCCCTATTGAAGAAATGCTATGTTTGTACCTCCTTGTCACACCTACATCCACCCATAAGGACTAAATTCCGCCCAAATCGCTCCAGTCACGCCCGTTGAAGTATAAATACCGCCCTATTGAAGAAATGCTATGTTTGTACCTCCTTGTCACACCTACATCCACCCATAAGGACTAAATCCCGCCCAAATCGCTCCAGTCACGCCCGTTGAAATATAAATACCGCCCTATTGAAGAAATGCTATGTGTGTACCTCCTTGTCACACCTACATCCACCCATAAGGACTAAATCCCGCCCAAAACTGATATAGACGTTATATTTATCGTTCATTAGGGTGAATGACCTCAATTTAGAGTAAATAATCTAAAATAAACAGACTATTGTTGACCCACTTTTGATTTTTCTATTATATACGACCTAGATATGAAATAACAACCCAAATAATATCAGGAACACACCTATCACTGCCCAAATCGCTGCAGTCACGCCCGTTGAAGTATAAATACCGCCCTATTGAAGAAATGCTATGTTTGTACCTCCTTCTCACACCTACATCCACCCATAAGGACTAAATCCCGCCCAAAACTGATATAGACGTTATATTTATCGTTCATTATTGTGAATGACCTCAATTTAGAGTAAATAATCTAAAATAAACAGACTATTGTTGACCCACTTTTGATTTTTCTATTATATACGACCTAGATATGAAATAACAACTCAAATAATATCAGGAACACACCTATCACTGCCCAAATCGCTCCAGTCACGCCCGTTGAAGTATAAATACCGCCCTATTGAAGAAATGCTATGTTTGTACCTCCTTGTCACACCTACATCTACCCATAAGGACTAAATCACGCCCAAATCGCTCCAGTCACGCCCGTTGAAGTATAAATACCGCCCTATTGAAGAAATGCTATGTTTATACCTCCTTCTCACACCTACATCCACCCATAAGGACTAAATCCCGCCCAAATCGTTCCAGTCACGCCCGTTGAAATATAAATACCGCCCTATTGAAGAAATGCTATGTTTGTACCTCCTTCTCACACCTACATCCACCCATAAGGACTAAATCCCGCCCAAAACTGATATAGACGTTATATTTATCGTTCATTAGGGTGAATGACCTCAATTTAGAGTAAATAATCTAAAATAAACAGACTATTGTTGACCCACTTTTGATTTTTCTATTATATACGACTTAGATATGAAATAACAACTTAAATAATATCAGGAACACACCTATCACTGCCCAAATCTCTCCAGTCACGCCCGTTGAAGTTTAAATACCGCCCTATTGAAGAAATGCTATGTTTGTACCTCCTTCTCACACCTACATCCACCCATAAGGACTAAATCCCGCCCAAAACTGATTATAGACGTTTTATTTATCGTTCATTAGGGTAAACCATCTCAATTTAGAGTAAATAATCTAAAATAAACAGACTATTGTTGACCTACTTTCGATTTTTCTATTATATACGACCTAGATATGAAATAACAACTTAAATAACGCCCAAATCGCTCCAGTCACGCCCGTTGAAGTATAAATACCGCCCTATTGAAGAAATGCTATGTTTGTACCTCCTTGTCACACCTACATCCACCCATAAGGACTAAATTCCGCCCAAATCGCTCCAGTCACGCCCGTTGAAGTATAAATACCGCCCTATTGAAGAAATGCTATGTTTGTACCTCCTTGTCACACCTACATCCACCCATAAGGACTAAATCCCGCCCAAATCGCTCCAGTCACGCCCGATGAAATATAAATACCGCCCTATTGAAGAAATGCTATGTTTGTACCTCCTTGTCACACCTACATCCACCCATAAGGACTAAATCCCGCCCAAATCGCTCCAGTCACGCCCGTTGAAATATAAATACCGCCCTATTGAAGAAATGCTATGTTTGTACCTCCTTGTCACACCTACATCCACCCATAAGGACTAAATCCCGCCCAAATCGCTGCAGTCACGCCCGTTGAAGTATAAATACCGCCCTATTGAAGAAATGCTATGTTTGTACCTCCTTCTCACACCTACATCCACCCATAAGGACTAAATCCCGCCCAAAACTGATATAGACGTTATATTTATCGTTCATTAGGGTGAATGACCTCAATTTAGAGTAAATAATCTAAAATAAACAGACTATTGTTGACCCACTTTTGATTTTTCTATTATATACGACCTAGATATGAATTAACAAAACAAATAATATCAGGAACACACCTATCAATGCCCAAATCGCTCCAGTCATGCCCGTTGAAGTATAAATACCGCCCTATTGAAGAAATGCTATGTTTGTACCTCCTTCTCACACCTACATCCACCCATAAGGACTAAATCCCGCCCAAAACTGATATAGACGTTATATTTATCGTTCATTATTCTGAATGACCTCAATTTAGAGTAAATAATCTAACATAAACAGACTATTGTTGACCCACTTTTGATTTTTCTATTATATACGACTTAGATATGAAATAACAACTTAAATAATATCAGGAACACACCTATCACTGCCCAAATCTCTCCAGTCACGCCCGTTGAAGTTTAAATACCGCCCTATTGAAGAAATGCTATGTTTGTACCTCCTTCTCACACCTACATCCACCCATAAGGACTAAATCCCGCCCAAAACTGATTATAGACGTTTTATTTATCGTTCATTAGGGTAAACCATCTCAATTTAGAGTAAATAATCTAAAATAAACAGACTATTGTTGACCTACTTTCGATTTTTCTATTATATACGACCTAGATATGAAATAACAACTTAAATAATATCAGGAACACACCTATCACTGCCCAAATCGCTCCAGTCACGCCCGTTGAAGTATAAATACCGCCCTATTGAAGAAATGCTATGTTTGTACCTCCTTCTCACACCTACATCCACCCATAAGGACTAAATCCCGCCCAAAACTGATTATAGACGTTTTATTTATCGTTCATTAGGGTAAACAACCTCAATTTAGAGTAAATAATCTAAAATAAACAGACTATTGTTGACCTACTTTCGATTTTTCTATTATATACGACCTAGATATGAAATAACAACTTAAATAATATCAGGAACACACCTATCACTGCCCAAATCGCTCCAGTCACGCCCGTTGAAGTATAAATACCGCCCTATTGAAGAAATGCTATGTTTGTACCTCCTTCTCACACCTACATCCACCCATAAGGACTAAATCCCGCCCACAACTGATATAGACGTTATATTTATCGTTCATTATTGTGAATGACCTCAATTTAGAGTAAATAATCTAAAATAAACAGACTATTGTTGACCTACTTTCGATTTTTCTATTATATACGACCTAGATATGAAATAACAACTTAAATAATATCAGGAACACACCTATCACTGCCCAAATCGCTCCAGTCACGCCCGTTGAAGTATAAATACCGCCCTATTGAAGAAATGCTATGTTTGTACCTACTTCTCACACCTACATCCACTCATAAGGACTAAAATCCCGCCCAAAACTGATATAGACGCTATATTTATCGTTCATTATTGTGAATGACCTCAATTTAGAGTAAATAATCTAAAATAAACAGACTATTGTTGACCCACTTTTGATTTTTCTATTATATACGACCTAGATATGAAATAACAACCCAAATAATATCAGGAACACACCTATCACTGCCCAAATCGCTCCAGTCACGCCCGTTGAAGTATAAATACCGCCCTATTGAAGAAATGCTATGTTTGTACCTCCTTCTCACACCTATATCCACCCATAAGGACTAAATCCCGCCCAAAACTGATATAGACGTTATATTTATCGTTCATTATTGTGAATGACCTCAATTTAGAGTAAATAATCTAAAATAAACAGACTATTGTTGACCCACTTTTGATTTTTCTATTATATACGAACTAGATATGAAATAACAACCCAAATAATATCAGGAACACACCTATCACTGCCCAAATCGCTCCAGTCACGCCCGTTGAAGTATAAATACCGCCCTATTGAAGGAATGCTATGTTTGTACCTCCTTCTCACACCTACATCCACCCATAAGGACTAATTCCCGCCCAAAACTGATATAGACGTTATATTTATCGTTCATTATTGTGAATGACCTCAATTTAGAGTAAATAATCTAAAATAAACAGACTATTGTTGACCCACTTTTGATTTTTCTATTATATACGACCTAGATATGAATTAACAAAACAAATAATATCAGGAACACACCTATCAATGCCCAAATCGCTCCAGTCATGCCCGTTGAAGTATAAATACCGCCCTATTGAAGAAATGCTATGTTTGTACCTCCTTCTCACACCTACATCCACCCATAAGGACTAAATCCCGCCCAAAACTGATATAGACGTTATATTTATCGTTCATTATTGTGAATGACCTCAATTTAGAGTAAATAATCTAAAATAAACAGACTATTGTTGACCCACTTTTGATTTTTCTATTATATACGACCTAGATATGAAATAACAACCCAAATAATATCAGGAACACACCTATCACTGCCCAAATCGCTCCAGTCACGCCCGTTGAAGTATAAATACCGCCCTATTGAAGAAATGCTATGTTTGTACCTCCTTCTCACACCTACATCCACCCATAAGGACTAAATCCCGCCCAAAACTGATTATAGACGTTTTATTTATCGTTCATTAGGGTAAACCACCTCAATTTAGAGTAAATAATCTAAAATAAACAAACTATTGTTGACCTACTTTCGATTTTTCTATTATATACGACCTAGATATGAAATAACAACTTAAATAATATCAGGAACACACCTATCACTGCCCAAGTCGCTCCAGTCACGCCCGTTGAAGTATAAATACCGCCCTATTGAAGAAATGCTATGTTTGTACCTCCTTCTCACACCTACATCCACCCATAAGGACTAAATCCCGCCCAAAACTGATTATAGACGTTTTATTTATCGTTCATTAGGGTAAACCACCTCAATGTAGAGTAAATAATCTAAAATAAACAGACTATTGTTGACCTACTTTCGATTTTTCTATTATATACGACCTAGATATGAAATAACAACTTAAATAATATCAGGAACACACCTATCACTGCCCAAATCGCTCCAGTCACGCCCGTTGAAGTATAAATACCGCCCTATTGAAGAAATGCTATGTTTGTACCTCCTTCTCACACCTACATCCACCCATAAGGACTAAATCCCGCCCAAAACTGATATAGACGTTATATTTATCGTTCATTATTGTGAATGACCTCAATTTAGAGTAAATAATCTAAAATAAACAGACTATTGTTGACCCACTTTTGATTTTTCTATTATATACGACCTAGATATGAAATAACAACCCAAATAATATCAGGAACACACCTATCACTGCCCAAATCGCTCCAGTCACGCCCGTTGAAGTATAAATACCGCCCTATTGAAGAAATGCTATGTTTGTACCTCCTTCTCACACCTACATCCACCCATAAGGACTAACTCCCGCCCAAAACTGATAATATACGTTTTATTTATCGTTCATTAGGGTGAATGACCTCAATTTAGAGTAAATAATCTAAAATAAACAGACTATTGTTGTTCTACTTTCGATTTTTCTATTATATACGACCTAGATATGAAATAACAAAACAAATAATATCAGGAACACACCTATCACTGCCCAAATCGCTCCAGTCACGCCCGTTGAAGTATAAATACCGCCCTATTGAAGAAATGCTATGTTTGTACCTCCTTGTCACACCTACATCCACCCATAAGGACTAAATCCCGCCCAAATCGCTCCAGTCACGCCCGTTGAAGTATAAATACCGCCCTAATGAAGAAATGCTATGTTTGTACCTCCTTCTCACACCTACATCCACCCATAAGGACTAAATCCCGCCCAAATCGCTCCAGTCACGCCCGTTGAAGTATAAATACCGCCCTATTGAAGAAATGCTATGTTTGTACCTCCTTGTCACACCTACATCCACCCATAAGGACTAAATCCCGCCCAAAACTGATATAGACGTTATATTTATCGTTCATTAGGGTGAATGACCTCAATTTAGAGTAAATAATCTAAAATAAACAGACTATTGTTGACCCACTTTTGATTTTTCTATTATATACGACCTAGATATGAAATAACAACCCAAATAATATCAGGAATACACCTATCACTGCCCAAATCGCTCCAGTCACGCCCGTTGAAGTATAAATACCGCCCTATTGAAGAAATGCTATGTTTGTACCTCCTTCTCACACCTACATCCACCCATAAGGACTAAATCCCGCCCAAAACTGATTATAGACGTTTTATTTATCGTTCATTAGGGTAAACCATCTCAATTTAGAGTAAATAATCTAAAATAAACAGACTATTGTTGACCTACTTTCGATTTTTCTATTATATACGACCTAGATATGAAATAACAACTTAAATAATATCAGGAACACACCTATCACTGCCCAAATCGCTCCAGTCACGCCCGTTGAAGTATAAATACCGCCCTATTGAAGAAATGCTATGTTTGTACCTCCTTCTCACACCTACATCCACCCATAAGGACTAAATCCCGCCCAATACTGATAATAGACGTTTTATTTATCGTTCATTATGGCGAACCACCTCAATTTAGAGTAAATAATCTAAAATAAACAGACTATTGTTGACCTACTTTCGATTTTTCTAATATATACAATCTAGATATGAAATAACAACTTAAATAATATCAGGAACACACCTATCACTGCCCAAATCGCTCCAGTCACGCCCGTTGAAGTATAAATACCGCCCTATTGAAGAAATGCTATGTTTGTACCTCCTTGTCACACCTACATCCACCCATAAGGACTAAATCACGCCCAAATCGCTCCAGTCACGCCCGTTGAAGTATAAATACCGCCCTATTGAAGAAATGCTATGTTTGTACCTCCTTGTCACACCAACATCCACCCATAAGGACTAAATCCCGCCCAAAACTGAAATAGACGTTTTATTTATCGTTCATTAGGGTGAATGACCTCAATTTAGAGTAAATAATCTAAAATAAACAGACTATTGTTGTTCTACTTTCGATTTTTCTATTATATACGACCTAGATATGAAATAACAACCCAAATAATATCAGGAACACACCTATCACTGCCCAAATCGCTGCAGTCACGCCCGTTGAGGTATAAATACCGCCCTATTGAAGAAATGCTATGTTTGTACCTCCTTCTCACACCTACATCCACCCATAAGGACTAAATCCCGCCCAAAACTGATATAGACATTTTATTTATCGTTCATTAGGGTGAATGACCTCAATTTAGAGTAAATAATCTAAAATAAACAGACTATTGTTGACCCACTTTTGATTTTTCTATTATATACGACCTAGATATGAAATAACAACTTAAATAATATCAGGAACACACCTATCACTGCCCAAATCGCTCCAGTCACGCCCGCTGAAGTATAAATACCGCCCTATTGAAGAAATGCTATGTTTGTACTTTCTTCTCACACCTACATCCACCCATAAGGACTAAATCCCGCCCAAAACTGATATAGACGTGTTATTTATCGTTCATTAGGGTGAATGACCTCAATTTAGAGTAAATAATCTAAAATAAACAGACTATTGTTGTTCTACTTTCGAATTTTCTATTATATACGACCTAGATATGAAATAACAACCCAAATAATATCAGGAACACACCTATCACTGCCCAAGTCGCTCCAGTCACGCCCGTTGTAGTATAAATACCGCCCTATTGAAGAAATGCTATGTTTGTACCTCCTTCACACACCTACATCCACCCATAAGGACTAAATCCCGCCCAAAACTGATATAGACGTTTTATTTATCGTTCATTAGGGTGAATGACCTCAATTTAGAGTAAATAATCTAAAATAAACAGACTATTGTTGTTCTACTTTCGATTTTTCTATTATATACGACCTAGATATGAAATAACAAAACAAATAATATCAGGAACACACCTATCACTGCCCAAATCGCTCCAGTCACGCCCGTCGAAGTATAAATACCGCCCTATTGAAGAAATGCTATGTTTGTACCTCCTTCTCACACCTACATCCACCCATAAGGAATAAATCCCGCCCAAAACTGATATAGACGTTTTATTTATCGTTCATTAGGGTGAATGACCTCAATTTAGAATAAATAATCTAAAATAAACAGACTATTGTTGTTCTACTTTCGATTTTTCTATTATATACGACCTAGATATGAAATAACAAAACAAATAATATCAGGAACACACCTATCACTGCCCAAATCGCTCCAGTCACGCCCGTTGAAGTATAAATACCGCCCTATTGAAGAAATGCTATGTTTGTACCTCCTTCTCACACCTACATCCACCCATAAGGACTAAATCCCGCCCAAAACTGATATAGACGTTTTATTTATCGTTCATTAGGGTGAATGACCTCAATTTAGAGTAAACAATCTAAAATAAACAGACTATTGTTGTTCTACTTTCGATTTTTCTATTATATACGACCTAGATATGAAATAACAACCCAAATAATATCAGGAACACACCTATCACTGCCCAAATCCCTCCAGTCACGCCCGTTGAAGTATAAATACCGCCCTATTGAAGAAATGCTATGTTTGTACCTCCTTCTCACACCTACATCCACCCATAAGGACTAAATCCCGCCCAAAACTGATATAGACGTTTTATTTATCGTTCATTAGGGTGAATGACCTCAATTTAGAGTAAATAATCTAAAATAAACAGACTATTGTTGTTCTACTTTCGATTTTTCTATTATATACGACCTAGATATGAAATAACAAAACAAATAATATCAGGAACACACCTATCACTGCCCAAATCGCTCCAGTCACGCCCGTTGAAGTATAAATACCGCCCTATTGAAGAAATGCTATGTTTGTACCTCCTTCTCACACCTACATCCACCCATAAGGACTAAATCCCGCCCAAAACTGATATAGACGTTTTATTTATCGTTCATTAGGGTGAATGACCTCAATTTAGAGTAAATAATCTAAAATAAACAGACTATTGTTGTTCTACTTTCGATTTTTCTATTATATACGACCTAGATATGAAATAACAAAACAAATAATATCAGGAACACACCTATCACTGCCCAAATCGCTCCAGTCACGCCCGTTGAAGTATAAATACCGCCCTATTGAAGAAATGCTATGTTTGTACCTCCTTCTCACACCTACATCCACCCATAAGGACTAAATCCCGCCCAAAACTGATATAGACGTTTTATTTATCGTTCATTAGGGTGAATGACCTCAATTTAGAGTAAATAATCTAAAATAAACAGACTATTGTTGTTCTACTTTCGATTTTTCTATTATATACGACCTAGATATGAAATAACAAAACAAATAATATCAGGAACACACCTATCACTGCCCAAATCGCTCCAGTCACGCCCGTTGAAGTATAAATACCGCCCTATTGAAGAAATGCTATGTTTGTACCTCCTTCTCACACCTACATCCACCCATAAGGACTAAATCCCGCCCAAAACTGATATAGACGTTTTATTTATCGTTCATTAGGGTGAATGACCTCAATTTAGAGTAAATAATCTAAAATAAACAGACTATTGTTGTTCTACTTTCGATTTTTCTATTATATACGACCTAGATATGAAATAACAAAACAAATAATATCAGGAACACACCTATCACTGCCCAAATCGCTCCAGTCACGCCCGTTGAAGTATAAATACCGCCCTATTGAAGAAATGCTATGTTTGTACCTCCTTCTCACACCTACATCCACCCATAAGGACTAACTCCCGCCCAAAACCGATATAGACGTTTTATTTATCGTTCATTAGGGTGAATGACCTCAATTTAGAGTAAATAATCTAAAATAAACAGACTATTGTTGTTCTACTTTCGATTTTTCTATTATATACGACCTAGATATGAAATAACAACTTAAATAATATCAGGAACACACCTATCACTGCCCAAATCGCTCCAGTCACGCCCGTTGAAGTATAAATACCGCCCTATTGAAGAAATGCTATGTTTGTACCTCCTTCTGACACCTACATCCACCCATAAGGACTAAATCCCGCCCAAAACTGATATAGACGTTATATTTATCGTTCATTATTGTGAATGACCTCAATTTAGAGTAAATAATCTAAAATAAACAGACTATTGTTGACCCACTTTTGATTTTTCTATTATATACGACCTAGATATGAAATAACAAAACAAATAATATCAGGAACACACCTATCAATGCCCAAATCGCTCCAGTCATGCCCGTTGAAGTATAAATACCGCCCTATTGAAGAAATGCTATGTTTGTACCTCCTTCTCACACCTACATCCACCCATAAGGACTAAATCCCGCCCAAAACTGATATAGACGTTATATTTATCGTTCATTATTGTGAATGACCTCAATTTAGAGTAAATAATCTAAAATAAACAGACTATTGTTGACCCACTTTTGATTTTTCTATTATATACGACCTAGATATGAAATAACAACCCAAATAATATCAGGAACACACCTATCACTGCCCAAATCGCTCCAGTCACGCCCGTTGAAGTATAAATACCGCCCTATTGAAGAAATGCTATGTTTGTACCTCCTTCTCACACCTACATCCACCCATAAGGACTAAATCCCGCCCAAAACTGATATAGACGTTTTATTTATCGTTCATTAGGGTGAATGACCTCAATTTAGAGTAAATAATCTAAAATAAACAGACTATTGTTGTTCTACTTTCGATTTTTCTATTATATACGACCTAGATATGAAATAACAAAACAAATAATATCAGGAACACACCTATCACTGCCCAAATCGCTCCAGTCACGCCCGTTGAAGTATAAATACCGCCCTATTGAAGAAATGCTATGTTTGTACCTCCTTCTCACACCTACATCCACCCATAAGGACTAAATCCCGCCCAAAACTGATATAGACGTTTTATTTATCGTTCATTAGGGTGAATGACCTCAATTTAGAGTAAATAATCTAAAATAAACAGACTATTGTTGTTCTACTTTCGATTTTTCTATTATATACGACCTAGATATGAAATAACAAAACAAATAATATCAGGAACACACCTATCACTGCCCAAATCGCTCCAGTCACGCCCGTTGAAGTATAAATACCGCCCTATTGAAGAAATGCTATGTTTGTACCTCCTTCTCACACCTACATCCACCCATAAGGACTAAATCCCGCCCAAAACTGATATAGACGTTTTATTTATCGTTCATTAGGGTGAATGACCTCAATTTAGAGTAAATAATCTAAAATAAACAGACTATTGTTGTTCTACTTTCGATTTTTCTATTATATACGACCTAGATATGAAATAACAAAACAAATAATATCAGGAACACACCTATCACTGCCCAAATCGCTCCAGTCACGCCCGTTGAAGTATAAATACCGCCCTATTGAAGAAATGCTATGTTTGTACCTCCTTCTCACACCTACATCCACCCATAAGGACTAAATCCCGCCCAAAACCGATATAGACGTTTTATTTATCGTTCATTAGGGTGAATGACCTCAATTTAGAGTAAATAATCTAAAATAAACAGACTATTGTTGTTCTACTTTCGATTTTTCTATTATATACGACCTAGATATGAAATAACAACTTAAATAATATCAGGAACACACCTATCACTGCCCAAATCGCTCCAGTCACGCCCGTTGAAGTATAAATACCGCCCTATTGAAGAAATGCTATGTTTGTACCTCCTTCTGACACCTACATCCACCCATAAGGACTAAATCCCGCCCAAAACTGATATAGACGTTATATTTATCGTTCATTATTGTGAATGACCTCAATTTAGAGTAAATAATCTAAAATAAACAGACTATTGTTGACCCACTTTTGATTTTTCTATTATATACGACCTAGATATGAAATAACAAAACAAATAATATCAGGAACACACCTATCAATGCCCAAATCGCTCCAGTCATGCCCGTTGAAGTATAAATACCGCCCTATTGAAGAAATGCTATGTTTGTACCTCCTTCTCACACCTACATCCACCCATAAGGACTAAATCCCGCCCAAAACTGATATAGACGTTATATTTATCGTTCATTATTGTGAATGACCTCAATTTAGAGTAAATAATCTAAAATAAACAGACTATTGTTGACAAACTTTTGATTTTTCTATTATATACGACCTAGATATGAAATAACAACCCAAATAATATCAGGAACACACCTATCACTGCCCAAATCGCTCCAGTCACGCCCGTTGAAGTATAAATACCGCCCTATTGAAGAAATGCTATGTTTGTACCTCCTTCTCACACCTACATCCACCCATAAGGACTAAATCCCGCCCAAAACTGATAATATACGTTTTATTTATCGTTCATTAGGGTGAATGACCTCAATTTAGAGTAAATAATCTAAAATAAACAGACTATTGTTGTTCTACTTTCGATTTTTCTATTATATACGACCTAGATATGAAATAACAACTGAAATAATATCAGGAACACACCTATCACTACCCAAATCGCTCCAGTCACGCCCGTTGATGTATAAATACCGCCCTATTGAAGAAATGCTATGTTTGTACCTCCTTCTGACACCTACATCCACCCATAAGGACTAAATCCCGCCCAAAACTGATATAGACGTTATATTTATCGTTCATTATTGTGAATGACCTCAATTTAGAGTAAATAATCTAAAATAAACAGACTATTGTTGACCCACTTTTGATTTTTCTATTATATACGACCTAGATATGAAATAACAAAACAAATAATATCAGGAACACACCTATCAATGCCCAAATCGCTCCAGTCATGCCCGTTGAAGTATAAATACCGCCCTATTGAAGAAATGCTATGTTTGTACCTCCTTCTCACACCTACATCCACCCATAAGGACTAAATCCCGCCCAAAACTGATATAGACGTTATATTTATCGTTCATTATTGTGAATGACCTCAATTTAGAGTAAATAATCTAAAATAAACAGACTATTGTTGACCCACTTTTGATTTTTCTATTATATACGACCTAGATATGAAATAACAACCCAAATAATATCAGGAACACACCTATCACTGCCCAAATCGCTCCAGTCACGCCCGTTGAATAATAAATACCGCCCTATTGAAGAAATGCTATGTTTGTACCTCCTTCTCACACCTACATCCACCCATAAGGACTAAATCCCGCCCAAAACTGATAATATACGTTTTATTTATCGTTCATTAGGGTGAATGACCTCAATTTAGAGTAAATAATCTAAAATAAACAGACTATTGTTGTTCTACTTTCGATTTTTCTATTATATACGACCTAGATATGAAATAACAAAACAAATAATATCAGGAACACACCTATCACTGCCCAAATCGCTCCAGTCACGCCCGTTGAAGTATAAATACCGCCCTATTGAAGAAATGCTATGTTTGTACCTCCTTGTCACACCTACATCCACCCATAAGGACTAAATCCCGCCCAAATCGCTCCAGTCACGCCCGTTGAAGTATAAATACCGCCCTAATGAAGAAATGCTATGTTTGTACCTCCTTCTCACACCTACATCCACCCATAAGGACTAAATCCCGCCCAAATCGCTCCAGTCACGCCCGTTGAAGTATAAATACCGCCCTATTGAAGAAATGCTATGTTTGTACCTCCTTGTCACACCTACATCCACCCATAAGGACTAAATCCCGCCCAAAACTGATATAGACGTTATATTTATCGTTCATTAGGGTGAATGACCTCAATTTAGAGTAAATAATCTAAAATAAACAGACTATTGTTGACCCACTTTTGATTTTTCTATTATATACGACCTAGATATGAAATAACAACCCAAATAATATCAGGAACACACCTATCACTGCCCAAATCGCTCCAGTCACGCCCGTTGAAGTATAAATACCGCCCTATTGAAGAAATGCTATGTTTGTACCTCCTTCTCACACCTACATCCACCCATAAGGACTAAATCCCGCCCAAAACTGATATAGACGTTATATTTATCGTTCATTATTGTGAATGACCGCAATTTAGAGTAAATAATCTAAAATAAACAGACTATTGTTGACCCACTTTTTATTTTTCTATTATATACGACCTAGATATGAAATAACAACTTAAATAATATCAGGAACACACCTATCACTGCCCAAATCTCTCCAGTCACGCCCGTTGAAGTATAAATACCGCCCTATTGAAGAAATGCTATGTTTGTACCTCCTTCTCACACCTACATCCACCCATAAGGACTAAATCCCGCCCAAAACTGATTATAGACGTTTTATTTATCGTTCATTAGCGTAAACCATCTCAATTTAGAGTAAATAATCTAAAATAAACAGACTATTGTTGACCTACTTTCGATTTTTCTATTATATACGACCTAGATATGAAATAACAACTTAAATAATATCAGGAACACACCTATCACTGCCCAAATCGCTCCAGTCACGCCCGTTGAAGTATAAATACCGCCCTATTGAAGAAATGCTATGTTTGTACCTCCTTCTCACACCTACATCCACCCATAAGGACTAAATCCCGCCCAAAACTGATTATAGACGATTTATTTATCGTTCATTAGGGTAAACCATCTCAATTTAGAGTAAATAATCTAAAATAAACAGAGTATTGTTGACCTACTTTCGATTTTTCTATTATATACGACCTAGATATGAAATAACAACTTAAATAATATCAGGAACACACCTATCACTGCCCAAATCTCTCCAGTCACGCCCGTTGAAGTATAAATACCGCCCTATTGAAGAAATGCTATGTTTGTACCTCCTTGTCACACCTACATCCACCCATAAGGACTAAATCCCGCCCAAAACTGATATAGACGTTATATTTATCGTTCATTAGGGTGAATGACCTCAATTTAGAGTAAATAATCTAAAATAAACAGACTATTGTTGACCCACTTTTGATTTTTCTATTATATACGACCTAGATATGAAATAACAACCCAAATAATATCAGGAACACACCTATCACTGCCCAAATCGCTCCAGTCACGCCCGTTGAAGTATAAATACCGCCCTATTGAAGAAATGCTATGTTTGTACCTCCTTCTCACACCTACATCCACCCATAAGGACTAAATCCCGCCCAAAACTGATATAGACGTTATATTTATCGTTCATTATTGTGAATGACCGCAATTTAGAGTAAATAATCTAAAATAAACAGACTATTGTTGACCCACTTTTGATTTTTCTATTATATACGACCTAGATATGAAATAACAACTTAAATAATATCAGGAACACACCTATCACTGCCCAAATCTCTCCAGTCACGCCCGTTGAAGTATAAATACCGCCCTATTGAAGAAATGCTATGTTTGTACCTCCTTCTCACACCTACATCCACCCATAAGGACTAAATCCCGCCCAAAACTGATTATAGACGTTTTATTTATCGTTCATTAGCGTAAACCATCTCAATTTAGAGTAAATAATCTAAAATAAACAGACTATTGTTGACCTACTTTCGATTTTTCTATTATATACGACCTAGATATGAAATAACAACTTAAATAATATCAGGAACACACCTATCACTGCCCAAATCGCTCCAGTCACGCCCGTTGAAGTATAAATACCGCCCTATTGAAGAAATGCTATGTTTGTACCTCCTTCTCACACCTACATCCACCCATAAGGACTAAATCCCGCCCAAAACTGATTATAGACGATTTATTTATCGTTCATTAGGGTAAACCATCTCAATTTAGAGTAAATAATCTAAAATAAACAGAGTATTGTTGACCTACTTTCGATTTTTCTATTATATACGACCTAGATATGAAATAACAACTTAAATAATATCAGGAACACACCTATCACTGCCCAAATCTCTCCAGTCACGCCCGTTGAAGTATAAATACCGCCCTATTGAAGAAATGCTATGTTTGTACCTCCTTCTCACACCTACATCCACCCATAAGGACTAAATCCCGCCCAAAACTGATTATAGACGTTTTATTTATCGTTCATTAGCGTAAACCATCTCAATTTAGAGTAAATAATCTAAAATAAACAGACTATTGTTGACCTACTTTCGATTTTTCTATTATATACGACCTAGATATGAAATAACAACTTAAATAATATCAGGAACACACCTATCACTGCCCAAATCGCTCCAGTCACGCCCGTTGAAGTATAAATACCGCCCTATTGAAGAAATGCTATGTTTGTACCTCCTTCTCACACCTACATCCACCCATAAGGACTAAATCCCGCCCAAAACCGATATAGACGTTTTATTTATCGTTCATTATTGTGAATGACCTCAATTTAGAGTAAATAATCTAAAATAAACAGACTATTGTTGACCTACTTTCGATTTTTCTATTATATACGACCTAGATATGAAATAACAACTTAAATAATATCAGGAACACACCTATCACTGCCCAAATCGCTCCAGTCACGCCCGTTGAAGTATAAATACCGCCCTATTGAAGAAATGATATGTTTGTACCTCCTTGTCACACCTACATCCACCCATAAGGACTAAATCGCTCCCAAATCGCTCCAGTCACGCCCGTTGAAGTATAAATACCGCCCTATTGAAGAAATGCTATGTTTGTACCTCCTTGTCACACCTACATCCACCCATAAGGACTAAATCCCGCCCAAATCGCTCCAGTCACGCCCGTTGAAGTATAAATACCGCCCTATTGAAGAAATGCTATGTTTGTACCTCCTTCTCACACCTACATCCACCCATAAGGACTAAATCCCGCCCAAAACTGAAATAGACGTTTTATTTATCGTTCATTAGGGTGAATGACCTCAATTTAGAGTAAATAATCTAAAATAAACAGACTATTGTTGTTCTACTTTCGATTTTTCTATTATATACGACCTAGATATGTAATAACAACCCAAATAATATCAGGAACACACCTATCACTGCCCAAATCGCTGCAGTCACGCCCGTTGAGGTATAAATACCGCCCTATTGACGAAATGCTATGTTTGTACCTCCTTGTCACACCTACATCCACCCATAAGGACTAAATCCCGCCCAAATCGCTCCAGTCACGCCCGTTGAAGTATAAATACCGCCCTATTGAAGAAATGCTATGTTTGTACCTCCTTCTCACACCTACATCCACCCATAAGGACTAAATCCCGCCCAAAACTGAAATAGACGTTTTATTTATCGTTCATTAGGGTGAATGACCTCAATTTAGAGTAAATAATCTAAAATAAACAGACTATTGTTGTTCTACTTTCGATTTTTCTATTATATACGACCTTGATATGAAATAACAACCCAAATAATATCAGGAACACACCTATCACTGCCCAAATCGCTGCAGTCACGCCCGTTGAGGTATAAATACTGCCCTATTGAAGAAATGCTATGTTTGTACCTCCTTGTCACACCTACATCCACCCATAAGGACTAAATCCCGCCCAAATCGCTCCAGTCACGCCCGTTGAAGTATAAATACCGCCCTATTGAAGAAATGCTATGTTTGTACCTCCTTGTCACACCTACATCCACCCATAAGGACTAAATCCCGCCCAAATAGCTCCAGTCACGCCCGTTGAAGTATAAATACCGCCCTATTGAAGAAATGCTATGTTTGTACCTCCTTGTCACACCTACATCCACCCATAAGGACTAAATCACGCCCAAATCGCTCCAGTCACGCCCGTTGAAGTATAAATACCGCCCTATTGAAGAAATGCTATGTTTGTACCTCCTTCTCACACCTACATCCACCCATAAGGACTAAATCCCGCCCAAAACTGAAATAGACGTTTTATTTATCGTTCATTAGGGTGAATGACCTCAATTTAGAGTAAATAATCTAAAATAAACAGACTATTGTTGTTCTACTTTCGATTTTTCTATTATATACGACCTAGATATGAAATAACAACGCAAATAATATCAGGAACACACCTATCACTGCCCAAATCGCTGCAGTCACGCCCGTTGAGGTATAAATACCGCCCTATTGGAGAAATGCTATGTTTTTACCTCCTTCTCACACCTACATCCACCCATAAGGACTAAATCCCGCCCAAATCGCTCCAGTCACGCCCGTTGAAGTATAAATACCGCCCTATTGAAGAAATGCTATGTTTGTACCTCCTTCTCACACCTACATCCACCCATAAGGACTAAATCCCGCCCAAAACTGATATAGACGTTATATTTATCGTTCATTATTGTGAATGACCTCAATTTAGAGTAAATAATCTAAAATAAACAGACTATTGTTGACCCACTTTTGATTTTTCTATTATATACGACCTAGATATGAAATAACAACCCAAATAATATCAGGAACACACCTATCACTGCCCAAATCGCTCCAGTCACGCCCGTTGAAGTATAAATACCGCCCTATTGAAGAAATGCTATGTTTGTACCTCCTTCTCACACCTACATCCACCCATAAGGACTAAATCCCGCCCACAACTGATATAGACGTTATATTTATCGTTCATTATTGTGAATGACCTCAATTTAGAGTAAATAATCTAAAATAAACAGACTATTGTTGACCTACTTTCGATTTTTCTATTATATACGACCTAGATATGAAATAACAACTTAAATAATATCAGGAACACACCTATCACTGCCCAAATCGCTCCAGTCACGCCCGTTGAAGTATAAATACCGCCCTATTGAAGAAATGCTATGTTTGTACCTCCTTGTCACACCTACATCCACCCATAAGGACTAAATCCCGCCCAAATAGCTCCAGTCACGCCCGTTGAAGTATAAATACCGCCCTATTGAAGAAATGCTATGTTTGTACCTCCTTGTCACACCTACATCCACCCATAAGGACTAAATCACGCCCAAATCGCTCCAGTCACGCCCGTTGAAGTATAAATACCGCCCTATTGAAGAAATGCTATGTTTGTACCTCCTTCTCACACCTACATCCACCCATAAGGACTAAATCCCGCCCAAAACTGAAATAGACGTTTTATTTATCGTTCATTAGGGTGAATGACCTCAATTTAGAGTAAATAATCTAAAATAAACAGACTATTGTTGTTCTACTTTCGATTTTTCTATTATATACGACCTAGATATGAAATAACAACGCAAATAATATCAGGAACACACCTATCACTGCCCAAATCGCTGCAGTCACGCCCGTTGAGGTATAAATACCGCCCTATTGGAGAAATGCTATGTTTTTACCTCCTTCTCACACCTACATCCACCCATAAGGACTAAATCCCGCCCAAATCGCTCCAGTCACGCCCGTTGAAGTATAAATACCGCCCTATTGAAGAAATGCTATGTTTGTACCTCCTTCTCACACCTACATCCACCCATAAGGACTAAATCCCGCCCAAAACTGATATAGACGTTATATTTATCGTTCATTATTGTGAATGACCTCAATTTAGAGTAAATAATCTAAAATAAACAGACTATTGTTGACCCACTTTTGATTTTTCTATTATATACGACCTAGATATGAAATAACAACCCAAATAATATCAGGAACACACCTATCACTGCCCAAATCGCTCCAGTCACGCCCGTTGAAGTATAAATACCGCCCTATTGAAGAAATGCTATGTTTGTACCTCCTTCTCACACCTACATCCACCCATAAGGACTAAATCCCGCCCACAACTGATATAGACGTTATATTTATCGTTCATTATTGTGAATGACCTCAATTTAGAGTAAATAATCTAAAATAAACAGACTATTGTTGACCTACTTTCGATTTTTCTATTATATACGACCTAGATATGAAATAACAACTTAAATAATATCAGGAACACACCTATCACTGCCCAAATCGCTCCAGTCACGCCCGTTGAAGTATAAATACCGCCCTATTGAAGAAATGCTATGTTTGTACCTCCTTGTCACACCTACATCCACCCATAAGGACTAAATCCCGCCCAAATCGCTCCAGTCACGCCCGTTGAAGTATAAATACCGCCCTAATGAAGAAATGCTATGTTTGTACCTCCTTCTCACACCTACATCCACCCATAAGGACTAAATCCCGCCCAAATCGCTCCAGTCACGCCCGTTGAAGTATAAATACCGCCCTATTGAAGAAATGCTATGTTTGTACCTCCTTGTCACACCTACATCCACCCATAAGGACTAAATCCCGCCCAAAACTGATATAGACGTTATATTTATCGTTCATTAGGGTGAATGACCTCAATTTAGAGTAAATAATCTAAAATAAACAGACTATTGTTGACCCACTTTTGATTTTTCTATTATATACGACCTAGATATGAAATAACAACCCAAATAATATCAGGAACACACCTATCACTGCCCAAATCGCTCCAGTCACGCCCGTTGAAGTATAAATACCGCCCTATGGAAGAAATGCTATGTTTGTACCTCCTTCTCACACCTACATCCACCCATAAGGACTAAATCCCGCCCAAAACTGATATAGACGTTATATTTATCGTTCGTTATTGTGAATGACCTCAATTTAGAGTAAATAATCTAAAATAAACAGACTATTGTTGACCCACTTTTGATTTTTCTATTATATACGACCTAGATATGAAATAACAACTTAAATAATATCAGGAACACACCTATCACTGCCCAAATCTCTCCAGTCACGCCCGTTGAAGTATAAATACCGCCCTATTGAAGAAATGCTATGTTTGTACCTCCTTCTCACACCTACATCCACCCATAAGGACTAAATCCCGCCCAAAACTGATTATAGACGTTTTATTTATCGTTCATTAGGGTAAACCATCTCAATTTAGAGTAAATAATCTAAAATAAACAGACTATTGTTGACCTACTTTCGATTTTTCTATTATATACGACCTAGATATGAAATAACAACTTAAATAATATCAGGAACACACCTATCACTGCCCAAATCGCTCCAGTCACGCCCGTTGAAGTATAAATACCGCCCTATTGAAGAAATGCTATGTTTGTACCTCCTTGTCACACCTACATCCACCCATAAGGACTAAATCCCGCCCAAATCGCTCCAGTCACGCCCGTTGAAGTATAAATACCGCCCTATTGAAGAAATGCTATGTTTGTACCTCCTTCTCACACCTACATCCACCCATAAGGACTAAATCCCGCCCAAAACTGAAATAGACGTTTTATTTATCGTTCATTAGGGTAAACCATCTCAATTTAGAGTAAATAATCTAAAATAAACAGACTATTGTTGACCTACTTTCGATTTTTCTATTATATACGACCTAGATATGAAATAACAACTTAAATAATATCAGGAACACACCTATCACTGCCCAAATCGCTCCAGTCACGCCCGTTGAAGTATAAATACCGCCCTATTGAAGAAATGCTATGTTTGTACCTCCTTGTCACACCTACATCCACCCATAAGGACTAAATCCCGCCCAAATCGCTCCAGTCACGCCCGTTGAAGTATAAATACCGCCCTATTGAAGAAATGCTATGTTTGTACCTCCTTGTCACACCTACATCCACCCATAAGGACTACATCCCGCCCAAATCGCTCCAGTCACGCCCGTTGAAGTATAAATACCGCCCTAATGAAGAAATGCTATGTTTGTACCTCCTTCTCACACCTACATCCACCCATAAGGACTAAATCCCGCCCAAATCGCTCCAGTCACGCCCGTTGAAGTATAAATACCGCCCTATTGAAGAAATGCTATGTTTGTACCTCCTTGTCACACCTACATCCACCCATAAGGACTAAATCCCGCCCAAAACTGATATAGACGTTATATTTATCGTTCATTAGGGTGAATGACCTCAATTTAGAGTAAATAATCTAAAATAAACAGACTATTGTTGACCCACTTTCGATTTTTCTATTATATACGACCTAGATATGAAATAACAACCCAAATAATATCAGGAACACACCTATCACTGCCCAAATCGCTCCAGTCACGCCCGTTGAAGTATAAATACCGCCCTATTGAAGAAATGCTATGTTTGTACCTCCTTCTCACACCTACATCCACCCATAAGGACTAAATCCCGCCCAAAACTGATTATAGACGATTTATTTATCGTTCATTAGGGTGAATGACCTCAATTTAGAGTAAATAATCTAAAATAAACAGACTATTGTTGACCTACTTTCGATTTTTCTCTTATATACGACCTAGATATGAAATAACAACTTAAATAATATCAGGAACACACCTATCACTGCCCAAATCGCTCCAGTCACGCCCGTTGAAGTATAAATACCGCCCTATTGAAGAAATGCTATGTTTGTACCTCCTTGTCACACCTACATCCACCCATAAGCACTAAATCACGCCCAAATCGCTCCAGTCACGCCCGTTGAAGTATAAATACCGCCCTATTGAAGAAATGCTATGTTTGTACCTCCTTCTCACACCTACATCCACCCATAAGGACTAAATCCCGCCCAAAACTGAAATAGACGTTTTATTTATCGTTCATTAGGGTGAATGACCTAAATTTAGAGTAAATAATCTAAAATAAACAGACTATTGTTGTTCTACTTTCGATTTTTCTATTATATACGACCAAGATATGAAATAACAACCCAAATAATATCAGGAACACACCTATCACTGCCCAAATCGCTGCAGTCACGCCCGTTGAGGTATAAATACCGCCCTATTGAAGAAATGCTATGTTTGTACCTCCTTCTCACACCTACATCCACCCATAAGGACTAAATCCCGCCCAAATCGCTCCAGTCACGCCCGTTGAAGTATAAATACCGCCCTATTGAAGAAATGCTATGTTTGTACCTCCTTGTCACACCTACATCCACCCATAAGGACTAAATCCCGCCCAAATCGCTCCAGTCACGCCCGTTGAAGTATAAATACCGCCCTATTGAAGAAATGCTATGTTTGTACCTCCTTGTCACACCTACATCCACCCATAAGGACTAAATCACGCCCAAATCGCTCCAGGCACGCCCGTTGAAGTATAAATACCGCCCTATTGAAGAAATCCTATGTTTGTACCTCCTTCTCACACCTACATCCACCCATAAGGACTAAATCCCGCCCAAAACTGAAATAGACGTTTTATTTATCGTTCATTAGGGTGAATGACCTCAATTTAGAGTAAATAATCTAAAATAAACAGACTATTGTTGTTCTACTTTCGATTTTTCTATTATATACGACCTAGATATGAAATAACAAACCAAATAATATCAGGAACACACCTATCACTGCCCAAATCGCTGCAGTCACGCCCGTTGAGGTATAAATACCGCCCTATTGAAGAAATGCTATGTTTGTACCTCCTTCTCACACCTACATCCACCCATAAGGACTAAATCCCGCCCAAAACTGATATAGACATTTTATTTATCGTTCATTAGGGTGAATGACCTCAATTTAGAGTAAATAATCTAAAATAAACAGACTATTGTTGACCCACTTTTGATTTTTCTATTATATACGACCTAGATATGAAATAACAACTTAAATAATATCAGGAACACACCTATCACTGCAAAAATCGCTCCAGTCACGCCCGTTGAAGTATAAATACCGCCCTATTGAAGAAATGCTATGTTTGTACTTTCTTCTCACACCTACATCCACCCATAAGGACTACATCCCGCCCAAAACTGATATAGACGTTTTATTTATCGTTCATTAGGGTGAATGACCTCAATTTAGAGTAAATAATCTAAAATAAACAGACTATTGTTGTTCTACTTTCGATTTTTCTATTATATACGACCTAGATATGAAATAACAACCCAAATAATATCAGGAACACACCTATCACTGCCCAAATCGCTCCAGTCACGCCCGTTGTAGTATAAATACCGCCCTATTGAAGAAATGCTATGTTTGTACTTCCTTGTCACACCTACATCCACCCATAAGGACTAAATCCCGCCCAAAACTGATATAGACGTTTTATTTATCGTTCATTAGGGTGAATGACCTCAATTTAGAGTAAATAATCTAAAATAAACAGACTATTGTTGTTCTACTTTCGATTTTTCTATTATATACGACCTAGATATGTAATAACAACCCAAATAATATCAGGAACACACCTATCACTGCCCAAATCGCTCCAGTCACGCCCGTTTTAGTATAAATACCGCCCTATTGAAGAAATGCTATGTTTGTACTTCCTTGTCACACCTACATCCACCCATAAGGACTAAATCCCGCCCAAATCGCTCCAGTCACGCCCGTTGAAGTATAAATACCGCCCTATTGAAGAAATGCTATGTTTGTACCTCCTTCTCACACCTACATCCACCCATAAGGACTAAATCCCGCCCAAAACTGATATAGACGTTTTATTTATCGTTCATTAGGGTGACTGACCTCAATTTAGAGTAAATAATCTAAAATAAACAGACTATTGTTGTTCTACTTTCGATTTTTCTATTATATACGACCTAGATATGAAATAACAAAACAAATAATATCAGGAACACACCTATCACTGCCCAAATCGCTGTAGTCACGCCCGTTGAAGTATAAATACCGCCCTATTGAAGAAATGCTATGTTTGTACCTCCTTCTCACACCTACATCCACCCATAAGGACTAAATCCCGCCCAAAACTGATATAGACGTTTTATTTATTGTTCATTAGGGTGAATGACCTCAATTTAAAGTAAATAATCTAAAATAAACAGACTATTGTTGTTCTACTTTCGATTTTTCTATTATATACGACCTAGATATGAAATAACAACTTAAATAATATCAGGAACACACCTATCACTGCCCAAATCGCTCCAGTCACGCCCGTTGAAGTATAAATACCGCCCTATTGAAGAAATGCTATGTTTGTACTTTCTTCTCACACCTACATCCACCCATAAGGACTAAATCCCGCCCAAAACTGATATAGACGTTTTATTTATCGTTCATTTGGGTGAATGACCTCAATTTAGAGTAAATAATCTAAAATAAACAGACTATTGTTGTTCTACTTTCGATTTTTCTATTATATACGACCTAGATATGAAATAACAACCCAAATAATATCAGGAACACACCTATCACTGCCCAAATCGCTCCAGTCACGCCCGTTGTAGTATAAATACCGCCCTATTGAAGAAATGCTATGTTTGTACTTCCTTGTCACACCTACATCCACCCATAAGGACTAAATCCCGCCCAAAACTGATATAGACGTTTTATTTATCGTTCATTAGGGTGAATGACCTCAATTTAGAGTAAATAATCTAAAATAAACAGACTATTGTTGTTCTACTTTCGATTTTTCTATTATATACGACCTAGATATGAAATAACAACCAAAATAATATCAGGAACACACCTATCACTGCCCAAATCGCTCCAGTCACGCCCGTTGTAGTATAAATACCGCCCTATTGAAGAAATGCTATGTTTGTACTTCCTTGTCACACCTACATCCACCCATAAGGACTAAATCCCGCCCAAATCGCTCCAGTCACGCCCGTTGAAGTATAAATACCGCCCTATTGAAGAAATGCTATGTTTGTACCTCCTTCTCACACCTACATCCACCCATAAGGACTAAATCCCGCCCAAAACTGAAATAGACGTTTTATTTATCGTTCATTAGGGTAAACCATCTCAATTTAGAGTAAATAATCTAAAATAAACAGACTATTGTTGACCTACTTTCGATTTTTCTATTATATACGACCTAGATATGAAATAACAACTTAAATAATATCAGGAACACACCTATCACTGCCCAAATCGCTCCAGTCACGCCCGTTGAAGTATAAATACCGCCCTATTGAAGAAATGCTATGTTTGTACCTCCTTGTCACACCTACATCCACCCATAAGGACTAAATCCCGCCCAAATCGCTCCAGTCACGCCCGTTGAAGTATAAATACCGCCCTATTGAAGAAATGCTATGTTTGTACCTCCTTCTCACACCTACATCCACCCATAAGGAATAAATCCCGCCCAAAACTGAAATAGACGTTTTATTTATCGTTCATTATAGTAAACCATCTCAATTTAGAGTAAATAATCTAAAATAAACAGACTATTGTTGACCTACTTTCGATTTTTCTATTATATACGACCTAGATATGAAATAACAACTTAAATAATATCAGGAACACACCTATCACTGCCCAAATCGCTCCAGTCACGCCCGTTGAAGTATAAATACCGCCCTATTGAAGAAATGCTATGTTTGTACCTCCTTGTCACACCTACATCCACCCATAAGCACTAAATCACGCCCAAATCGCTCCAGTCACGCCCGTTGAAGTATAAATACCGCCCTATTGAAGAAATGCTATGTTTGTACCTCCTTCTCACACCTACATCCACCCATAAGGACTAAATCCCGCCCAAAACTGAAATAGACGTTTTATTTATCGTTCATTAGGGTGAATGACCTAAATTTAGAGTAAATAATCTAAAATAAACAGACTATTGTTGTTCTACTTTCGATTTTTCTATTATATACGACCAAGATATGAAATAACAACCCAAATAATATCAGGAACACACCTATCACTGCCCAAATCGCTGCACTCACGCCCGTTGAGGTATAAATACCGCCCTATTGAAGAAATGCTATGTTTGTACCTCCTTCTCACACCTACATCCACCCATAAGGACTAAATCCCGCCCAAATCGCTCCAGTCACGCCCGTTGAAGTATAAATACCGCCCTATTGAAGAAATGCTATGTTTGTACCTCCTTGTCACACCTACATCCACCCATAAGGACTAAATCCCGCCCAAATCGCTCCAGTCACGCCCGTTGAAGTATAAATACCGCCCTATTGAAGAAATGCTATGTTTGTACCTCCTTGTCACACCTACATCCACCCATAAGGACTAAATCACGCCCAAATCGCTCCAGTCACGCCCGTTGAAGTATAAATACCGCCCTATTGAAGAAATCCTATGTTTGTACCTCCTTCTCACACCTACATCCACCCATAAGGACTAAATCCCGCCCAAAACTGAAATAGACGTTTTATTTATCGTTCATTAGGGTGAATGACCTCAATTTAGAGTAAATAATCTAAAATAAACAGACTATTGTTGTTCTACTTTCGATTTTTCTATTATATACGACCTAGATATGAAATAACAACCCAAATAATATCAGGAACACACCTATCACTGCCCAAATCGCTGCAGTCACGCCCGTTGAGGTATAAATACCGCCCTATTGAAGAAATGCTATGTTTGTACCTCCTTCTCACACCTACATCCACCCATAAGGACTAAATCCCGCCCAAAACTGATATAGACATTTTATTTATCGTTCATTAGGGTGAATGACCTCAATTTAGAGTAAATAATCTAAAATAAACAGACTATTGTTGACCCACTTTTGATTTTTCTATTATATACGACCTAGATATGAAATAACAACTTAAATAATATCAGGAACACACCTATCACTGCCCAAATCGCTCCAGTCACGCCCGTTGAAGTATAAATACCGCCCTATTGAAGAAATGCTATGTTTGTACTTTCTTCTCACACCTACATCCACCCATAAGGACTACATCCCGCCCAAAACTGATATAGACGTTTTATTTATCGTTCATTAGGGTGAATGACCTCAATTTAGAGTAAATAATCTAAAATAAACAGACTATTGTTGTTCTACTTTCGATTTTTCTATTATATACGACCTAGATATGAAATAACAACCCAAATAATATCAGGAACACACCTATCACTGCCCAAATCGCTCCAGTCACGCCCGTTGTAGTATAAATACCGCCCTATTGAAGAAATGCTATGTTTGTACTTCCTTGTCACACCTACATCCACCCATAAGGACTAAATCCCGCCCAAAACTGATATAGACGTTTTATTTATCGTTCATTAGGGTGAATGACCTCAATTTAGAGTAAATAATCTAAAATAAACAGACTATTGTTGTTCTACTTTCGATTTTTCTATTATATACGACCTAGATATGAAATAACAACCCAAATAATATCAGGAACACACCTATCACTGCCCAAATCGCTCCAGTCACGCCCGTTGTAGTATAAATACCGCCCTATTGAAGAAATGCTATGTTTGTACTTCCTTGTCACACCTACATCCACCCATAAGGACTAAATCCCGCCCAAATCGCTCCAGTCACGCCCGTTGAAGTATAAATACCGCCCTATTGAAGAAATGCTATGTTTGTACCTCCTTGTCACACCTACATCCACCCATAAGGACTAAATCCCGCCCAAAACTGATATAGACGTTTTATTTATCGTTCATTAGGGTGAATGACCTCAATTTAGAGTAAATAATCTAAAATAAACAGACTATTGTTGTTCTACTTTCGATTTTTCTATTATATACGACCTAGATATGAAATAACAAAACAAATAATATCAGGAACACACCTATCACTGCCCAAATCGCTGTAGTCACGCCCGTTGAAGTATAAATACCGCCCTATTGAAGAAATGCTATGTTTGTACCTCCTTCTCACACCTACATCCACCCATAAGGACTAAATCCCGCCCAAAACTGATATAGACGTTTTATTTATCGTTCATTAGGGTGAATGACCTCAATTTAGAGTAAATAATCTAAAATAAACAGACTATTGTTGTTCTACTTTCGATTTTTCTATTATATACGACCTAGATATGAAATAACAACTTAAATAATATCAGGAACACACCTATCACTGCCCAAATCGCTCCAGTCACGCCCGTTGAAGTATAAATACCGCCCTATTGAAGAAATGCTATGTTTGTACTTTCTTCTCACACCTACATCCACCCATAAGGACTAAATCCCGCCCAAAACTGATATAGACGTTTTATTTATCGTTCATTTGGGTGAATGACCTCAATTTAGAGTAAATAATCTAAAATAAACAGACTATTGTTGTTCTACTTTCGATTTTTCTATTATATACGATCTAGATATGAAATAACAACCCAAATAATATCAGGAACACACCTATCACTGCCCAAATCGCTCCAGTCACGCCCGTTGTAGTATAAATACCGCCCTATTGAAGAAATGCTATGTTTGTACTTCCTTGTCACACCTACATCCACCCATAAGGACTAAATCCCGCCCAAAACTGATATAGACGTTTTATTTATCGTTCATTAGGGTGAATGACCTCAATTTAGAGTAAATAATCTAAAATAAACAGACTATTGTTGTTCTACTTTCGATTTTTCTATTATATACGACCTAGATATGAAATAACAACCCAAATAATATCAGGAACACACCTATCACTGCCCAAATCGCTCCAGTCACGCCCGTTGTAGTATAAATACCGCCCTATTGAAGAAATGCTATGTTTGTACTTCCTTGTCACACCTACATCCACCCATAAGGACTAAATCCCGCCCAAATCGCTCCAGTCACGCCCGTTGAAGTATAAATACCGCCCTATTGAAGAAATGCTATGTTTGTACCTCCTTCTCACACCTACATCCACCCATAAGGACTAAATCCCGCCCAAAACTGATATAGACGTTTTATTTATCGTTCATTAGGGTGAATGACCTCAATTTAGAGTAAATAATCTAAAATAAACAGACTATTGTTGTTCTACTTTCGATTTTTCTATTATATACGACCTAGATATGAAATAACAAAACAAATAATATCAGGAACACACCTATCACTGCCCAAATCGCTGTAGTCACGCCCGTTGAAGTATAAATACCGCCCTATTGAAGAAATGCTATGTTTGTACCTCCTTCTCACACCTACATCCACCCATAAGGACTAAATCCCGCCCAAAACTGATATAGACGTTTTATTTATCGTTCATTAGGGTGAATGACCTCAATTTAGAGTAAATAATCTAAAATAAACAGACTATTGTTGTTCTACTTTCGAGTTTTCTATTATATACGACCTAGATATGAAATAACAAAACAAATAATATCAGGAACACACCTATCACTGCCCAAATCGCTCCAGTCACGCCCGTTGAAGTATAAATACCGCCCTACTGAAGAAATGCTATGTTTGTACCTCCTTCTCACACCTACATCCACCCATAAGGACTAAATCCCGCCCAAAACCGATATAGACGTTTTATTTATCGTTCATTAGGGTGAATGACCTCAATTTAGAGTAAATAATCTAAAATAAACAGACTATTGTTGTTCTACTTTCGATTTTTCTATTATATACGACCTAGATATGAAATAACAAAACAAATAATATCAGGAACACACCTATCACTGCCCAAATCGCTCCAGTCACGCCCGTTGAAGTATAAATACCGCCCTATTGAAGAAATGCTATGTTTGTACCTCCTTCTCACACCTACATCCACCCATAAGGACTAAATCCCGCCCAAAACTGATATAGACGTTTTATTTATCGTTCATTAGGGTGAATGACCTCAATTTAGAGTAAATAATCTAAAATAAACAGACTATTGTTGTTCTACTTTCGATTTTTCTATTATATACGACCTAGATATGAAATAACAAAACAAATAATATCAGGAACACACCTATCACTGCCCAAATCGCTGTAGTCACGCCCGTTGAAGTATAAATACCGCCCTATTGAAGAATTGCTATGTTTGTACCTCCTTCTCACACCTACATCCACCCATAAGGACTAAATCCCGCCCAAAACTGATATAGACGTTTTATTTATCGTTCATTAGGGTGAATGACCTCAATTTAGAGTAAATAATCAAAAATAAACAGACTATTGTTGTTCTACTTTCGATTTTTCTAATATATACGATCTAGATATGAAATAACAACTTAAATAATATCAGGAACACACCTATCACTGCCCAAATCGCTGCAGTCACGCCCGTTGAAGTATAAATACCGCCCTATTGAAGAAATGCTATGTTTGTACCTCCTTCTCACACCTACATCCACCCATAAGGACTAAATCCCGCCCAAAACTGATATATACGTTTTATTTATCGTTCATTAGGGCGAATGACCTCAATTTAGAGTAAATAATCTAAAATAAACAGCTACACCTGGTTCCAGAACCCAGCAAATCTAATGGGTTCAGTCACATGGTGAGGATACATCGCATCTCTACCGCTTCTATCCTCGCATTGGAGGATCTCTTTACATCTCTGCAGTAACACTGAGGTATGTCTGATCATTAACCTGCCCAATCTGCTTTGCTTTCGTGTCTTGTATCCAGCTACTAATACCTCCAAACAACCCTATCCCGGTCTATTGGATGCAGGTAGAAGGCAAAGAGACATCGCATCTCCGCCGCTTCTATCCTCGTATTGGAGGATCTCCTCACTTCTCTGCAGTAACACTTAGGCCTGTCTGATCCTTAACATGCCCAATCTGCTTTGCTTCAGTGTCTTGTAGCTACAAATACCTTCAAACACACCCACCCCCCGTCTATTGGATGCAGTCAGAAGGCGAAGAGACATCGAATCTCCGCCGGTTCTATCCTCAGATTGGAGGATCTCTACAAATCTCTGCAGGAAAATTTAGGTTTGGTTACAGCATTAACTTTTCACGTATCTCTTACACCTCATCTATCTCCTTTATAATTCTTGTGTGTGGATGCTTTTAATTCTTTGTTTATGAGAAGGCACGAGAAGGAAAAGGGAAGGCGCCAATAAATACATGTCAATGCTCATGGATGTACATATTTATTCTATCCTTTACAATAGCGCATGGAATCGGAATTTTATCTTCAGCTGTGCCAGGAGCTAGACTCGGCGTCTTATTCTAGATACCCAAACCTAGTTATATTGTGTGTGTAATAGTCTTATTGTTTTTATTACGTATATTATTTTATAATTACAATTTGTTGTGTACAAATAGTATAAATGTGTATGTGTATCAGTTTATGTTTTAAATATAATACCCTAATCAAACACACACACACACACACACACAAATACACACACACACACACACACACGTTCACAGACACACACACACACAAATACACACACTCACACATACACATACAATTTTATATTGTTGAAGCCTTCAGTAAACCAACAACACTAAGCTAATATCCATTTTTGTTACAGGTGACCCCTGAAGACATCTGACCGCATATAATAAACCTGTACCCCAGTGGTTCCCAAACGTTTAACCCGTGGCTCCCTCGAGGTAAAATGTATTTATTGGGATGCTTCTACAGAAAATTCGCTTTACTTTGTTTCTAATAACGTATTACGTAATTCTTTTAGCGCTGTTCTTCATACAGTAGAAGCACATAGCCTATAACGGTGTATTCTTTAAAATTTCTTTTAATAACATATTGGGAATTTATTTTCAAAGAATTTTTACACAAAGAAAACAATACAAATTTAGAATGAATGAGAAAAAATGCAATTTATTTAAATACAGAGAATAGCTTAGTCTAGGGACGCTGGTTCCGCTTCTCTGCGTCGTTGCCTTCGCCATGCCCGCTGCTTATTCAGCCACCGGCGTTTAGTCCTGAGCTCTTTTTCCACGTCATCTCTCATAAGGTCTTCGTAGAGTTTAATGTTGCCATCTGCGCAATTGTTGTCCTTAACGCAGACTCCAGGAGCTAGCACGAGCTCAGTAATTTCCTTAAACGATGTCGCAAGCTCGTCGTCCGGGATCAGCCCAAACAGATGTCGTCAGCTTCCTGGGAGTCCCAAAAGGGATACTTCTCCTTCAGCTCCTCGACACGGGCCGGCTAGGTCTTTAGCCTACGGCGGCGACGCCAGACTCTCTCCCAACCGGTAGCCACAGCAGAGGGATCCTCCCTGTACTCGGTGTTGCGGTACTTCCTCTTACGAGGGGGAGCAGTCTTTTTGGATACCGCAACAGTACCCGGCGGCGACGACAACGACGACGCAGCCTCTTTGCTGTCCGCAGGTGTTGGCGGCAGCACCTCGGGGGAGACTGGAGGTCCCCCGAGGACCTGGCGATCGCTTTTCGGTGCGGGCGTCTGCTTCTGTCTCTTCTGTCGGCGGGGCCAGGACTCGTGCTTGGTAGACTTCTTGGACCTGGAGGTCCTCCTCGCAGGCCACTGGAACGGGCAGGAAGTCCTGGCGACACGGCACCAACAGTGGTAGACACCCATCTGCATCGGTCTGCTTGCAGCACATGGTGAATGCAGGGACTCTCTCGTGTCTTGTGGAGAGTCAAAGTGCAGATCCACACAACATTAAGCTGATAAGAACTGTAAAATTAGCCAATAGACGGATGGTTTAGACCTAACATCAACCATTACAAGAATTCTACAAGGAAACGAAGACCCTTGCTGTATAGTAAGTAGTTCTCTACTCTTAAACAAATTATTTTATCATTTTACTGCTACAACATTGTGATTCGTCCACGATATTTTTAATTTAATCGTTCAATTCTGAAGCGCCCCTGATAATGATGTGTACGCCAACGGCCACACCATGTTGGATATACCGGTTCTCGTCCATCACCGAAGTCAAGCAACATTGGGCGTGGTTAGTACTTGGATGGGTGGTAATGATGTGTACCCCCTCCTCAGGTAGTCACGGCGCACACTTTGGGAACCACTGCTTGGAAACTATTTGTATATTATATTTTTCTTCAAATTGTATTCTAGTATTCAAAATGTACTTGAAAATGTGTGACATGTTATTATAAATGGTATTATTGTTCTTATTACTATTATTATTATCATGATTGTTACTACTATACTGTTTTGTAATCATGTATGAAGATAATGTAAAACGTATTGAAAAAATAAAAAAGATTGATATATTTTCTGACGATTTATTTCATACTTTCACCCTAATGTGTCTGATGAAAAATATGTTTAATCGAAATGATATATAAAAAAGTTTGTCATAGACCACTTCACGTATTATATGCTCCTGATACATGGAAACGAATTTTAGAAAGTTTAGATTTTTCTAATCTGACCAAAAGTATGAACCAAATAATTATGGTAAGATCAACAACCTCTTTTCTCATTATAGTATCCTGATACTTCGTGGTGAGAGCTTTACAAAATTTTATTTTAAGAAAGTATCAGGAGAATATGAGATCATAAGAGGTATATCGAATACCTCTTGTAACATTATAGTCTCCTGATACTTCATGGTAAAGAATTTTAAAATTTTACTTCCACAATGTAACAGGAGAATATAAGATGTTAGGAGGTATACGTCAACCTCTTGTAACATTATAGTCTCCTGATACTTTGGTGTGTTGCATAAAGTGTCAAAAAGTATCAGGAGCATATAAGATATGAAGAGGTAGGCGGTCAACCCACCCAGTAGGTGCTGCTATCTGGTTGTAGAAAAATTAACTATGTAAAAGAGAACCTTGTTTGTGCTGCTATCTGGTTGTAAAAAATGTAACTATTTGTAAGATGACCTTGTATGTGCTGCTATCTTTACTAGCAAAATCTAACTTGTAATAGTTATATTAAGGATATAATTCATACTAACTAAATATTCATCTATTTATTATGTAATAGGAAAATGGACAATAAATGAGACAATACTTTGCTGTAATTTTCAAATTTTATTACTATACTCAAAATACATATTTATATATTTACAGGTCATAAAATATTTTAAATAGCATTTAATTTATACAATAACATACTAATGTAAAATAACAGTCACATAATATATTATTTTAAATTGAAGCTTAATTTCCTTTTGAAATTCAGGCCCACTGTGTTCATTTTCATAGCATCGTTCTGGAACAAAAAATATAATCAATTACCATGTGTTCATTACAAATTAGTGTAAAGTGTATGTGTTGAGGGTAATTTTTGATTTCATAATTGCTCCTTTTATTCAAATAAATACACTACAAAACTATAAACAAATATTTATATAACAAAATGCGACTCCTAATCCTATGCAGCCCAACATTAAAATGTAATTATTTAGTTAAACCCAGATTACTTCAACTTTGGCGATCTGAGAGTTCTAGACCGTCTTAAACGTGCTGCCGCAGGTCAGAGGCTGTGACACACAAGGAGTTGTAAACAACTGTGAGCCTTTAGGCAATCCTTTTGGTGTTACGGTCGCCAGGTCCTGCAACATATATGCTGCTGAGATACAAGGAGTTGCAAACACGGCTGAGCCTTTAGCCATATATCTTTGTGTTACGGTCGCCATGTCCAGCAAAGTGCTGTAACGTGAATGCTGCTGAGACACAAGGAGTTGCAAACACTGCTGAGCCCTTAGCCATCCATCTTTGTATTATGGTTGCCATGTCCAGCAAGGTGCTGCAACAGGTCCGCTGCTGTGACACACAAGGAGTTGCAAACACTGCTGAGTCTTTAGGCATCCATCTTTGTGTTACGGTCGCCATGTCCTGCAAGGTGCTGCAACAGGTATGCTGCTGAGACACAGGGAGTTGCAAACACTGCTGAGTCTTTAGCCATCCATCTTTGTATCACGGTTGCCATGTCCTGCAAGGTGCTGCAACAGGTATGCTGCTGAGACAGAAGAAGTTGCAAACACTGCTGAGCCTTTAGGCATCCATCTTTGTGTTACGGTCGCCATGTCCTGCAAGGTGCTGCAACAGGTACTGCTGAGACACAGGGAGTTGCAAACACTGCTGAGTCTTTAGCCATCCATCTTTGTATCACGGTTGCCATGTCCTGCAAGGTGCTGCAACAGGTATGCTGCTGAGACACAGGGAGTTGCAAACACTGCTGAGTCTTTAGCCATCCATCTTTGTATCACGGTTGCCATGTCCTGCAAGGTGCTGCAACAGGTATGCTGCTGAGACACAGGGAGTTGCAAACACCGCTGAGCCTTTAGCCATATATCTTTGTGTTACGGTCGCCATGTTCTGCAAGGTGCTGCAACAGGTATGCTGCTGAGACACAGAGTTGCAAACACTGCTGAGTCTTTAGCCATCCATCTTTGTATCACGGTTGCCATGTCCTGCAAGGTGCTGCAACAGGTATGCTGCTGAGACAGAAGAAGTTGCAAACACTGCTGAGCCTTTAGCCATCCATCTTTGTATTATGGTTGCCATGTCCAGCAAGGTGCTGCAACAGGTACTGCTGAGACACAGGGAGTTGCAAACACCGCTGAGCCTTTAGCCATATATCTTTGTGTTACGGTCGCCATGTCCTGCAAGGTGCTGCAACAGGTATGCTGCTGAGACACAAGTAGTTGCAAACACTGCTGATCCTTTAGCCATCCATCTTTGTATCACGGTTGCCATGTCCTGCAAGGTGCTGCAACAGGTATGCTGCTGAGACACAAGGAGTTGCAAACACTGCTGAGCCTTTAGCCATCCATCTTTGTATCACGGTTGCCATGTTCTGCAAGGTGCTGCAACAGGTCCGCTGCTGTGACAGAAGAAGTTGCAAACACCGCTGAGCCTTTAGCCATCCATCTTTGTATCACGGTTGCCATGTCCTGCAAGGTGCTGCAACAGGTATGCTGCTGAGACACAAGGAGTTGCAAACACTGCTGAGCCTTTAGCCATCCATCTTTGTATCACGGTTGCCATGTTCTGCAAGGTGCTGCAACAGGTCCGCTGCTGTGACAGAAGAAGTTGCAAACACCGCTGAGCCTTTAGCCATATATCTTTGTGTTACGGTCGCCATGTCCTGCAAGGTGCTGCAACAGGTACTGCTGAGACACAGGGAGTTGCAAACACCGCTGAGTCTTTAGCCATCCATCTTTGTATCACGGTTGCCATGTTCTGCAAGGTGCTGCAACAGGTCCGCTGCTGTGACAGAAGAAGTTGCAAACACCGCTGAGCCTTTAGCCATATATCTTTGTGTTACGGTCGCCATGTCCTGCAAGGTGCTGCAACAGGTATGCTGCTGAGACACAAGGAGTTGCAAACACTGCTGAGCCTTTAGCCATCCATCTTTGTATCACGGTTGCCATGTTCTGCAAGGTGCTGCAACAGGTCCGCTGCTGTGACAGAAGAAGTTGCAAACACCGCTGAGCCTTTAGCCATATATCTTTGTGTTACGGTCGCCATGTCCTGCAAGGTGCTGCAACAGGTACTGCTGAGACACAGGGAGTTGCAAACACCGCTGAGTCTTTAGCCATCCATCTTTGTATCACGGTTGCCATGTTCTGCAAGGTGCTGCAACAGGTCCGCTGCTGTGACAGAAGAAGTTGCAAACACCGCTGAGCCTTTAGCCATATATCTTTGTGTTACGGTCGCCATGTCCTGCAAGGTGCTGCAACAGGTATGCTGCTGAGACACAAGGAGTTGCAAACACTGCTGAGCCTTTAGCCATCCATCTTTGTATCACGGTTGCCATGTTCTGCAAGGTGCTGCAACAGGTCCGCAGCTGTGACAGAAGAAGTTGCAAACACCGCTGAGCCTTTAGCCATCCATCTTTGTATCACGATCGCCATGTCCTGCAAGGTGCTGCAACAGGTATGAGGCTGAGACACAAGGAGTTGCAAACACTGCTGAGCCTTTATGGCCTGATGGGCCTATTATAATTATAGGACCCATCAAAATACCAGCCTATATAATTATTTCCTTATTATTCCTTTTAAGAGTATGGTCTTGCAATGACATTAAAAAAAATAATTAAGACAAGATGTACGCCTACGCCATTTATAAGAAAAAAATACTTTTGGTATTTCCCTATATATTTTTCTGATTACAATGCTATATAATGCACATACATTATATTTGCATTTAACACACACAAAATATATATTCAATATTAGCAAATATTTACATTACACCTAAGAATTGGTCGATACAAGAGCGTACACGTACAGCTCTCATTATATACATATTACTGAATAATTCTGTTGGTAAATATTACTTTCATATGTTTGTTAACCTGCAAATAGTTATTATTTAGCAAATGATAAGGAAGATAAGGTAGACCTTTTCTACTGTTTTTAGGTTTGTGTTTTTACGATTAGAGGTTTCTACTAAGTGGGAACTGTGAAGGAATATTCTAAATGTGTTTGAGTTTCTTAAGTATTGTGTTTTCTCCAACAGACAGTCTTCAAAACTACTACGGTTAAGCCATTAAAAAGAATAAAGGTTATTTACAGAAAAAGTTATCGACAGAAATTATTTCTGGGAAACATATTTCATATAACGTCGACAGACGAGAAACCCAAACTAATCTTTGCAATGAGTCTTGGTGTGGATGTAAAAAACCTCCAAAATATACTAAGTACAAACATAAAAATCAGGAATTACCAAAGCCTTACTTGCTCAGAGAATGTTTACGCGAATGCACTCAAACCGTTACTAAGAGCTTTTACTCTGTCAGACTTTGTTGGCTTCCATACCTCACAATGTGGAGCCCTAAATCCTGTAATAGTTGTAATTAGGCCTCTTTACCAGGTATTACCAAAGCCTAACTTGTTCAGAGAATGTTTACGCAGATGCACTCAAACCGTCACTGACAGCTTTTACTCTGTCAGACTTTGTTGGCTTCCAAACCTCACAATGTGGAACCCTAAATCCTGTAATAGTTGTAATTAGGCCTCTTTACCAGGTATTACCAAAGCCTAACTTGTTCAGAGAATGATTACACTGATACACTCAAACCGTCACTGACAGCTTTTACTCTGTCAGACTTTGTTGGCTTCCAAACCTCACAATGTGGAGCCCTAGATGCTGTAATAGTTGTAATTAGGCCTCTTTACCAGGTATTACCAAAGCCTAACTTGTTCAGAGAATGATTACACTGATACACTCAAACCGTCACTGACAGCTTTTACTCTGTCAGACTTTGTTGGCTTCCAAACCTCACAATGTGGAGCCCTAGATGCTGTAATAGTTGTAATTAGGCCTCTTTACCAGGAATTACCAAAGCCTAACTTGCTCAGAGAATGTTTACGCAGATGCACTCAAACCGTTACTAAGAGCTTTTACTCTGTCTTACTTTGTTGGCTTCCAAACCTCACAATGTGGAGCCCTAAATCCTGTAATAGTTGTAATTAGGCCTCTTTACCAGGTATTACCAAAGCCTAACTTGCTCAGAGAATGTTAAAGCGGATACACTCAAACCGTCGCTGAGAGCTTTTACTCTGTCATACTTTGTTGGCTTCCAAACCTCACAATGTGGAGCCCTAAATCCTGTAATAGTTGTAATTAGGCCTCTTTACCAGGTATTACCAAAGCCTAACTTGCTCAGAGAATATTAAAGCGGATACACTCAAACCGTCGCTGATAGCTTTTACTCTGTCATACTTTGTTGGCTTCCAAACCTTACAAAGTGGAGCCTTAGATGCTGTAATAGTTGCAATTAGGCCTCTTTATCACGAAATACCAAAGCCTAACATGCTCAGAGAATGTTTACGCGGATGCACTCAAACCGTCACTGAGAGCTTTTACTCTGTCATACTTTGTTGGCTTCCAAACCTCACAATGTGGAGCCCTAGATGCTGTAATAGTTGTAATTAGGCCTCTTTACCAGGTATTACCAAAGCCTAACTTGCTCAGAGAATGTTTACGCGGATGCACTCAAACCGTCACATAGAGCTTTTACTTTCTTGACTTCCAAACCTTACAATGTGGAGCCCTAGATGCTGTAATGGTTGCAATTAAGCCTCTTTACCAGGAATTACCAAAGCCTAACTTACTCAGAGAATGTTTACGCGGATGCACTCAAACCGTCACTGAGAGCTTTTACTCTGTCATACTTTGTTGGCTTCCAAACCTCACAATGTGGAGCCCTAGATGCTGTAATAGTTGTAATTAGGCCTCTTTACCAGGTATTACCAAAGCCTAACTTGTTCAGAGAATGTTTACACTGATACACTCAAACCGTCGCTGAGAGCTTTTACTCTGTCATACTTTGTTGGCTTCCAAACCTCACAATGTGGAGCCCTAGATGCTGTAATAGTTGTAATTAGGCCTCTTTACCAGGTATTACCAAAGCCTAACTTGCTCAGAGAATGTTTACGCGGATGCACTCAAACCGTCACATAGAGCTTTTACTTTCTTGACTTCCAAACCTTACAATGTGGAGCCCTAGATGCTGTAATGGTTGCAATTAAGCCTCTTTACCAGGAATTACCAAAGCCTAACTTACTCAGAGAATGTTTACACGGATGCACTCAAACCGTCACTGAGAGCTTTTACTCTGTCATACTTTGTTGGCTTCCAAACCTCACAATGTGGAGCCCTAGATGCTGTAATAGTTGTAATTAGGCCTCTTTACCAGGTATTACCAAAGCCTAACTTGTTCAGAGAATGTTTACACTGATACACTCAAACCGTCGCTGAGAGCTTTTACTCTGTCTTAATTTGTTGGCTTCCAAACCTCACAATGTGGAGCCCTAGATGCTGTAATAGTTGTAATTAAGCCTCTTTACCAGGAATTACCAAAGACTAACTTGCTCAGAGAATGTTTACGCGGATGCACTCAAACCGTCACTGAGAGCTTTTACTCTGTTTACTTTGTTGGCTTCCATACCTCACAATGTGGAGCCCTAGATGCTGTAATAGTTGTAATTAAACCTCTTTACCAGGAACTACCAAAGCATAACTTGTTCAGAGAATGTTTACACGGATGCACTCAAACCGTCACTGAGAGCTTTTACTCTGTCATACTTTGTTGGCTTCCAAACCTGACAATGTAGAGCCCTAGATGCTGTAATAGTTGTAATTAAACCTCTTTACCAGGAACTACCAAAGCATAACTTGTTCAGAGAATGATTACACTGATACACTCAAACCGTCACTGAGAGCTTTTACTCTGTCAGACTTTGTTGGCTTCCAAACCTTACAAAGTGGAGCCTTAGATGCTGTAATAGTTGCAATTAGGCCTCTTTATCACGAAATACCAAAGCCTAACTTGCTCAGAGAATGTTTACGCGGATGCACTCAAACCGTCACTGAGAGCTTTTACTCTGTCATACTTTGTTGGCTTCCAAACCTCACAATGTGGAGCCCTAAATCCTGTAATAGTTGTAATTAGGCCTCTTTACCAGGTATTACCAAAGCCTAACTTGTTCAGAGAATGTTTACACTGATACACTCAAACCGTCGCTGAGAGCTTTTACTCTGTCTTACTTTGTTGGCTTCCAAACCTCACAATGTGGAGCCCTAGATGCTGTAATAGTTGTAATTAAGCCTCTTTACCAGGAATTACCAAAGACTAACTTGCTCAGAGAATGTTTACGCGGATGCACTCAAACCGTCACTGAGAGCTTTTACTCTGTCATACTTTGTTGGCTTCCATACCTCACAATGTGGAGCCCTAGATGCTGTAATAGTTGTAATTAAACCTCTTTACCAGGAACTACCAAAGCATAACTTGTTCAGAGAATGTTTACACGGATGCACTCAAACCGTCACTGAGAGCTTTTACTCTGTCATACTTTGTTGGCTTCCAAACCTGACAATGTAGAGCCCTAGATGCTGTAATAGTTGTAATTAAACCTCTTTACCAGGAACTACCAAAGCATAACTTGTTCAGAGAATGATTACACTGATACACTCAAACCGTCACTGAGAGCTTTTACTCTGTCAGACTTTGTTGGCTTCCAAACCTTACAAAGTGGAGCCTTAGATGCTGTAATAGTTGCAATTAGGCCTCTTTATCACGAAATACCAAAGCCTAACTTGCTCAGAGAATGTTTACGCGGATGCACTCAAACCGTCACTGAGAGCTTTTACTCTGTCATACTTTGTTGGCTTCCAAACCTTACAAAGTGGAGCCTTAGATTCTGTTATTACCTTCAGTGAAGGCAACAGAGGAAGGATTGCTGCGTTACAGAGCCTTGTACTTAGAACAGGCTTGAACCGTTTAAAAATTCTGCATTTAACTGACATTAGGCTTACAAGGGGAATACAAGCCGAAATTGCAAACAGACTAGACCAATAAAGAGCCACATAACTTTCCGGGACGGCGAAAAAAAGTATTTGATGCAGAAAAGAAGCAAGAATTAAATTATGAAACTGGATTGTTTTGAACATAAATAAACCTGTGTGCAAGCACCTTTGTTTCCACTTCCAATTTACCAAAAATCTATATTTTTGACCTAAATGCCCCATTAACCCACAGACAGCATGACTAAGCCACGTCACATTTTTACATATTAGGCCTATAATATACATATATATACAGAATCCTTGCTAATTTCATAAACAATGCTTACAGAAAGTTATTTAAAAGGTCATATAGCCTAAAATTTACATTAGAAATATACACATTTAAAAAAGTTACATTTTATATAGTATTTAGGGAACTAAATTTAAAATAACAGGGTTTAAACGCAATTATCTAAATATAGAATAACTGGTAAAAATGTCATTGTGATATCTTTAGCATTTTCTGAGATAATGGGACAAACATAACCTCCAAATAACATGTGTTGCATAGGGAGGTACGTCTCCCCTAGAAATGTTTGTTTAAGTATAAATAAGACGGTTGGAATTAAAGGCCAATAACTGCAGAGTTATTGTAGGATGTTGCAGATTAGAATATAGGCCGATTATATAACCTAATTATTTGTAACCCATTATAATAAGTAAAAGGCAATCCTTTCAAACGTTAAACACAACTTTACAATAGTTTTTTACAAATCTTTATTTAAAAATTCTTTAATTTGCAGAATTTACAAACTAAGGAATCAATTAAAAGCAAATATCCTACATTCTGCTCAGCTACTAAACTTTATTCATAACAGTAAATTGTAACCAAATTAAAGTTATAAAAATATATAGCCTATACGGCCACGTTAATAAATATCTTACATTTTTGTTTAGCTGTTTAGGGTTAGGCCTACATGAGTTACTAATTAGTGTCTGTCATTACTAAATTAAAACTTCGTTGTAAATACAAGAAACTTACATTCAGTTTTAAAGAATCTAAAGTTAAATTTATGCAGCAATTTAAACAAATAATGTAACATTAAATTTACTCACTTAAATATCAACAGTTCTGAATAATTCCCAGTTATATTACAACAATCATACATCGCACTCACGTTCGTTTACAATTATTTGTGAGTTGGAAAATATAACCTTAAACTATCACAACATTAGTGAATAAAACAGCTGATCCATTGTTGGCCAGATTAACTTCTAGAACTGTATGACGAGGAATTTGTTTGAAGATTTATGTGAACACTGAAAGATACTGCACTCACTTTGAAGTGGTAGGAATTAGTTTAATCTACGAATTAAATACAACAATGTGGTTTTGGTTAAGTTAGGGGCAACTACAGCGATATAATGAATGAAATAATAATTCTGAAATCCATTTCCCTACTTACAAACAATATGAGGTTCTTTTAAAAAATCATTTAATGTAATATATTACAAAACAAGAAATAATTTTGTAGAAACTCTATGCTGCTATGCACAGTTACCAAATTCTATTAAAGACAAGATTTATAAAAACAATAACGCCAATAACTACGGGCTAAGTAGTTTGTCACAGTTGCGTATAATACAAATAAAATCAGCAAACTTGCACATTCAAGGATACAACCCTTAGGAAGGGCACCCTTCTCTTTACACGCGTATTTGGAGGGTTCTGGGGTGTCATAATTCCTAATTACTGTTATGTTTTGATATTATCCGCAGTAATTTGGTTTAGTTAGAATGTCTAAAAGCCGCAATAGTTTGTACTGAATATAGTTAAATGTGTTGGTTCAAACCTGAAGTCTAAAAAATTTAGTCTAAGAATCAAGATGTTTATAAATAAAAGAAGGAAGCAGTGTAAAGTTGTATAAAGGGAAAGAGACAGATAGCAACATACCTTAAAGCCTTGACAACTCATCCCATGGAGTCCCCGAAGGAAGATGGTGTGTTATCCAAAACGCAAAGTCCATCCCCACTATCTGCCGGGCTCTTGCGCTGGTTCTGTAAAATGTACAAGTTACCTTATATTATTTATCATCATGTCACTGTCTCTGGCATGAGGGAAGTTATATAGTTAGTAACATGACTTAGGCCTTCATGATAGTGTGTACCTTGTTATATGTGAGGCTTAGAATTATTTAGTAATTTTCTTTGTCAGACTTAAAATGTGGGGTTATTTTGGTTTTGTTCCCTTAAATTCCTTCTATTAGTTCACAATCTCCTTGTATGTATCGTGTTCAAATTTTCAATCGTTATTAAAATGAATTTTATTCATCCACTCAAGATTTGCCATATATGTTTACAATTTCGCAACTATGGTTAGTTAAATGTTTAAAAATAAATTAGAAAGTTAGCATGTAGGATCCTTACATTGACCATTGCGAGTTTCAGGACACAATATGAACAAATAAAAAGAAAGTATTATTGCACAAATATAAAAACTTATGTACAAAGTTTGGTAAACCTTGGGATACTTTTAAAAACTAGGAACTAAAGGACACCTCAGAGGTTAGAAATGAATTTAACGCCGAGACCACTTCAAGTAGTTCACGTAGATTGTATTACGTAGCTCCTCAGATATGTCTAAATACGTAGTGTTGCCGATGTGCAAGCGGGTACTTATGAGCTACGAGTTTCCCTTATGTTTACGTCGGACTTTCCCATGGTAACCTAACGCACCTGACGGCTGTAAGCAAAACCACCTGTACTATTGCTTCTCGGGTGGATACATTCGGCGACTGCTATTTCTCGCGCTTGTGCGAAGTGCGGCCTTCAGCTTGGTCCTTACTCTACACTCTGGACCGTATCCAGGACCCAATTACAGCCCGAAGAAGTCCTTGTTACAGGCGTGAATCTACATCTTCCACAGTTCCCAATGTATTTACATTGTTTTAGTGTATTTTAGGCGATGTTATGAAGTGATGGTAATAATCCATTCATAATACACACTGACTTACAATTTTTAAAATATATCGATTCAAAATCGTTTCGAAGCCAATGCCGTTATCATCCGTTGATGGCATCAGTTTGTAATAGTTATACCTCACAGGTGATGCCATTATAAAAGGAAATTAATAAATTATTACTCGCGATTCAATGTGGATTATCAGTAATTACAAGATAAATATAAGATATAAAAACGTACAAATACATCCATAATTTTAACTAAACAGTTTTTTCAAACCCGCACAAATATTTAACATGGTTAAACTGGTTCTGCCACTTAGGATAGAGTGACCTTGAAATAATATTTTTGGAGTACGTATTACTTAATCGAACGGAAATATGTAGTAGAATCATCATTTAGCCCGCAATACTATTTACTCGTATTATTCTTGCGAAATATACCGGAAGACATAGATTTAGGTGACAACAGATAGATATTGCCTTGGAGGTAGGGAATTGGTTATTCTACGAATTAAATAATTTCTGCTTATTCTACTAATTGTCGTTATTGAGAAGTTATGGGAAATAATAAATAACAAATTTGGATTATTCTACAGCCAATCGCAGTCAAATTGGAGTTGCACATCTGCAATCTTGTATGACCTTATTACTTTATTTTTATTAATAAGATAATAATTAATTTTATTATTGTCTTATAGTTTGAGGGTAGATGTGAGGTTTAGTATGAAGCTAATTTAGCAGCTCAGCTAGTAAGCAGAATTCACAACGGTAACAAACAGTTTACTCTAAATCTTACTACACACTAGTTTATTAACACAAACAGGCTAGTTTCGGCGACGATGTCACCTTCATCAGTGTTAGGCAACGTTTGTGGCCGATGTTTAAAAGTAAAATGTCTACATATCTATGGTAGTATATTATTTTGTCTGTATGTTTGTTGTTCTACAGAACGTATTGTTATTCGAAGAGGTTGGGGAATATTCCAGCTAGGTACCTGAGACGGAGAATCCCATTGGCAGGCCATCGTTATGCGTATAGAATTTGTGTTATGAGTTTGGTGAGTGTGATGATTTCTAGGGTGGGTTTTTGTGGAGTTTTTTTGTTGTCAGTAAGTTTTCTAGTGTTTGAAGTGTTTGTTTAATGGGTACGTTGATGTTTAAGTTTTTTTATGACGAATGACGCTATGATGGAGTTGTTTGGTACATAGATGGCTTTAATTTTGTGGATCAGGCCAATGTCATTGTGTATGGATGTGTAGTTCTTAACGTTCGTGTATTTGGCTAGATTATGTAAAGGTGCTGCGTGTGGTTTGTTATTGCGGGATGTGTGTTTTGTTTGTAAGGATTTTCTTGTTCTGCTTTCATGATTTCAGTGAATTTGCTCAAGTGATTTTTAATTTGAGTTTGATATTTTTTTATAGGGACTAAAGGGAGTTCGGTCATGTTGTTTTTTGTCATGTATTTATTTACTTTATTGGCAACGTCTTAAAGGCGCATTATTACTCTAGAAGAGCCTTTATCTGTTTTAAAATATTGAGCTTAGTTGGTCGTGATGTGTATAATGGATTTAAGGGATGTGTGTTTATTAGTTGTGCTTGTTTTAAAGTTTAATGTGTTTATGATGGACATTTTATATTCAATGCCTTATCCAATGTATTCATGGCGGATGGATTCCGTGCTTTGTATTGCTGTCTCAGTGTCCAAACTTTTGTTTGTAATTGTATTTTTGGGGTGAGAGACTTATTCAAGTCATTTGTTTAAGTCTTAATTAGTTTATATTAAAGTCGATGTTTATGGAGGTTACTGTGCGTAGGTAAAACCTGTGGTGGGTGTAAATGTGTTGTTTTGCGTCAGAGTTTTGTTTGTGTCTGATGCTCTGTTGCTGTCTGTGTGTGTGTGCTTTGGTGTATTGGACGGTTTCTCCGAGTACTAATTGCAAAGTATCAACGATTATGTTCAATTATTGTTTATGTAGGTCATTAAATAAAACCCATACAACAAACTTTACTTGTAAATATTTATCAAATATTTTAAAAAATAAACAAATAAAACACATCTATAGAATCAATCAAAAAATATAGTCGGGAAATTGGAAAAATAATATAAAATTAATTATTGTAAAAATATAACAATATTTTCGTGTAAAGATATTAACAATGACTGAAGTGTGGTTACCTGGTAACACGCGTTGTGGTTACATTATTGTTTCCATGGAAAGATTCATTGTTCCTGGAGTTTATTTGTCGCTAGAAAAAAGGTAATTTTATCTAGGTGTATATCCAAATTATTATATGTTTAATAATAGCATAAACCTGACATAAATGGAATTAATTTTTTTCAGACTTTGTACCAGGTTTTTGGGATTATTTTCACTTTGCTTGTTTCATCTTATTATTTTCATCCTCACAACTATTCTCATACATTACAGCAAACATAACCAACCCATGAACTCACCTTCTTGCAGTTTACGGTGCGGAGAGGCTCTGGGGGTCTCCTAGGATTTTCCGGGTGGCTTTTTTAAAATCATTCTCTGCTTGACTCACCAATAGTCTGCAAATGCAATAACAACATTAATTGTTTCCATCTATAACTTAGTATTACACTATGCGAGGTTCACTTTTCTGGTTAGTATCTTATAGAACTTTTGAAGATAAACGTTTTTCTGTTTTTAATAAGATTTTATCGGATGTTGGTATTAAATGTTTTACTTTAGATTTTTTACTTACACATTTCTTGTTAAAAGCCTCGAATTATACTAAAGCAAGACATTAATATTTATTTCGTTTCCTAAATATTACACACAAATAAATATAGCATGTAACACATTACGTAAACATTTCCAATAACACTGTAGTGTTCATCTCTGCTTTATATCTAAATACATAGTTTTAGGTTTGTGATTTTTTTTCCTAATTTTTACACACTTTTTTAAACAGGTGTTTTGGGAAATGTCCTACACTGGTGTTAAATATTTCTTTTCACACCAAATGCCCTTCAAAACCAAATGTATTTTGTAACACAAACAATGTTATTCTTTTGCAGGTTTCCCCAAGGACCTATATCCCAAAGCTTTATGCTTAAAGCAGTCATAGCCAATTAGCACAGCCATTACACACACATTTAACCTATAGACCTATAGGTTAACAATTTAATAACAAATGTAACATATTTACATGCTGCGAATGTTTGCTGTAACGCATTGTAACCACGAAAGAAAACCAGTTATAAACTAAATTTTCTCTTATCCCAAGTGGTTTGGTGTGCATGTGTGCGCGTGGCTGTGTGTGCGCGTGTGGGTGTGCGTGTGCGTATGCATGTGCGTGTGCTCAGAAAAAATGCTGTTTGATGGTTTAAAAGCCAAAATTTAATACATGGTAAAAAAAAATTTAATTAAAAAAATATTCAAATGAAATGTAACAATACTAAAGGAGTGTTAATTATAAAACAAATTGTTACGGTAAAGCCAAATCATTTTAATAGATTTTAAAATTTAATCGCAAAGATCAAAGTCGAAGAATGACTTATTCAAGTCATTTGTTTAAGTCTTAATTAGTTTACATTACGTACGAAGTTTATAGTGTTTATTGTGCGTGGATAAAACTGGTTGTTGGTGTAAAAGTGTTATTATAATGTGTTGAGAGTTATGTTTGTGTCTGATGCTCTGTTGCTGTCTTTGTGTATATTCTTTGGTGTATTGAACGATATATTTGAATACTTATTGCATAATATCAACGATTATGTTCAACTATTGTTTTTATAGGTTATTAAGTAAAACCCATACATCCAACTTTACATGTAATTATTTGAGCGTTTTAGGATATCAAATATTTAAAAAAACTAAACAAATAAAACACATCTATAAAATCAATCAAAAACAAAACACGCCCAATAAAAAAAATGTGTGTGTGTGTGTACGTGCGAGAGAAAGAGAGAAAGAGAGAGAGAGGGGGACAGCATTCAACTCAGTGCCATGCACCCAGTTTAAGCGCTCCATACAAACTCACAAATAATACAAACACGAAAGAAAATATCTTCCACGACAATGCGATCCTTACTGTTCTCGTGGATTTAAGAACGAATCATACTTCCAGCTGTTTAGTTTTAAGAAATATTTACACAAAATGTCATTATATTCGCTACACCTTCCCCACAAAATGTAGGATTATTCATCACAACTGTGTAAAATTGCACAAAACCTGTCTGAAATTATTGCGTAGATTGTAAAAATGGATGCCTGATATTTTCTAGAATACCCAATTTAAGCTTTTCCAAAATCTAAATCCATGAATTACAAATGGCAGCACCAGGCTACAAAATTACTTTTGCGTACATACATAAGGTAAATGCTTTAAGGGTTTAATAAGCAGTAGAAATATAAAGTTAATATAAAATCTCGCCTGAGAAATGCATTATCTTCCCTATAACATCATTATTGGCTAAAATCTGGTTATAAAAGCTCACAAAATTATACATATATGTTTCAGCAGCACTACAAGTTGTCTTCTTTGTGCGATTATAACATGACAAAGTTACTTGTGAAATGTAAATATTTCTTCCTATATGGTTAATGTAAAATACTTGCCTTAATAGAAAACCATAAAGGCAACCCTCTAACTGAACAAATTATTATAAACTAATTACACAAATTTTCAATTTTAAAACCTTCAGACAAATGCGAAAACCACTAAATTCTTTACAATTCTAGTCCAGTAAGAAAAGATAAAATAAACGCACTGGTCGAATAAACACAGCTGACTGCCCGATTCCTTTGCAGTCCAAAGTCTAGATTGTAGCGATAAGAATTTGTTACTCTAGTTGGCTGAGGCCGCCTCGACATTCTACCTTTAGTTTGTTTACTCTAGACATTACATTGAAGTGAATGTGGCAACATAGCTTGGTTGTATTATAAGTTAGCAGTTCAATTTATTGTCTTTTATGTCCATAATTGGGAAATCTAATCTGTAAATAAGTTTTATATATCGAATCCTGTTACATTCGTGAAACTGAATTAATTCAACCATTAATTATTCTACCAAAGCCAACAAAATTTGGTTCAGAATAGATTATATTAAAGAACATGTTGGAAAGGCATCATTTTTATTGACATTTTAACAAAGTCTGGATGAAATCGATTTTGAACAAAATAACTATTTATTACATTTTCTCCATATTGCACTTTAAAATATACTCAACGAAAAAAGTTTGTTTCCCTAGAATTATGATTAATTTTAAACTTTTTAGATTGTCCTGCCATTATTATGGTAATTGATAAAATTATAAATTTTCTGTAATTTAAACTTGACCAATCAGTTTCACTATTACGGGCAGAGGACGGCTTTGTGGCCGAAGCACTGACGACAACCTGGAGCATAATTGCTTAGGACGACCTAAAAAAGGGCTGCCAGGACTTCAGGTGAAAGGGTGGTAAGTATGGGAAGGTCTGAGCACTTGGTAGGATTTTCTGACCACATTTATTTGTCGGGGAAGAACTGATCAGGAACGGCTACATTCTTTCAAATGTTATCTAATACAATTTTTAATTTTTTAAAAGGAATAGCCTTAATAGCAGAAATTAAAAAAATTGTATATTATAAATTAAAAATGTCACCTGGTCGTATTCGGGAATGGTCCATCCACCACGGGGAATCTTAGAGTACGCTGTAAGTGTTTTTTTCTAAACAGGGGGTAGGAGCGCCGATGACGGTGAACCAGTCATCGTTATCTTTTTCCCGTGCATCATTTAATTCAAGACCTGTTTTATATTTTATTTAGTTTGGAAAACATAATAATAATATTTGAGAAGAATTAAACGTAGACAAAACGTAATGACCCTAATCAAATGAAATACCGTATTCATTTAAAAACGTAATATTTTTAAACATTTTTATACCATACACAAAATATAGTTGAAATGCATTAGTTAGGAATTAACCTATCCGTAAAGTAGATAAATCACGAGGAAGGTAAAAACAGAAGGAAACTAAACTGAGTAAAATCTTGTTTTGAAATATTTATCCTTATTAAGTAGTTATCCCGGTACTTGAGAAAATAAAAATATTTAAATATTGCAAACTGTTGGTCAATACAATTATTCAAGGCTTTATACCTAAGGTAAAGGCGTTGCAAGGTCTTCGTATTCATTTGAGATGTCTCCAACAGTAACGCTCTCCTCATTAGACGTACCTGTGTCGTCGACTCCGAGGTTCACGATCACTCGGGCCATTGCGTCTTCAACAACGCTGTCTCTCATCCAGTAAAACCTTCCCAGTCTCCTTCAAGACCCTTTTTCACCAATTCCTTCAGTGTTTAAATGCATATTTCTCCTTTGGTATTGTTCTGTCGCACAAAGTACTTTAGCTTACTCCAAGCCGGTTCTATAGCGTTCAAGTCACACATGTAAGGAGGTAAACGTATCACTTGATGCCCGGGTTTTGTAGCCAGTCAAGCATGTCCTTCTTGAGGCTTGACTTTGATGGAGGTTTATCCATTTCCTTGTTGTGGTAAGGAGCATTGTCCATTACCACGGATGAGTTCAATGGGAAGTTGGGAATTACCTTTTCTTCAATCCACTTTGAAAAATTTGAGAAGTTTATGTATCCGCGGCAATCTCCTGTGGATAGGTCAGCTCGGAAAACCAGTCCTGCCTCCTACAAAAACCCGTCTCGGAGCCTACATGAACAACTATTAAACGTTTTGAAGCTCTCTCTTCCAACGACTCTCCCATCATGGCTCTGCCAACATTTTGCAAAAGTCAGATTGCTATCTACCACTGTCTCGTCTAGATAAACTATCTCTCTTACTTTTCGGCTTTTCCTCCCGTCCTGTAAAAAACGGAACCTCCAGTTAACAATGTCTGGTCTTTCTATTAATATTTTCGTTTATTGTTGCACTTTTTCCACTTAAAGTCCATCTCTTACAGCACTCTTAAGGATCTGTCACTCCATTCAAAATGTATTTTCTCCCTTAAAACTGTTAAAATAATTCCATCAGGCGGAACTGTGTTTTTGTCGAGGTAAAAGCCCTGTATTACGTCTAAAATTACACGGCGATGGAACGAGTCCACTGCACAATTGCGCTGGTCGGATCGTTTACGTTTATTAGCTGGAGTTGTTAATTTTTCTTAGTTACTGTTTTTATTTTATTTCCTGATGCGCTTCATGGTAGGCACAGTACTGGGAGGCTCTTTCAGTGGCTTTTCTTAGAGGAGAGGAGGCTGGGGTTTATTTCCCAGCTTCCTGTTCGCACACTTTAATAACGTCTCTCCCTTCCCGTTCACTGCTGCCAATAGCCTTTCCATTTTTAACTCAAAATGTACATTATAAATTGTACTGAATATCTTATCAAAATAGAAAAACTACCGAATCACAAAACTATCTACTTACTAAAATATAACTATAAAACTACAGTCCCGTTAGTTTATGTGTAGGTCTGGAATACACCGACAGCGCATGCGCAGAGCTCATTTCTTCACCACGGCTCTTCTCGTGCGCCGGTGACAGTAACTACCAACTTCATAACGTCGTATATCCCTAGTATAAGCCCTGATGCTTTGTGCCAGCTGGCGAGCAGCTCCAGTGGTGCGTAAGCTTTCAAGGTCTGTACGATAAAGGACTATAAAGCAGTCACAACCCAAAGGGTCTACGAAATAGCAAACAAACGTAACCACTAATTTGAAACTTTCTTCATTCATATTTAATAAGGCATGCGTTCTTAGCATATGTATATATATGCTAACTTTCGAAGGTTTACGGGCCCAGACGTTGTCCAGGATGTTGTAAGGGAGCGTGAATCTGGAAACTGGAGTTGTGATTATGGATGTGAAAGCTATTAATTCATACAAATCTTGTACAAATTTTAAATCTGTCATCAGGCTACACGGCGATGCATGTTAAATTTGTAAAACCAAAAACAGAGGTTAAACATATAGATTTTCTTCTTTCGTTTTGCATTAAACAACCTCTTGTTGGAAAGATGTGCAGAGATATGGCTGTTATAACAAAGGCTTGCATCGCCGAAACCTGTAAATGTAAAATCAGGTTGTATTTTTATCACAACACACGCGTATAATTTTTAAACCATTCAAGATAACAAGCCTAAAATTGCATAAATCGTTTCTCATTCATTCCTCATTGTCTGATGTACATATAAACTTATTTTTAAATAAATAAGTACCAGAAAAAGTAAAGTTAAAAACTGTTTACACCTTTATACAACTATAAAGATGAAAAACTTTAAGAATCAAATTGTGTAAATTTAAGCTTGATATCTTGGAACGGTTCAAGATTTGTACGCGTTTAAGGTGATAAATACCGCCAAACTACATTTTCAGGTTGCACTAGCAAGGCTTTTTAAAACAGCCACAACTCTGCAAATATTTAGCGCAACCAAATTGTCCCTATACTCAATGAAACAGAAGGTCTATATTAATATTCAATGCCTTCAATTTTTAAATATATAATTAACAGTTTTTCAGTAATTGGATAAAGAAAACGATTAACTTTCGACTTTGTACTGCATAAAGGATTCTTTATCTAATAGTTCAGAATAAATCCGCTTGACAGCAGTATCTGACGGTTCGTTGTAACAGTAATTTACTTACACAAAAATGCAAACAACTTTAAAACTATTCAAAATTCTGAAAAACTATTAGCACCATGTTGTTCTCCGTTAAATTATGCAACTGTCTATGTATATTACAAAAAAATCTGATTTCACCTCTGTTTTATTAGTTCGCTTTCCGTCATATCTGTCTGCCTGTCAGAGTAGAATTTTGCAATCGAGTTTAAACTAATTTTATCAATGAGCTGGAGACTTGGAATTTTAAATATAGGTCAGAATTAGATGACAATGCCATATTCACTAGGTTTCTTATCTCAAATCCAATTTGGAAGATGAGCTAGAGACTTGGAAGTTTTCAAATATATGTGGGAACTAAATAATAACCTGATATTTCTTCTGTTAATGGTCCACAAGATTCTTTGAACAAATTAAATTTGATTTAGGAGCTACAGGCATGAAATTCTACTTACAGGCCAGGAATGGATGACAATGCCACATTTACTAGCATTAGGTTTGTCTAACCACATTAGATTTGCTAGTGTGGACGTGTGTTACAGCAGAACTTGTGCACATGTACCTGTATGCGTGTGTAGGGTGTCCCGCGACAAGTTTAACGTATAATTGCATTTTCACGTGCGTTTGGTGATGGTGAAGAGTGTCCTGGCTTTTCCCCGGCATACTAGCATATAGTAGTGTGCGGAGCGTGTGAGTGAGTGTTGTGACAATCTTTACAAAGGTTAAAGTGACGGCTACTCAATGAGAAGACACTTAGTGACTTTCTGTCTATTCATTGGAAGCCTTTACATAGCAGAACACAATGCAACCAAACACACAATTATTCGTACATTACAGCAAACATAAGCAGCCCATCAACTCGCCTTAGCGCAGGGCACGATGCGGGGGGGGGATTTCCCAAGTCGTCCTCTGCTTGCCTCACCACCACTTGCGGTAGGGATACTAACCGCATGTGCATGTGAGATAGAGGTAGCTCGCTAGAGGAGGGCTGGGCGGGTTTTGGGGGCCCAGAACAGTTTTGAAATAAAGAATTATGTTCGCCTCTATAAAACCCTTTTACAGGTTTATGTTCACTATGCTGTCTGTCATTAAAGTAACCTATAGGCTACATTACCCTATCACTTGAATTACCTTTTGAAAATAACAATATTTTTCTTTAACGAAAAGTATTCATTAGGATTTTACTATGTAATTGTCTATTTATTCCCTTCTTTTCATGTTTACTTAAAGACTGTAAAAGATATTTTTAGAATGACAACCGAGAATAAAAATACAAGATTTCTTCTTTAGTTTCGTATAAGAAACATCTTGTTGGGTTGAATATTTCCAGAGATGTGACAGTTTGTAAATAAAAACCTTGCATTCGTCAATCTTGGAAATGTTAATTCAGGCTATGGTCTACATAGACTAAATCAGACACACTAGACATAGACAAAGACTGCTTGAGACCACGTTCCAACCATACGACCAACCAGCTGATGCAGCCGTTACAGCTAAAGTAGATTTAGAAACAGCACAGTTTGCCTACTGCCCTACATTAGAGCCAAACACTGACACTACAATCACAGAGATAAAGTGGGCAATCTCACAAACAAACTCCAGGAAAGCTCCTGGACCAGACACCATCACCAACACAACGCTGAAAAACCTCACGGAGAAAGCGATCATTTATCTGTCAAACATCTACAATGCTATACTCCAGGCACAGCACTTCCCAGACGCTTGGAAGGAGGCCAAGATCTTGGTCTTCCCCAAACCGGGAAAAAAACTCAGCATGTTGAATACGATGGGCAAGGTATTTGAAAAAATATTGCTCAAATGTATCTACAGGAATATCCACACACACAACATACTGAAGCCAGAGTAACTTGGCTCTAGGACAAAACACTTGGCCAAGCATCAGCTGATGAGAGTTGTGGAGCATGCAACTATGGGTTTCAACAATTACTACTCGACTAGGGAAGTCTTCCTGGGCATTGAAAAGGATTTTGACCGGGTCTAGCACAACAAACTCTTAGAGAAACTTCGTCACTATGGCTTTCCAGACGGGCTCATACACCTAGTTAGCTCATACCGCAAGTTTATTGTTGATGTAGACCAAGCTCAATCTACACTACAGACTATACGGGCCGGAGTCCCTCAGGGCTCAATTATTGGGCCCGTATTGTTCAACATCTACATCAACGACATACTGACAACAGTCAACACACAAGTGGCCATATTTGCAGATGACCACCTCACAGTACTAAAATCATGGCTGAGCTACTCAGAGAGTTAAAGTGAACGTGGCCAAGTACCAGGCTCTGCTTCTCTCCAAACATAGGACACACAAACTCAACACACCTAAACTCAGTACACAAGCCACCTAAACAAATAATCTGCAAAGGAATTGCAGGGGCAAAGCTTCAAGTGTGGTATTAAAGACATATTTTAATTCTTGAATTTTGTAGTATTCATTAGACACTGATGAAGACTGGCATACCGCGATCGAAAACGTTCTGCCTTAGTAAGTTTTAACAAATTTACTAAATTCAAAGTTCGGATAGTCATTAACTATTATTTAAGTGATTAAAATATATTTCAAGGTGTCTTTAGGTAAGAAGCTATTAAAGTTAGCTAGAATGCAAATGGAGGGGAAAATAATGAAAAAATAGAAAATTATCAATGCTAACAATGTG
>JBAIZL010000005.1:69106183-69198683 GCA_036971475.1 Prosapia bicincta | reverse complement strand
TTCATTTCAATATTTTGCCTTCCTACAAAACATACAGGCAGTGTTTATTTCTGAATTTATTTATTTCAATTAGTATTGACATAAAAAGACTGTTATACTTAGTCGATATATACATAAATATTTTGACAAAATATTATATACAGGAGTCCCGGAGGCACTTTCACGAGTCCCCATACTTCTACGGCTTCTATTAACAAATGGTTTCAGGTTAGGCGCCTTCACAAAAGTTTCAATTCAACACAATGACTCGTTTAGATTCTGTATCCAGCTGCCCCACTGATGGTGCAATAGACTTGTATCTCCTGCCAATGTATTCAGGAACACTGGGAAATGCATAAAACCTTTCTGGCATATCTATGTTCAGGAAACACAAAGTTAATCCCCACAGAACGCTAACACCACTCGCCACTAATCCTGAGGCAAGTGCGCTCGGCAAGCATAACGTGGGCCATTGCTGCAGATTGGCAACGCAAAGCAAAACGCTTAAGCTTACTCGCCGAGTGTGGGCGTATTATAGTTAAGGTAAGCACTTTTCAGTTGTTTACAATCTTTAAATCCAAATTTCCTTTCTGTGTATTTTATATGCATTTTTATACAACGCGTTATTCTATCATTTTTATTTTTGGCTACTTTTAAAGCATTTCCTACAAAACTCCCCAATACGGAATTTTATAGTCTCATGGTATAGCCTAGAATCTAGAGCTATTGTGTTACAAGGGGAAAAGCGGGCGTAACAAACAAAAAATATTTCATAATAAAACTCCAGCCTTGGATTAAAACTTACTGACCTAGTTGTGTCTTTTCATTAAAAGCCTTTACATAGCAGAGCACAATGCAACCAAATACCCAACTACTCATTAATTACAGCAAACATAAGCAACCCATCAACTCACCTTTGCGCACTGCACGTTGCAGGGGGCTCTAAGGAGCTCTGAGGGGCTCTGGGGTGCTTTCTCAAGTCATCCTCTGCTTGGCTCACCATCAGTTTACACTGCAAATTTTAATAATAACATTTTATGCTCGCCTCTATAAGCCTCTTCTACATAAGTTTATGTTCACTATGTTGTCTCTGGCATTACAGCAACTTATAGGCCTCATTGCTCTCTCACTAGATTTACCCTTTGTAAATAACAATGTTTATATTTTACGAGAAATATTCATTAGGATTTTAGCATTGAATTGTCCATTTACTCACATGTTTTTGATCACTTTAATTTTACGAAATTTCCATAATGTTATACAAAAAAACACTTGTAACATAAACACGTAGCAAACATTTCAAAAAAAAAATTGTTTTACTTCCAACAAAACCTATCGAATTTGTGTTCATTTTACTTTTTTAAGCACGTTTTTTCGGATAAAATTTCTCAAATTTGTATTTAAGCACAACCCTATTTAAATATTCTTTGATTTATTATGTAAATGGAAAATCTTTGTTTTATTAAAATCAATAAAGAAAACTTTACAACTAATATCAAGACTAATTTAATAAATACTTGACCAAGTGAATACATTCGTTCCTAATACGAAGCTAACCCTCTACTCGTTGAATGTTAGAATATTTTGAAACGCGTCAGCAAGTAAGCAATTGCGTATTGAATATTTTTAAACGCGTCAGCAAGTAAGCTATTGCGTATTGAATATTTTGAAACGCGTCAGCAAGTAAGCTATTGCGTATTGAATATTTTTAAACGCGTCAGCAAGTAAGCTATTGCGTATTGAATATTTTGAAACGCGTCAGCAAGTAAGCTATTGCGTATTGAATATTTCGAAACGCGTCAGCAAGTAAGCAATTGCGTATTGAATATTTTTAAACGCGTCAGCAAGTAAGCTATTGCGTACTGAATATTTTGAAACGCATCAGCAAGTAAGCAATTGCGTATTGAATATTTTTAAACGCGTCAGCAAGTAAGCTATTGCGTATTGAATATTTTAAAACGCGTCAGCAAGTAAGCAATTGCGTATTGAATATTTTTAAACGCGTCAGCAAGTAAGCTATTGCGTATTGAATATTTTGAAACGCGTCAGCAAGTAAGCAATGGCGCATTGAATATTTTGAAACGCGTCAGCAAGTAAGCAATGGCGCATTGAATATTTTTAAACGCGTCAACAAGTAAGCAATGGCGTATTGAATATTTTGAAACGCGTCAGCAAGTAAGCAATGGCGCATTGAATATTTTGAAACGCGTCAGCAAGTAAGCTATTGTGTATTGAATATTTTGAAACGCGACAGCAAGTAAGCTATTGCGTATTGAATATTTTGAAACGCGGCAGCAAGTAAGCTATAGCGTATTGAATATTTTGAAACGCGTCAGCAAGTAAGCTATTGCGTATTGAATATTTTGAAACGCGTCAGCAAGTAAGCTATTGCGTATTGAATATTTCGAAACGCGTCAGCAAGTAAGCAATTGCGTATTGAATATTTTTAAACGCGTCAGCAAGTAAGCTATTGCGTACTGAATATTTTGAAACGCATCAGCAAGTAAGCAATTGCGTATTGAATATTTTTAAACGCGTCAGCAAGTAAGCTATTGCGTATTGAATATTTTAAAACGCGTCAGCAAGTAAGCAATTGCGTATTGAATATTTTTAAACGCGTCAGCAAGTAAGCTATTGCGTATTGAATATTTTGAAACGCGTCAGCAAGTAAGCAATGGCGCATTGAATATTTTGAAACGCGTCAGCAAGTAAGCAATGGCGCATTGAATATTTTTAAACGCGTCAACAAGTAAGCAATGGCGTATTGAATATTTTGAAACGCGTCAGCAAGTAAGCAATGGCGCATTGAATATTTTGAAACGCGTCAGCAAGTAAGCTATTGTGTATTGAATATTTTGAAACGCGACAGCAAGTAAGCTATTGCGTATTGAATATTTTGAAACGCGGCAGCAAGTAAGCTATTGCGTATTGAATATTTTGAAACGCGTCAGCAAGTAAGCTATTGCGTATTGAATATTTTGAAACGCGACAGCAAGTAAGCTATTGCGTATTGAATATTTTGAAACGCGTCAGCAAGTAAGCAATTGCGTATTGAATATTTTTAAACGCGTCAGCAAGTAAGCAATTGCGTATTGAATATTTTGAAACGTGTCAGCAAGTAAGCAATTGCTTATTGAATATTTTGAAACGCGTCAGAAAGTAAGCTATTGCGTATTGAATATTTTGAAACGCGACAGCAAGTAAGCTATTGCGTATTGAATATTTTGAAACGCGACAGCAAGTAAGCTATTGCGTATTGAATATTTTGAAACGCGACAGCAAGTAAGCAATTGCGTATTGAATGTTTTGAAACGCGTCAGCAAGTAAGCAATGGCGTATTGAATATTTTGAAACGCGTCAGCAAGTAAGCTATTGCGTATTGAATATTTTGAAACGCGACAGCATGTAAGCAATTGCGTATTGAATATTTTGAAACGCGACAGCAAGTAAGCAATTGCGTATTGAAGTTTTAAAACGCGACAGCAAGTAAGCAATTGCGTATTGAAGTTTTAAAACGCGTCAGCAAGTAAGCAATTGCGTATTGAATGTTTTGAAACGCGACAGCAAGTAAGCAATTGCGTATTGAAGTTTTAAAACGCGTCAGCAAGTAAGCAGTTGCGTATTGAATGTTTTGAAACGCGTCAGTAAGTAAGCAATTACGGATTCACTTAGTTAAGTATTTTTAAAATTAGTTTAATCAGTGAATTCAAGAATGATTACATCAAGCAAAACTTTAATATCAAGAATTATATAAGTAGAATACAGGCCTAACCTAATCATGTGTGCGCATTTAGGTAAGAGCCAAAACCACAAGAACTATAAACACTTAATATTATTGAATTTTATAGTCCATTGCGTTCATTGAATCTTATTGGTCATTTAAACAATAGTTTATGACTATCCGAACTTTTTATTTAGTAAATTTAACAAATTTACTAAATTCAAAGATCGGATAGTCATAAACTATTGTTTAAGTGTTTAATTACTTAGTATTAGATTAATTTATACTGATAGTTTTTCAGAATTATTTATTTTAAGAATTTTCGTAACAAGAAATCAAATTTTTTTGAGCAAATTATTTGGGTTACAAGAATAACTTAGTTTTGGTCATTAATATATACAAACCGCTTTGAGAATACGAGAAATTTAAATTCACTTTAAAGATTCTACAGATAAATATAAGCGGAAATTAAAACCGATATTTTCAACGGATCAGAACAGTTGTAACTTACATTGCTCTAAAAATACTTTGCACACGTGTTATGATATTTACAATTATTGGTAATTTGGAAAAGATAACCTCACACTACCTTAAAGCTCATATAAAGTATTTGCTAAGCATGCTTTGTAAGGAATAGAAATAATATCAAATAATACTTATCAAATACATTATCATTACTACAACATACATATAATTTTATATAGACTTAGGCTACATAAATGTGAATACGGCTTAATAAAATTATTTGTGTAATTTAAATCTGCTTCTTTATAACTGAAGTAAAATCTTTGGTTTGATAGAAACAATTTTACAAAACAATAGAGGAAACCTCAAAGATAATTAATATAAGAAACTAATTACACTTACTTTTAATCTGAAAACCTTCACACAATATGCCAAAATACCAAAGCTTCAATCTAATAAGAAAATATAACCTACAAGCTAATAAACGCACTGGTCGAATAAACAGCTGATTCTATTGTTGTTCAAAGTCTAGATCCCAGCGATAAGAATTCGTCACTCGAGTTGTCTGTGGCAGTCTCGACATTCTTCCTTTTGATTACTGACAAAGGTTAATACGTTGGCAATGAGTGTGACAACATGAATGGTTTGTTTTATATTTAGGCAGGTAAATTTATTGCGTTGTATATTTATGCGGCTTCACTGTAAATCTTGCATATGGAAACAAATTAAGAAGAATAAATATGACAAATATTTCAAGAAACATGAACACATCCGGATTGTTGATAAAAACCATGGACCCCCTTTCCCCCTCCCCCCCAAGTGACGTTTCCATATAATGGATAATCAATCCTAAAATTTAAAACTTTCCAAAAATAAAAAAGACGGGTGTAAATCTCTTATTAAAGAGCTTATGTACTTGGTACATCAATCCCGTTTCCTTCATTCGTGATAGGGATACTAACCGCATGCGCATGTGAGACGGAGGTAGCTCGCTAGAGGTTGGCTGCCACGAGGGCTGGGCGGGTTTTGGGGGCTCAGACCCGGGTAAAAAAAAAAAAAAATAATAATTTTTTTTAGCTACAATATAGCCAAACACTGACCCTACAATCACAGAGATAAAGTCGGCAATCTCACAAACTCCAGGAAAGTACCTAGACAAGACACTATCACCAACACAACGCTGAAGAAACCTGACGGAGAAAGCGATCGCAGACGTCCCCTATACATGTCCCTGACAGAGCCTCATTTATATATTAAAAAACGATTGAATTTTTTCATCCGGACATAAGACTAATAAACAGAAAATAGTAAATTAAATTTTAAAAATTTCAATAGTTTTTCATGGCCTTTTTACAATTTTGAGGGAGAATTGATAGAGTTTATGGATATATTTGTAATACTTGGAGAGAAAATAACTTGGGGTGCAGCCAGTAAATAATACATATAGACAATCCGGATGAATTGACAGCTGATTTCAAGGAATTGGAAATGGGATTCACTGTACTTTAATTCATTTACTCCTCCTTAACCATCATAATTACCTCCACTCCACGTTTTTCTCTTCAACTATTTCAAATATATCCAAAGCAACTAACAATTCTCCATAAAAATTGTAGAAGGGTCATTAAAAGTTATTTTATACTTTTTGGTTAGTTTTAAAAGCGTGGTATATTGAAGACACATTTATTTAATTTATTACTTTTCATTACAAATTAGGAAAATTTGAAAACTAGTGATAATGAGTATAAATGGAAAAACTTAATAATACTCACTGGGGTCCAAAATGCCATCAGCTTTAGATCTAAGCCACCAACCATACCTAATATAAGTTTACGGCATTAGACAAACCTTACATAACTTTCTATGAAGTACGTAGGTATATTTATATTAGATAGTATAATCCTTAAAGCAAATCTTCCACATGCAAGTTGTACAGGGCCTTATAAACAATATTTAAACCCAAAATAAACATCGAGGTTTTACATTTAGACTTACTATATACTGTTTTCATTATAAAAAGTATTTTATAGAACGAGACAAGGTGCGATGTATCACATAAACCCCCTCCATGTTCGCAATATACCTGACTTTATAAATAACGATGGGAACTTACCCTTATCTTATTTTGTAACCATAAAGGCTTTGTTATTGTTGCAGAACCTATAAGTAGGGGAGGCCAAGGCTAGTTGCCACACGGGTAAGTTGGCGCAGTGGCTTCTAATTCTATGTTAATGAGTTTACAACACTGACCGCTCGGTGATGTATTTCCCCACGTAACACAACAGTGTGGACGTAATCTGAGACCTGGATTCTTAGTTGTTTCATGAGTGTTTGGAATTGTTTGTTTTACAAAAAGTTAATTAATAATTTGTTACTACAAGTACCGTATTATTTTATAACACCATTGCTCTAGCTTCTTGGAGCACAAACCACGTCATTTGCCTTTTATCAAGCTACAAAATAAGTTGCTGTTGCATGCTTTTACTTACTTTGGTATAGAGCGAGATTAGTTCCACCCCAAGATAGCGTGACAGGGTAAGTTGGCGAAGTGGTCTGGGTGCATGTTGACGCATCACTTACTCACCACTTACCCTTCTTATTTCGCTACTAAAATCTAAGCTACTATATTTTGAATCTTACATAACAGAGAAGGACAGCCAAGAGCCGGGTGTTGTAGAGATTCACTGGCTTTCCCTGTAAGAGTGAACCGATTTGGCTTTAACTACTCCTGAAGACATTATGCTATTAAGAAAATTGTAGGAGGGCCAAGAAAACCTATTTTCTACTTTTTAGTCAGTTTTAAAAACGTAGTATATTGAAAAAAACATTTATTTAATTTATTATTTTACATTACAAATTAGGAAAAATTGAAAACTTAGTGATAATGAGTATAAATGGGTATAAATGAGTATAAAATGAAAAAACTTAGTGAGTTCCTTTGTTATTGAATAAAGATGTCGCATCAGGGGGTGATATATATAATACTCATTGGGGTCCAAAATGCCATCAGCTTTAGATCTAAGCCGCCAATCATCCCTAATATAAGTTTAAGGTATTAGACAAGCTTTAAATAACTTTCATAAGGGTTTGCAGGTGTATATATATATATATTAGACACTATAAACCTTAAGGGCAAATCGTCCTGATGCAACTTGTACAACCCACAACATTTAGGCGGGCCCTATAAACAATGCTGAAACCCAACATAAACCTCGATATTTCACAATTAGACTTACTCTATATTTTTTCATTTACAAAAAGTAGAACCAGACAAAGTGTGATGTATCACATAAACCCCCACCATGTCCGCAATATGCATTACTTTATAAATAATGATAGGAACTTACCCTTATCTGATTTTGTAACCATAATGGCCTTATTATTGTTGCAGAACCTAAACGTAGGGGAGACAAGACAGTTGTCACACGGGTAAGTTGGCGCAGTGGCGACAAATTCTAAGTTTAAGAGTTGACAGCACTGACCGGCTGTTGGAGTATTTGTCCTCGTACCACAACAGTGTATTTAAGAAATCCTTGTAACGTGAAAACCTGTAAATGTAAAATCAGGCATTGTTTTAATCACTTTAAACGTGTATAATTTACAAACCTGCCCTTATATCAATTTATTTCTGTAGGGACTTGTAGTGATATCTCTTCAAATATTCAACACAACAAACTGTTCCTTATACCACATGAGCCACTGAAAGCTTTAGTGGTGCAAGTCACTTTACTATAAAGGTAGTATACTGAGTATTGTTATGTACAGAAGAGGCATTGGGATTGCTGTTAGTACTTACCCTCACATAGTGTACAGAACTCCATTCCCCTTGTGGCCACCAACAACAAATGTTTGTTATCAAACACAAAGGCAATTATTTGACTTTGAGAACCTATTTAATAGAGCTGTACAGAGAGTATGTATGTGTGAAATGGTGGACTTCACAATTTACCCTTTAAAAAAATACTACGTACGAAAAGAAGTTTTAAGTTGAAGTTGAAAACAAGAAAGTTTTACTCAGATACAACTTCATCTGAAAGTTGAAAAGACTCTGTGCTCGAAAAAGAAGGGTCTCTTACGTTTAGTGATGCTGACGATAACTGGCCTTTTTTTCTACTTGAAAAAACATTGTGATAGGAGATTGTTTTTTTTTATTTCGCTGAAGACTTGCAGAAGAGGCTACATGGCATCCGAACTCTTTCTGATGACTTTAATTCCACATTCCATAAGTGGGCCGAAATCCATTATTTGTTCTTTCAAACCTTTTTAGCATCCAGAAACCTTCTCCAAATTCTTCCTGTGTCATGGACACATGACATGGATCAGAGATGGCTGTTTACGATTTACGAACGGTTGAACATTAACTATTCTCCAATTCTTAGCGTGACAGCATACCGCGGATACGGAGGCACAACTGTACTTGCCTGTAAAAATCCCCCGTCAGGATGATATAATAAAAGACAAAACTGCAAATAGTATAAAGCCTACCTTTCAAATCCATTTTTGGTCATTTATAAAATATGATTTTCCGGTTCCAGAAGTTGTCGCATGTTTTCCTTTCCGAAGCCTGTTCCTGACGTCTGCATCTGTCACCTGGAAAATGTTTTTATAATTTCAATCATATTGATATTTATAAAAGAACATTATCAAACATAACAATGGTAATAAGGATACGTTTGTATTCTACAAAACTACAAGGTTCTATGAAGTAATTAGAAGTAATACCATAAAATACTTTGCTCAACAAAACGGCTACCAACACACACTCATAGATAACATACTCAGAAAAAAAAATTAGACATGAACACCATCAAATGGCCATGCAGACAAACCACACAAAAAACAACAAATACATATCCCTCACGTGCCACAGTAAAAACACACACAAAATAACCTCCACATTAAAAAAAACTCTATGACCAAATATTCTACAAAACAAGAAACACTTTAAGACATCACATACAACCTTTTCAAAAACAAACTGACAAATACAAACTATCAGGTATTTACAAATTAACTTGTAACGATTGACCCAACTATTACATCGGCCAAACCAGCAGGTCATTCTATACACGCTTCGAAGAACACATTACCCAAAGAAAACAAACAAACCCAAAATCCAGCTACGCAAAACACCTAAGAAACACTCAACACACACTCACACGGATATACATACTAATTTAAATATTTTACACACATTAAAACAAAATAAAAAACTAACAACCTTAGAAAAATACGAGATATAAAAACAACTCAACAGATGAAGAGAACATATTAAATGATCACGCACATTTTGAAGCCAACAGCCTTTTCCATTACATGACACACAACCAAAATATGCCACCCCATCCTACACTCATGAATCCATTTTTTATACCTAACCGATGCCACCAGTAGAGGGTTAGCTGCGTAAAAGGAACAAATGTTTTGAAACGCATCAGCAAGTAAGCAATTATGTGTTCACTTAGTTAAGTACTTTTTTAATATAGTATCAAAGAGTATGTATGATTTGTGTTGGGATTGATCGTTTAATATGTTTGTACTTTGTTTTTTTGTGTGTTTGTAAATTTCATATTGTTCTAGTGTGTTGAGATGTAGTCCTTTTTTGTTGACAAACTCTTGTACATTATACTCTTTGATTCTATCGAAAACCTGCCTTTAAAACCGTCACCACTTAACATAACAACTCCAAGCAAAAGGCACTGATGAAGTTCGTCATGAAAACGTTCTGTCTCAGTAAGTGTTTTCAAATTTACAAAATTTTAAGTTCGGATAGACATGAACTAATATTAAAAAGATTAATAAAGTTTCACCGAACGTAATGGACTACAAAATTCAAGAATACCAATATATGAAATAAAATTCAATTTATTAATAATTTTTAACTCAAAGTTACGGTCTGAGTTGACAAAGTGACACATCTCCCGAAACGACCGTCCTCAACAAGCAAAATAAGTGCTACTACAGGCAAGTTTAAAACATTTAAAAGTGTAAGTGTTTAAAACTTTGTATCAAACTTTGATCTAAGACACCTAAAACTTTCACAATAGTTACCAACAATAGCTAAAGTGAGACTCATATCTTATGAGTTTGTTATAATGATATGAATAGTGCAATTTAGTTAACACATAATTAATATTCTTACAATGCATAAAATACTGCCAACACAATATATTTTTTCTATATAAAGAATAGTTATAAATTTAACGTGGTAATATGTTAACTATCTGTGGAGATAATGATGGAACGAATGTGATTAGACAAAGTACAGGAACTGTTTTAATGTTTAATCTTCTTATATTATTAGCAATTTTCTTCTAAATACTTTTTTATAAGGTAAAAATAAAAAAATTATTATCCTTGCAACTATTAGTAGTCAAATACCCAGAATTATTATTACCAATATGATATTTATAAGTATTCAGCCCTAGTTTAAAATAAACCCACTTTTTAATATTGAAACCAAAAATGTTGCAATATTAAAATAAATATCTTTGACTCTTTATTTAGCCATAACTCTACATGTCTATCATTTATTTGAAAAAAAACATATAATAAATCAACTGATTATTGAAAACCTTTCGAAACCTTCCTGCTAACAGCATAATAACAATTCTAGGGAAAATAAAGCTAAATTACAGATAATATTCTACAATTGAGCTAAAATGTTTTTAATATTCTACATTATATTAGCCGAATCTGTAAATTAAACTAATCTTGTTTCTTGCGAGACTAATATGTAATTTTAAAAAAACTTGAAAAGGAAAAATAAATTCACCTGGTTGAAAGACTTAGTTTGCAATTGGTGGTGATGATTTAGGTGTTGGTGGTTCTGGTCGCTAATGCTGGTGGTTTATTAGATGGCAGTGGTCTTGATGAAAAGGAAGTAAGTATCTAAAAACAGGAATTTATTTATTTATTAAACAATTGTGTGTGTGTGTGAAATAGCAAAGATATAAAAATATTATAGTCAAGACATATTTTAAATATAGTATAATTACCTTCATATGTATTGATAGAAAACAGGTTGTTGAACGTTTAGCGTTACCCAGGGTGCACCACAGGGAGGCGCCCAACTTCACACCCCCTAACACAAACAAACAGGTTAACAATGAATTTATATCATGTATTTATACTATTAAAATAATTGTTATTATTAACGAAAATGCAGTTTATGTAATATTGTAAATATTTTGTGGTTTTAATTTAGAATATCTGTGCATTTCTTATAATGAACAATGTTTTCTATAAATTATAGAAACAAATACAAATTTTATATCAAGTTATAGTTTGTATAATGGTATTGATTAAGTTTGCCCAATGATTTTTCTTACCTGGAAAACAACCAAAACTTGATATTCAAATAAGAAGCAATTTATACAAACTAAAACAGCCTCACACTTTTAGTTTTAGTTACAAAATATTTCAGTGTTCCTTACTAGAACCAAAATAATATTTTATCATTTTCAGATCATTTCAAAATAAAAGTGTGTTGTTGAACAGTTTAAAAAATTTATTCTTATTTGCATCTATCCTGTTTAGTATTTTTAATGTTACATAATTTTCTTATTATTTAAAATAATTTTTTAGGCTGTTGAAGCAATAAAGTAACTATTTTGGAAAATAGCCGAGGAACACAAACAGAACACCACTCAGCACCTTACAATCACATAAAAGAAACAGGACACAAATACACAGACATTTATCATATCCTAGAAATCCTACACATTAACAAAAAAAAGGCCACATCTCAACACACTAGAACAATATGAAATTTTTCAGACACTCAAAAACACAAAGTACAAACTTATTAAACGAACAAACACAATAAAAATCACACATACTCTTTGATACTATCGAAAACCTGTCTTTAAAACCGCCACCGCTTGACTTGACATCTCCAAGCAGAAGACACTGATGAAGATCGCCACATAGTGATCGAAAACATTCTGTCTCAGTAAATTTAACCAAACTTACAAAATTAAAGTTCAGATAGTCATAAACTATTGTTAAAGTGGTTATTATTTATATTTCAAATGTATGGAAACATTTGCTTCTCCAGTCCACATTGTCAAGAAAGACAATAATCCTCAGAACAAAAGATTTCCTTGCTCAGTTTTATTTAATGTAACTAATATTGTACCTCTAAATCTTACTACACACTAGTTTATTAAAACAAACAAACTAATTTCGACGACAATGTCACCTTCATCAGTGTTTGGGTGTAGAATTTGTGTTATGAGTTTAGTGAGTGTGATGATTTCTTGGGTGAGTTTTTGTACAGTTTGGTTTGTTGTGAGCAAGTTTTCTAGTGTTTGAAGTGATTGTTTAATGGGTACGATGGTGTTTAAATTATTTATGTCGAATGACGATAGAGTGGAGTTGTGGGGTATATAGATGGCTTTAATTTTGTGGATTAGGCCAATGACATTGTGTATGGATCTGTGGTTATTAACGTTTGTGTGTGTATTTGGCTAGCTTACGTGAAGGCACTGCCGGATTTAGGAACAGGCAAATAAGGCGCGTGCCTATTGGCCCGTATCAAATGGGGGCCCGCTCCACAAAAAAATATTAGATTTTCAAATAGCTTGTCTGCAGCGAGTCGGCCATGAAGAGTCAGTGAATGCCGATAAAGCTAAAGACATGTTTCAAAGCTTCTTCATGTTCTTGGAAGAGAATGGTTTAGACATCAAGAACTGTTGTGGTCAATCCTATGATAATGCTAGTTCGATGAGTGGAAAATACAACGGCCTGCAAGCTTTAGTACGGCAAGAAAACGACCTGGCTTTGTGGGTACCATGTGCAGGACACTCGCTGAATCTAGCTGTGCAAGCTGCAGCTGGCTGCTGCCTCAGTGCTGACTGCTTTTTTGATTTCTTGGAGGAGCTGTTTGTATTTTTCACTTCTTCAACCAGTCGTTATAGGACTTTGACAGACTGCTTACAAAAAGCAAAACCTGCGAGTGAAAGCCCATACTTGTGCCAAAAAGAACGACGACAACACGGTGGTCATGCAGAGCTGATGCCACCAAAGCTCTTTTGAATGGCTACAGAGAGATACACAACACACTTTTTGGTATCTCAGGCGACCAAGAAGAGCCAGGTAAAGCCAGAGTATAAGCTCTGTGCTTGTTCAAAAAAATGGAAAAATTGGAAACAAGACTTTACACTGTATTTTGGAATGATATCTTGGGTCAAGTAAACAAAACAAGCGAAACTCTTCAAAACCCAAGGCTGGACATAAACACAGCTGCATCGTTACTCTTATACCTTAAAAGCTTGATAGAAAGTAAGTGAGATAGTTATGAGGAATACGAAGAGAGAGCCTCAGACTTAGATAATGGTGAAGTTGATGGTGACAAATATGAGGAAAAGTGCAAGCGCAAAACAAATGTACGTTTAGCTACAGTAGACAGTGCCCAAGCCCCAGAGGTAGATTTGAAACCTTCAAATAGGTTTAGAATAGGAAGTTTTATTCCTGTCATTGACGAATTAGAATGAGCATTACACAAGAGGCTGCAAGCTTACCAACAAGTTGATGCACAATTTGGGTTTCTCAGCAAATTGCATGAACTTTCTGTGGAAGAAATGCAGGTAGCGAGTAAGAAACTACTTACTTACTTACTTACTAGCCAACGCCCACTCTTGGCATTTCTGCCAGAGTAAGAAACTAGTGGGCATATATAACAACGATCTTGAATATGATCTTGAAAATGAACTGGTGCAGTTTAAGACCTTTTCTGAGCAGTATCGTGACTCTCCAAATTAAAATTAATAAAGAACAGACTCAGAACATCTATGACAGAAGATCGACTGAACATTTTATCTTTGCTAAGTATCGAAAATGATATCTTGAAGCAGGTTAATTATCATGGTGTATTAGTAACTTTACTCATTTAAAATTAAGGAGAAAACCAATCAGTAGTAGCTAATTAATTGTATAATGTATAACGTTTTGTAGTTAATTATTTTATCATAATCAAATAAAATACATATTATTAATGCAGTCCGACACTGTCGGTATTGTAATTAGGTTATATATATATATATTTAATATATAAATTAAATGTGACCAAAAGAAAAAAAAATTGTGTTATCATAATTAAATTAAGCATGTAAAATTATTTTGAAACAAACTAATGCATTTGTATTTGACGCTGTATTGAAAAGGACATTTCCTATAGGATGTATAAAGGTGCGTGATAGCTCTACTTGGTACTCGGTTGTACTTAAGTTTTTTCTCTCTCTCTCTCTCAGATTGCAGCCAAGACAAGACCTTCCTCTTGCCAGCGGGCGAAGGAATGATTAAATCATTTAATATGGATTAGTTATTTTTATTTATTTCAGAATTGTAGTTAATTAATTTTATTTTAATTTAAAATGTTAACGTTTTTATTTAAATTCAGTTTTAATATCGTGTGATTAATGAATAAACACAAATCACTAGCATGCAAGGATGTGTGCCCAGGATTCAGAAAGGTAGACATTTACAGTTGTTCTTACATTTTCAATACTATTTCTTTTCTACATTAATAATAATTTGATCAACTAATTAACCAATAAAGATTTCAAAATAATATGCAAATTATTTCAAAATTTTTGTCTTGAAAGTGTTTTAGTTTTGTGCAACGTGTTTTATCATGTATTTAAAGTGGTGAATAACTTGATGTCATAATTAGTTAATATTTTAAAATTTCAATTAAATTGCTTTATTAGTATGGACCTGTATTATCACATGGGAAATACCCCTATCTATCCAACATTTATTCATAAAATAAAAGTTTAAATTCTATATATATATATATATATATAAATACATTTTATTTAGTTGTTATTAAATTTCATTAAATGTTACACTGTCAACTATCACTGAATGTTTTTAGAAAAATTAAATTTTTTTTTTCATAATTAAACTTAATTGTCGTCTATTTATTAATCATTCACATGGTAATTGGTAACAAAGATAAATTTAATATGGTTGTACGTATTTTGAATTAAAGGTTTCTAAATAAATCAGTTGGATGGGGATATTCTATATTGCCAGAAACCCCCTAGGAAGGGCTCGCACCACAAGCTGAGTCTAGGGGGACACAGATCCTAAATCCGGCCCTGACTGAAGGTGCCTGCGTGTGGTTTATTATTGTGGAATGTGTGTTTTGTTTGTAATGTTTCTTTCGTTCTGGTTTCATGATTTCGGTGCATATGCTTAGGTGATTTTTAATTTGCGTTTGAGTTTTATGTGTAGGGACTAAATGGAATTCCGTTATGTTTGTTGTTTTCTGTCATGAATTTATTTATTTTATTGTCAACGTCTTGTTGGTGCATTATTACTATAGATCTGCCTTTTCTGTTTTAAAATATCGAGGTTGGTCGCTATTTGTATGATGGAAGGGTTGTGTGTTTATTAAATGTGCTTGGTTTAGTGTTTAGTGTGTTTATGATGGGGAATGGATTCCGTGCTTTGCATTGCTGTTTTGTGTGTCCAACCTTTTGTTTGTAGTTGTATTTTTGGGGCGAGAGCCTTATTCAAGTCATTTAAGTCCTAACTCGTTTATATTAAATTCGATGTTTATTGTGCGTAGATGAAACTGTTGGTGAGTGTAAATGTGTTATTTTCCGACGAGAGTTTTGTTTGTGTCTGATACTCTGTTGCTATCTTTGTGTATATTCTTTGGTGTATTGAACAATTTCTGCGAGTACTAATTGCAAAGTATCAACGATTATGTTCAATTATTGTTTATATAGGTCATTAAATAAAACCCATACAACAAACTATACTTGTATATATTTGAGGATTATAGGATATCAAATATTTTGAAAACTAAACAAATAAAACACATCTATATAATCAATCAAAAAATATAGTCGAGAAATGGGGAAAATAATATAAAATTATTTATTGTAAAAATATAACAGTATTTTCATGTAAAGATATTAACAATGACTGAAATGTGGTTGCCTGGTATCACGAGTTAAGGTTGCATTATTGTTTCCATGGAAAGATTCATTGTTCCTGGAGTTTAGGTTTGTAGCTAGTAAAATAGGTAATTTTATCGAGGTGTGTATCCAAAATATTATATGTTTAATAATAGCATAAACCTGACGTAAATGGATTTAATTTTTGCCAGACTTTGTAGCAGCTTTTTTAGATTATTTTCACTTTGCTTGTTTCATCTTATTATTTTCATCCTCACAACTATTCTCATACATTACAGCAAACATAACCAACCCATCAACTCACCTTCTTGCAGTTTACGGTGCGGGGACGCTCTGGGGGTCTCCTAGGATTTTCCGGGGCGCTCCGAGGTGACTTTTTTAAAATCATTCTCTGCCTGACTCACCAATAGTCTGCAAATGCAATAACAACATTAATTGTTCCCATCTATAACTTTGTATTACACTATGCGAGGTTCACTTTTCTGGTTAGTATCTTATACTGCTTTTGAAGATAAACGTTTTTCTGTTTTTAATAAGATTTTATCTAGGATGTTGGTATTAAATGTTTTACTTTAGATTTTTTAATTACACATTTCTTGTTAAAAAGCCTCGTTATACAAAAGCAAGACATCTATATTAAATTCGTTTCTTAAATATTACACACAAATAAATATAGCATGTAACACATTACGTAAACATTTCCAATAAAACCTACTGTAGTGTTCTTCTCTGCTTTATATCTAAATACATAATTTTAGGTATGTGATTATTTTCGTAATTTTTATACACTTTTTTAAACAGGATTTTTGGGAAGTCCTGTATTAACACTGGTGTTAAATACTTCTTTTTACACTAAATGGTCCCTCAAAGCCAAATGTATTTTATAACACAAACAATGTTATTCTTTGCAGGTTTTTGCAAGGACCTATATCCCAAAGCTCCATGCTTAAAGCAGTCATAGCCAATTACCACAACCTTTACACACACATTTAACCTATAGACCTATAGGTTAGCAATTTAATAACAAATGTAACATATTTACATGCTGCCAATTTTTGCTATAACACACTGGAACCAGGAAATAAAAAAAGTTATAAACGAAATTTTCTTTTATCCCAAGTGGTTTGGTGTGCATGTGTGCACGTGTTTGTGTGTGTGCTCAAACGGGCAAAAAATGCTGTTTGAAGGCTTAAAAGCCAAAATTTAATATATAAAATTTTTTTTTTTTTAATATTTAAATAAAATGTAGCAATACTAAAGGAATATTAATTATAAAACAAAGTGTTACGGTAAAGCCAAATCATTTTAAAATTTTAAAAACTAATCGCAAAGATCAAAGTCAAAGAAGATAGAGATAGGAGTGGGAAAAACGTTACAGATGGCAAATTGGAGTTAGTTGAATTTGAGACACCGGTCAGATTAGATATAGGAGCCAGAGAACAGGGACTGCGGGAGCAGGTGTTGTTTTTTAAGTTTTCTTTGGTATCATCCTGGCGGGCTACAGAGTTAATCCCTAACCTTGCCAAGAACAAAAACTGTTAGTACACATTTCTCAAAGTAAAATAACCGCAGTAGAACCATTCCGAATGGAACTCTCAAGTCACTGGAGAAAAGGGACTCATTGCAAGAACACAGGAGAAGGATATGGAACATTCCTGAACCATTCCAGGCGGGATCAGCATCCATTTGCTGGCAAAAGCAGGTGACTGAAGATGACATCTTCCTTCAAAGGCAAGACCAATCCAGTCATACTAATTTTAAACTACTTAACTAAATGAATACGTAATTGTTTACTTGGTTGTAAGCAAGTACTTAATTGAGTAAGCAATTACGTATTCACTTGGTTAAGTAGTTTAAAATTAGTTTAATCAGTGAATTCAAGATGATTACATCAAGAAACTTCAATCCAGTCATGCTTAACTCTGCTTCTCAAAGTAAAATTTTGAGTAAATTTGTTAAATTAAAAAAAACAATTTCAAGAAGAGATTTGGCTTTACTTAAATTTATTTAAAATTGTTCAAATATAAAATTATAGAAATTTATTATATTTTAAATTATAATATTTATATAAAAAGATGTATAAAGAAAGATATTTCAAGTAAGTTCTTATAAATTTATATTATGAAATAATCTTATATATTTTGATTTAAAAAATGACCACTTTTTAGTATATATATATGGGATTATATTTTTTAAAATGAGACAAAATCAATTTTGTTTCACAAAACGTTTTACAATAACATTTCTGATTCTAACACAGAAAACTGTTATACTACATTTGAATAAAGCAACAAAATATCTAGTTAGGAATGATTTAGTTATAAAAACACTCATTATGTTTGTTAAGATAAGCCTACTGTAGACAGATAAAGTGGCCTCCATTTTGGTAATGTTCCTGTATTACTACATGGGAGAAGGAGACTGTTTTAACAATACAACTGGTCAGACGTTCAATTGTCTACCTTGTGTATAATTAAACCATTTTTTTAAAAGAAATTTTACCCTAACCAGATATAGATACTTCATCACTATATTTTAATGGAGCACTGTTTTATAAAAAACGAAACACTTTATAAAGATTTGTGTTTTAAAGCAGTTGCAATATTTCTGTACATTTTAATAGTAAACTGTTGCACAAATAATTATTTGTATTTGTATTTATATTTATATTAGTACAAATAAACAACTCCAAACACATATTAACAAAATACACAAAAATATCCAGTCCACTGCAGAATTTGAGAACAACAAAACATTGAATTTCTTAGACATCACCATAACAAAAAATCAAAACAAACATGAATTCAACATATACCGCAAGCCAACCATGACAGACACACTGATACACAGTTCATCGAACCACCCAATACAACATAAACACGCAGCATTCAAACATTTACTACACAAACTAAATAAAATAACTATGTCCACAACTAACTACACAGAGGAACTAAACACAATCAAATATTTAGCTCACAAAAATGGATATGACAATTATTTAATAGACAAACTACACAGAAAAATACTCAACAAGAACAGTAACAACAAAAACACGAACACAAACAAATTCATCACCGTGAGGGTGAATAATAAATAAATTACATAAATAAACTCACAAATAAGATAGCACACCAATTCACAAAAGCAGGATACAATGTAGCTTACAGAACAACAAATAAAAGCCAAACTACTATTAGACACAGCATTAATAACAATACCAACACATACAATAACCCAGGAATATACAAACTAAAATGCAACAACTGCAATAAGTTCTATATTGGACAACAGGCAGATCTTTTGCCGAAAGATATAAGGAACACAAAAGGGCACTGCACACTACTATTGAATCCACCTTCGCAAATCACCTCATGGACACTAAACATCATACTCATGCACAAGTATGGAAAATAACATGAGCATCCTCCATACATGTAACAAAGGCCATAAATTAAACACACTAGAACAGTTTGAAATATATAGACATAGCAACACACATATAAATGACATCTTAAATGAATAAACAAGGCACAGATCACACATACTTTTCAATCACATCACTTCTAACTTTAAAAAGAAATGGTACCGAGGAAGCACAACAGCAGCATTCCTAGTGGCAAAAATACGAGGCTGAAGAAGTCGTAAGACGAAAAAGTTTCCTCCAAGTGTAAGTTAACAATTAACAACTTTTAGTTAACAAATGTCTGGTCGCAAGTAAAAGCAAAAGTGTAATTTGTAATTTACAACCAGCTCGTCATGAACAGCAACAAGATTTCGATATTAAAATAATTATTATTGGAATTTGGATCAGTAACCAGATTAAATAAATATATGGCAAATTTATAGTAATAAATTTTGAATATAATTTATGATTTTAATAAAAACCCAATGAAACAAACAATTTATACAGATTTTATGGATTTGGAATTGTAAAAAGGGGTTAGTAGCAGATATTACTGCTAAGCACAGATATTAGCATATAACAACACACAGTTTTTACTTTCCAATAAAGCTATTTGTTTAATAAACATGTTTACGCATAAAGAATTTAATTACCTCCAATAATATGGTTCTGAAACATAATATTTATTTTCAAAGAATATATCAGGTATAGCTAAGTTACAGTAACATTTAACTAGTTACATGGTGTTTTTAAAAGGACTATAAACTTCACTTTAATATTAATTTGTTTATCAGAGGCTACAAAACTGAAATATCTTTAACCTTATAACTTCGTCTAATTCAAGAAATTAAATCTGTTTCCATACTTCGCTTTTCCTGTCTTAAAATCATCAGTCAATGCTGGTGTTGCATCTGGGTATACTTCTAGTTCAGGTTTTGAAGGTTTAGGTCGGGATGTTTCATGGATTTTAACCTCACAATAATAACCAATATTAGGATGTTCCAAATTCATGTTATCTTTAACACACTGATCATAAACCTTCTGAGTTTTTTGACAAGGAGTAAATTCGTAACCATCACAGCTATTATTAATGCAATTGGAGTAACCTTGAAATTCATAATAACACGTTTTCTTTAACTGTCAGTATACTTTTTTCTAGTATGCATACTACTTTTCTTTTCAAATATTGTAGGTTACCATTTTCTAATTAGTATAACTCAATTTTTATAAAGAATAGTAAACATATAGTTTTAATCATGTGTTTCATATATAATTTTCCAAAGTTCGTTTGTCATATTATATTAATTATTTATGTACCAAGTATAATACTAATTGTCTTAAAATTAGACAAAGGTAATTCCATTGTAATAATGCACAAACAAGACATCGACAAGAACGTAAATAATTTTATAACTGAAAACAAAATAACCGAACTCCGATCTGACCCCACACTTAAATTTCAAACAGAAATTAAAAATCTTCTAAATAAATGCACCAAAATCATGAAAACAGAACAAAAGAAATAAATCAAACAAATAAAACCCCAAGCTCCACCATTAAACGCTTTGCCCAAATGCCACAAAGAAAACACACCCATCCGTCCACTTATCAATCACACACATGCACCATCACATAAGCTAGCCAAATACGTAAATAAACTTATCAGGGACAACATAAACATTCACAATCACACATCCATACACAATAACATAGACCTCATACACAAAATTCAAGACATTCACATACCACACAACTCCACCATTGCCTCATTCGACATAAAAAACCTTTACACTAATGTGCCCATAGAACAAACACTCCAAATACTACAAAACATGCTCACACCAAACAACACTCTACATAAACTCACACATGAAATCATCACACTCATAAAACTCATCACATCACAAAACTTCTTCACATACCAACACAAATTCTACACACAGAAAGACGGCCTCCCAATGGGTCCCCCCATCTCAGGGATCCTAGGAGAAATATTCCTACATAATATCCTACAACAGTATATTCTACAGAACAATAATCACACACATAAGAAAACAATAAAATAAATTTTCTAGACCTTACCTTCACCAAACACAACACCAGAAAAATTTCAAAATATACAGAAAACCAATAATTACCGATATTGTCATACATAAACATCTAATCACCCAACACAACACAAACACGCAGCATTTATTTATATGTTACACCGCCTAATCAATATACCAATGCTACAGAAAGACTACAACGAAGAACTTAATACCATAAAATTCATCGCTCAACAAAACGGCTACCAACACAAACTCATAGACAACATACTTAGGAAAATTAAACATGAACACCATCAAATGGCCAAGCAGACAAACCACACAAAAAAAACAAATACATATCCCTCACCTACCACAACAAAAACACACATAAAATAACCTCCACATTAAAAAAAAAACTCTATGACCAAATATCCTACAAAACAACAAACACTTTAAGACAGCACATACAACCTTTTCAAAAACAAACTGACAAAAATACAAACTATAAGCTATTTACAAATTAACTTGTAACGATTGTCCCAACTATTACATCTGCCAAACCAGCAGGTCATTCTATACACGCTTCGAAGAACACATTACCCAAAGAAAACAAACAAACCCAAAATCCAGCTACGCAAAACACCTAAGAAACACTCAACACACACACACGGATATACATACTAATTTAAATATTCTACACACAATAAAAACAAAGTAAAAAACTAACAACAATAGAAAAATACGAGATATAAAAACACTACTCAACAGATAAAGAGAACATATTAAATGATCACACACATTTTGAAGCCAACAGTCTTTTCCATTACATGACACACAACCAAAATAAGCCACCCCATCCTACACTCATGAATCCATTTTTTATACCTAACCGATGCCACCAGTAGAGGGTTAGCTGCGTAAAAGGAATAAATGTTTTGAAACGCGTCAGCAAGTAAGCAATTACGTATACACTTAGTTAGGTACTTTTTTAATATAGCTTCAAAGAGTATGTATGATTTGTGTTGGGTTTGATCGTTAAATATGTTTGTACTTTGTGTTTTTGTGTGTTTTGTAAATTTCTTATTTTTTAGTGTGTTTAGATGTGGTCCATTTATGTTGAAATACTCTTGTATACATACTCTTTGATACTATCAAAAACCTGCCTTTAAAAATGTCACCACTTAACATAACAACTCCAAGCAGAAGGCACTGATGAAGTTCGCCATGAAAACGTTCTGTTTCAGTAAGTTTTGTCAAATTTACAAATTTTAAAGTTCGGATAGTCATGAACTAATGTTAAATTGACTAATTAAGTTTCACCGAACGTAATGGACTACAAAATTCAGGAATACCAATATATGAAATAAAATTCAATTTATTAATAATATGCAACACATACAACTATCAATAATTTGTAAATATATCTGTAGCTTAAAAATTTAATCAAAAAAACTGAATAGAAATATTAGAAAGTAAAGTTTAAAACTTTGTATAAAACTTTGAACTGAGACATTTAAAACTTTCACAATAGTTACCAACAATAGCTAAAATGAGACTTGTATCTTATGAGCTTGTTATAATGATATGAATAGTGCAATTTAGTTAATACATAATTAATATTCTTACAATACATAAAATACTATCAACACAATATATTTATTCTATATAAAGAATAGTTATAAATTTAACGTGGTAATATGTTAACTATCTGTGGGGATAATGACAGAACTAATGTGATTAGACAAATTATAGGAACTGTTTTAATGTTTAATCTTCTTATATTATTAGCAATTTTCTCCCAAATACTTTATATATAAGGTAAAAATAAAAAAAAATTAATGTCCTTGCAATTATTAGTAATCAAATACCCATTATTATTATTACCAATATTATATTTATAAGTATTCAGCCCTAGTTTAAAATAAACCAACTTTTTAATATTGAAATCTGAAATGTTGCAAAATTAAAATAAATATCGTTGACTCTTTATTTAACCATAACTCTACACGTCTATCATTTATTTAAAAAAAAAAACATATAATAAATCAACTGATTATTGAAAACCTTTCAAAACCTGCCTGCTAACAGCATAATAACAATTCTAGGAAATATAAAGCTAAAATGCAGATAATATTCTACAGTTGAGATAAAGTCTTTTTAATATTCTACATTATATTAGCCGAATCTGTATATTAAACTAATCTTGTTTCTTGCAAGATTAATATATACTTTTAAAAACTTAAAATGGAAAAGAAATTCACCTGGTTGACAGAATTAGTTTGCAATTGGTGGTGATGATTTAGGTGTTGGTGGTTCTGGTCGCTAATGCTGGTGGTTTATTAGATGGCAGTGGTCTTGATGAAAAGGAAGTAAGTATCTAAAAACAGGAATTTATTTATTTATTAAACAATTGTGTGTGTGTGAAATAGCAAAGATATAAAAATATTATAGTCAAGACATATTTTAAATATAGTATAATTACCTTCATATGTATTGATAGAAAACAGGTTGTTGAACGTTTAGCATTACCCAGGGTGCACCACGGGGAGGTGCCTAACTTCAGACCCTCTAAAACAAACAAATAGGTTAACAATGAATATACATCACATATTTATACAAAAAAAATAATTGTTATTAACAAAAATGCAGTTTATGTAATATTGTAAATATTAAGTGGTTTTAATTTAGAATATCTGTGCATTTCTTATAATGAACAATGTTTTCTATAAATTATAGTAACAAATACAAATTTTATATCAAGTTATAATTTTTATAATGATATTGATTAGGTTTGCTCAATGATTTGTCTAACTTGGAAAAAAACCTGATATTCAAATAAGAAGCAATTTATACAAACTAAAACAGCCTCACACTTTTAGTTTTAGTTACAAAATATTTCAGTGTTCTTTACTAGAACCAAAATAGTATTTTATCATTTTCAGATCATTTCAAAATAAAAGTGCGTTGTTGAACAGTTTAAAAAATTTATTCTTATTTGTATCTATCCTGTTTAGTATTTTTAATATTACATAATTTTCTTATTTAAAATAATTTTTTAGGCTGTTGAAGCAATAAAGTAACTATTTTGGAAAATAGCCGAGGTACACAAACAGAACACCACTCAGCACCTTACAATCACATAAAAGAAACAGGACACAAATACACAGACATTTACCATATCCTAGAAATCCTACACATTAACAAAATAAAGGCCACATCTCAACACACTAGAACAATATGAAATTTTTCAGACACTCAAAAAACACAAAGTACAAACTTATTAAACGAACAAACACAATACAAATCACACATACTCTTTGATACTAACGAAAACCTGTCTTTAAAACCGCCACCGCTTGACTTGACATCTCCAAGCAGAAGACACTGATGAAGATCGCCACATAGTGATCGAAAACATTCTGTCTCAGTAAATTTAACCAAACTTACAAAATTAAAGTTCAGATAGTCATAAACTATTGTTAAAGTGGTTATTATTTATATTTCAAATGGATGGAAACATTTGCTTCTTCAGTCCGCATTGTCAAGAAAGACAATAATCCTCAGAACAAAAGATTTCCTTGCTCAGTTTTATTTAATGTAACTAATATTGTACCTCTAAATCTTACTACACACTAGTTTATTAAATCAAACAAACTAATTTCGACGACAATGTCACCTTCATCAGTGTTTGGGTGTAGAATTTGTGTTATGAGTTTAGTGAGTGTGATGATTTCTTGGGTGAGTTTTTGTACAGTTTGGTTTGTTGTGAGCAAGTTTTCTAATGTTTGAAGTGATTGTTTAATGGGTACGATGGTGTTTAAATTTTTTATGTCGAATGACGTTAAAGTGGAGTTGTGGGGTATATAGATGGCTTTAATTTTGTGGATTAGGCCAATGACGTTGTGTATGGATCTGTGGTTATTAACGTTTGTGTGTGTATTTGGCTAGCTTACGTGAAGGCACTGCCGGATTTAGGAACAGGCAAATAAGGCGCGCGCCTATTGACCCGTATCAAATGGGGGCCCGCTCCACAAAAAAATATTAGAATTTCAAATAGCTGGTCTGCAGCGAGTCGGCCATGAAGAGTCAGTGAATGCCGATAAAGCTAAAGACATGTTTCAAAGCTTCTTCACGTTCTTGGAAGAGAATGGTTTAGACATCAAGAACTGTTGTGGTCAATCCTATGATAATGCTAGTTCGATGAGTGGAAAATACAACGGCCTGCAAGCTTTAGTAAGGCAAGAAAACGACCTGGCTTTGTGGGTACCATGTGCAGGACACTCGCTGAATCTAGCTGTGCAAGCTGCAGCTGGCTGCTGCCTCAGTGCTGTCTGCTTTTTTGATTTCTTGGAGGAGCTGTTTGTATTTTTCACTTCTTCAACCAGTCGTTATAGGACTTTGACAGACTGCTTACAAAAAGCAAAAACTGCGAGTGAGAGCCCATACTTGTGCCAAAAAGAACGACGACAACACGGTGGTCATGCAGAGCTGATGCCACCAAAGCTCTTTTGAATGGCTACAGAGAGATACACAACACACTTTATGGTATCTCAGGCGACCAAGAAGAGCCAGGTAAAGCCAGAGTATAAGCTCTGGGCTTGTTCAAAAAAATGGAAAAATTGGAAACAAGACTTTACACTGTATTTTGGAATGATATCTTGGGTCAAGTAAACAAAACAAGCGAAACTCTTCAAAACCCAAGGCTGGACATAAACACAGCTGCATCGTTACTCTTATACCTTAAAAGCTTTATAGAAAGTAAGTGAGATAGTTATGAGGAATACGAAGAGAGAGCCTCAGACTTAGATAATGGTGAAGTTGATGGTGACAAATATGAGGAAAAGCGCAAGCGCAAAACAAATGTACGTTTAGCTACCGTAGACAGTGCCCAAGCCCCAGAGGTAGATTTGACACCTTCAAATAGGTTTAGAATAGGAAGTTTTATTCCTGTCATTGACGAATTAGAATGAGCATTACACAAGAGGCTGCAAGCTTACCAACAAGTTGATGCACGTTTTGGGTTTCTCAGCAAATTGCATGAACTTTCTGTGGAAGAAATGCAGGTAGCGAATAAGAAACTAGTGGGCATATATAACAACGATCTTGAATATGATCTTGAAAATGAACTGGTGCAGTTTAAGACCTTTTCTGAGCAGTATCGTGACTCTCCAAATTAAAATTAATAAAGAACAGACTCAGAACATGTATGACAGAAGATCGACTGAACATTTTATCTTTGCTAAGTATCGAAAATGATATCTTGAAGCAGGTTAATTATCATGATGTATTAGTACCTTTACTCATTTAAAATTAAGGAGAAAACCAATCAGTAGTAGCTAATTAATTGTAGAATTTCTAAGTAAGGTAGCTACTAATGTATAACATTTTGTAGTTAATTATTTTATCATAATAAAATAAAATACATATTATTATTGCAGTCCAACACTGTCGGTATTGTAATTAGGTTATATATATATATACATATACATATATATATATATATATATATATATATATATATATATATATATATATATATATATATATATATATTTAATATATAAATTAAATGTGACCAAAAGAAAAAAAAATTGTGTTATCATAATTAAATTAAGCATGTAAAATTATTTTGAAACAAACTAATGCATTTATATTTGACGCTGTATTGAAAAGGACATTTCCTATAGGATGTATAAAGGTGCGTGATAATTCTACTTGGTACTCGGTTGTACTTAAGTTTTTTCTCTCTTTCTCTCTCAGATTGCAGCCAAGACAAGACCTTCCTCTCGCCAGCGGGCGAAGGAATGATTAAATCATTTAATATAGATTAGTTATTTTTATTTATTTCAGAATTGTAGTTAATTAATTTTATTTTAATTAAAAATGTAAATGTTTTAATTTAATTTCAGTTTTAATATCGTGTGATTAATGAATAAACACAAATCACTAGCATGCAAGGATGTGTGCCCAGGATTCAGAAAGGTAGACATTTACAGTTGTTCTTACATTTTCAATACTATTTCTTTTCTACATTAATAATAATTTGATCAACTAATTAACCAATAAAGATTTCAAAATAATATGCAAATTATTTCAAAATTTTTGTCTTGAAAGTGTTTTAGTTTTGTGCATCGTGTTTTATCATGTATTTAAAGTGGTGAATAACTTGATGTCATAATTAGTTAATATTTTAAAATTTCAATTAAATTGCTTTATTAGTATGGATCTGTATCATCACATGGGAAATACCCCTATCTATCCAACATTTATTCATAACATAAAAGTTTAAATTCTATATATATACATTTTATGTAGTTGTTATTATAATGTCATTAAATGTTACACTGTCAACTAACTCAATGTTTTTAGAAAAATTAATTTTTTTTTCATAATTAAACTTAATTGACGTCTATTTATTAACCATTCACATGGTAATTGGTAACAAAGATAAATTTAATATGGTTGTACGTATTTTGAATTAAACGGTTCTAAATAAATCAGTTGGATGGGGATATTCTATATTGCCAGAAACCCCCCCCCCCTGAAGGGCTCGCGCCACAAGCTGAGTCTAGGGGGACACAGATCCTAAATCCGGCCCTGCCTGAAGGTGCCTGCGTGTGGTTTATTATTGTGGAATGTGTGTTTTGTTTGTAATGTTTCTTTCGTTCTGGTTTCATGATTTCGGTGCATATGCTTAGGTGATTTTTAATTTGCGTTTGAGTTTTATGTGTAGGGACTAAATGGAATTCCATTATGTTGTTTTCTGTCGTGAATTTATTTATTTTATTGTCAACGTCTTGTTAGTGCATTATTACTATAGATCTGCCTTTTCTGTTTTAAAATATCGAGGTTGTATGATGGAAGGGTTGTGTGTTTATTAAATGTGCTTGGTTTAGTGTTTAGTGTGTTTATGATGGGGAATGGATTCCGTGCTTTGTATTGCTGTTTTGTGTGTCCAACCTTTTGTTTGTAGTTGTATTTTTGGGGCGAGAGCCTTATTCAAGTCATTTAAGTCCTAACTCGTTTATATTAAATTCGATGTTTATTGTGCATATTGTGCGTAGATGAAACTGTTGGTGAGTGTAAATGTGTTATTTTTCGTCGAGAGTTTTGTTTGTGTCTGATACTCTGTTGCTATCTTTGTGTATATTCTTTGGTGTATTGAACGATTTCTGCGAGTACTATTTGCAAAGTATCAACGATTATGTTCAATTATTGTTTATATAGGTCATTAAATAAAACCCATACAACAAACTATACTTGTATATATTTGAGGATTATAGGATATCAAATATTTTGAAAACTAAACAAATAAAACACATCTATATAATCAATCAAAAAATATAGTCGAGAAATGGGGAAAATAATATAAAATTATTTATTGTAAAAATATAACAGTATTTTCGTGTAAAGATATTAACAATGACTGAAATGTGGTTGCCTAGTATCACGCGTTAAGGTTGCATTATTGTTTCCATGGAAAGATTCATTGTTCCTGGAGTTTAGGTTTGTAGCTAGTAAAATAGGTAATTTTATCGAGGTGTGTATCCAAAATATTATATGTTTAATAATAGCATAAACCTGACGTAAATGGATTTAATTTTTGCCAGACTTTGTAGCAGCTTTTTTAGATTATTTTCACTTTGCTTGTTTCATCTTATTATTTTCATCCTCACAACTATTCTCATACATTACAGCAAACATAACCAACCCATCAACTCACCTTCTTGCAGTTTACGGTGCGGGGACGCTCTGGGGGTCTCCTAGGATTTTCCGTGGCGCTCCGAGGTGACTTTTTTAAAATCATTCTCTGCTTGACTCACCAATAGTCTGCAAATGCAATAACAACATTAATTGTTTCCATCTATAACTTTGTATTACACTATGCGAGGTTCACTTTTCTGGTTAGTATCTTATAGTGCTTTTGAAGATAAACGTTTTTCTGTTTTTAATAAGATTTTATCTAGGATGTTGGTATTAAATGTTTTACTTTAGATTTTTTAATTACACATTTCTTGTTAAAAAGCCTCGTTATACAAAAGCAAGACATCTATATTAAATTCGTTTCTTAAATATTACACACAAATAAATATAGCATGTAACACATTACGTAAACATTTCCAATAAAACCTACTGTAGTGTTCTTCTCTGCTTTATATCTAAATACATAATTTTAGGTATGTGATTATTTTCGTAATTTTTATACACTTTTTTAAACAGGATTTTTGGGAAGGCCTATATTAACACTGGTGTTAAATACTTCTTTTCACACTAAATGGTCCCTCAAAGCCAAATGTATTTTATAACACAAACAATGTTATTCTTTGCAGGTTTTTGCAAGGACCTATTTCCCAAAGCTCCATGCTTAAAGCAGTCATAGCCAATTACCACAACCTTTACACACACATTTAACCTATAGACCTATAGGTTAGCAATTTAATAACAAGTGTAACATATTTACATGCTGCAAATTTTTGCTGTAACACACTGGAACCAGGAAATAAAAAAAGTTATAAACGAAATTTTCTTTTATCCCAAGTGGTTTGGTGTGCATGTGTGCGTGTGTGTGTGTGCTCAAACGGGCAAAAAATGCTGTTTGAAGGCTTAAAAGCCAAAAGTTAATATATAAAATTTTTTTTTTTTTTAATATTCAAATAAAATGTAGCAATACTAAAGGAATATTAATTATAAAACAAAGTGTTACGGTAAAGCCAAATCATTTTAAAATTTTAAAAACTAATCGCAAAGATCAAAGTCAAAGAAGATAGAGATAGGAGTGGGAAAAACGTTACAAATGGCAAATTGGAGTTAGTTGAATTTGAGACACCGGTCAGATTAGATATAGGAGCCAGAGAACAGGGACTGCGGGAGTAGGTGTTGTTTTTTAAGTTTTATTTGGTATCATCCTGGCGGGCTACAGAGTTAATCCCTAACCTTGCCAAGAACAAAAACTGTTAGTACACATTTCTCAAAGTAAAATAACCACAGTAGAACCATTCCGAATGGAACTATCAAGTCACTGGAGAAAAGGGACTCATCGCAAGAACACAGGAGAAGGATATGGAACATTCCTGAACCATTCCAGGCGGGATCAGCATCCATTTGCTGGCAAAAGCAGGTGACTGAAGATGACGGTTTCCTTCAAAGAAGAGATTGCATTATGCAGTCAATTTACTGGATAAAAGGGACTCATTGCAAAAACACAGGAGAGGAGATGGAACATTCCTGAACAATTCCAGACGGGATCAGCATCCATTTGCTAGCAAACGCAGGCGATTGAAGATGATGTCTTCCTTCAAAGGCAAGACCAATCCAGTCATGCTACTTTTAAACTACTTAACTAAATGAATACATAATTGTTTACTTGGTTGTAAGCAAGTACTTAATTGAGTAAGCAATTACGTATTCACTTGGTTAAGTAGTTTAAAATTAGTTTAATCAGTGAATTCAAGATGATTACATCAAGAAACTTCAATCCAGTCATGCTTAACTCTGCTTCTCAAAGTAAAATTTTGAGTAAATTTGTTAAATTAAAAAAAACAATTTCAAGAAGAGATTTGGCTTTATTTAAATTTATTTAAAATTGTTCAAATATAAAATTATAGAAATTTATTATATTTTAAATTATAATATTTATATAAAAAGATGTGTAAAGAAAGATATTTCAAGTAAGTTCTTATAAATTTATATTATGAAATAATCTAATATATTTTGATTTAAAAAATGACAACTTTTTAGTATATATATATGGGATTATATTTTTTAAAATGAGACAAAATCAATTTTGTTTCACAAAACGTTTTACATTTACATTTCTGATTCTAACACAGAAAACTGTTATACTACATTTGAATAAAGCAACAAAATATCAAGTTAGGAATAATTTAGTTATAAAAACACTCATTATGTTTGTTAAGATATGCCTAATGTAGACAGATAAAGTTGCCTTCATTTTGGTAATGTTCCTGTATTACTAAGGAGACTGTTTTAACAATACAACTGGTCAACACGTTCAACTGTCTACCTTGTGTATAATTAAACCATTTTTTTAAAGAAATTTAACCCTAACCAGATATAGATACTTCATCACTATATTTTAATGGAGCACTGTTTTGTAAGAAACCAAACACTTTATAAAGATTTGTGTTTTAAAGCAGTTGCAATATTTCTGTACATTTTAATAGTAAACTGTTGCACAAATAATTATTTGTATTTGTATTTATATTAGTACAAATAAACAACTCCAAACACATATAAACAAAATACACAAAAATATCCAGTTCACTACAGAATTTGAAAACAACAAAACAATGAATTTTTTAGACATCACCATAACAAAAAATCAAAACAAACATGAATTCAACATATACCGCAAGCCAACCATGACAGACACACTGATACACAGTTCATCGAACCACCCAATACAACATAAACACGCAGCATTCAAACATTGACCACATAGACTAAATAAAATACCCATGTCCACAACTAACTACACAGAGGAACTAAACACAATCAAATATTTAGCTCACAAAAATGGATATGACAATTATCTAATTGACAAACTACACAGAAAAATACTCAACAAGGAAAGTTACAACAAAAACACGAACATAAACAAATTCATCACCCTCACATACATAAACAAACTCACAAATAAGATAGCACACCAATTCAAAAAGGCAGGATACAATGTAGCTTACAGAACAACAAATAAAAGGCAAAAGGCTATTAGACACAGCATTAATAACAAAACCAACACATACAATAACCCAGGAGTATACAAACTAAAATGCAACAACTGTAATAAGTTCTATATTGGACAAACAGGCAGATCTTTCGCCGAAAGATATAAGGAACACAAAAGGGCACTGCACACTACTATTGAATCCACCTTCGCAAATCACCTCATGGACACTAAACATCATACTCATGCACAAGTATGGAAAATAACATGAGCATCCTCCATACATGTAACAAAGGCCATAAATTAAACACACTAGAACAGTTTGAAATGTATAGACATAGCAACACACATATAAATGACATCTTAAATGAATAAACAAGGCACATATCACACATACTTTTCGATCACATCACTTCTAACTTTAAAAAGAAATGGTACCGAGGAAGCACAACAGCAGCATTCCTAGTGGCAAAAATACGAGGCTGAAGAAGTCGTAAGACGAAAAAGTTTCCTCCAAGTGTAAGTTACCAATTAACAACTTTTAGTTAACAAATGTCTGGTCGCAAGTAAAAGCAAAAGTGTAATTTGTAATTTACAACTAGCTTGTCATGAACAGTAACAAGATTTCGATATTAAAATAATTATTATTGGAATTTGGATCAGTAACCAGATTAAATAAATGTATGGCAAATTTATAGTAATAAATTTTTAATATAATTTATGATTTAATAAAAACCCAATGAAACAAACAATTTATACAGATTTTATGGATTTGGAATTCTAAAAAGGGGTTAGTAGCAGATATTACTGCTAAGCACAGATATTAGCATATAACAACACACAGTTTTTACTTTCCAATAAAGCTATTTGTTTAATAAACATGTTTACGCATAAGGAATTTAATTACCTCCAATAATATGGTTCTGAAACAAAATATTTATTTTCAAAGAATATATCAGGTATAGCTAAGTTACAGTAACATTTAACTAGTTACATGGTGTTTTTTAAAAGGACTATAAACTTCACTTTAATATTAATTTATTTATCAGAGGCTACAAAATTGAAATATCTTTAACCTTATAACTTCGTCTAATTCAAGAAATTAAATCTTTTTCCATACTTCGCTTTTCCTGTCTTAAAATCATCAGTCAATGCTGGTGTTGCATCTGGGTATACTTCTAGTTCAGGTTTTGAAGGTTTAGGTCGGGATGTTTCATGGATTTTAACCTCACAATAATAACCAACATTAGGATGTTCCAAATTCATGTTATCTTTAACACACTGATCATAAACCTTCTGAGTTTTTTGACAAGGAGTAAATTCGTAACCATCACAGCTATTATTAATGCAATTCGAGTAACCTTGAAATTCATAATAACATGTTTTCTTTAACTGTCGGTATACTTTTTTCTAGTATGCATACTACTTTTCTTTTCAAATATTGTAGGTTACCATTTTCTAATTAGTATAACTCAATTTTTATAAAGAATAGTAAACATATAGTTTTAATCATGTGTTTCATATATAATTTTCCAAAGTTCGTTTGTCATATTATATTAATTATTTATGTACCAAGTATAATACTAATTGTCTTAAAATTAGACAAAGGTAATTCCATTGTAATAATGCACAAACAAGACATCGACAAGAACGTAAACAATTTTATAACTGAAAACAAAATAACCGAACTCCGATCTGACCCCACACTTAAATTTCAAACAGAAATTAAAAATCTTCTAAATAAATGCACCAAAATCATGAAAACAGAACAAAAGATATAAATCAAACAAATAAAACCCCAAGCTCCACCATTAAACGCTTTGCCCAAAATCCACAAAGAAAACACACCCATCCGTCCACTAATCAATCACACACACGCACCATCACATAAGCTAGCCAAATATGTAAATAAACTTATCAGGGAAAACATAAACATTCACAATCACACATCCATACACAATAACATAGACCTCATACACAAAATTCAAGACATCCACATACCACACAACTCCACCATTGCCTCATCTGACATAAAAAACCTTTACACTAATGTGCAAATAGAACAAACACTCCAAATACTACAAAACATGCTCACACCAAACAACACTCTACATAAACTGACACATGAAATCATCACACTCACCAAACTCATCACATCACAAAACTACTTCACATACCAACACAAATTCTACACACAGAAAGACAGCCTCCCAATGGGTACCCCTATCTCAGGGATCCTAGGCGAAATATTCCTACATAATATCCAACAACAGTACATTCTACAGAACAATAATCACACACATAAGAAAACAATAAAATAAATTTTCTAGACCTTACCTTCACCAAACACAACACCAGAAAATTTTCAAAATATACAGAAAACCAATAATTATCGATAATGTCATACATAATACATCTAATCACCCCAAACAACACAAATACACAGCATTTATTCATATGTTACACCACCTAATCAATATACCAATGCTACAGAAAGACTACAACGAAGAACTTAATACCATAAAATTCATCGCTCAACAAAACGGCTACCAACACAAACTCATTGACAACATACTCAGGAAAATTAAACATGAACACCATCAAATGGCCAAGCAGACAAACCACACAAAAAGAACAAATACATATCCCTCACGTACCACAACAAAAACACACATAAAATAACCTCCACATTAAAAATAAACTCTATGACCAAATATCCTACAAAACAACAAACACTTTAAGACAGCACATACAACCTTTTAAAAAACAAACTGACAAATACAAACTATAATCTATTTACAAATTAATTTGTAACGATTGTCCCGACTATTACATCTGCCAAACCAGCAGGTCATTCTATACACGCTTCGAAGAACACATTACCCAAAGAAAACAAACAAACCCAAAATCCAGCTACGCAAAACACCTAAGAAACACTCAACACACACACGGATATACATACTAATTTAAATATTCTACACACTTTAAAAACAAAGTAAAAAACTAACAGCCTTAGAAAAATACGAGATATAAAAACACTACTCAACAGATAAAGAGAACATATTAAATGATCACACACATTTTGAAGCCAACAGTCTTTTCCATTACATGACACACAACCAAAATAAGCCACCCCATCCTACACTCATGAATCCATTTTTTATACCTAACCGATGCCACCAGTAGAGGGTTAGCTGCGTAAAAGGAACAAATGTTTTGAAACGCGTCAGCAAGTAAGCAATTACGTATTCACTTAGTTAGGTACTTTTTTAATATAGCTTCAAAGAGTATGCATGATTTTGTTGGGTTTGATCGTTAAATATGTTTGTACTTTGTGTTTTTGTGTGTTTGTAAATTTCTTATTTTTTAGTGTGTTTAGATGTGGTCCATTTATGTTGAAATACTCTTGTACACATACTCTTTGATACTATCAAAAACCTGCCTTTAAAAATGTCACCACTTAACATAACTCCAAGTAGAAGGCACTGATGAAGTCCGCTATGAAAACGTTCTGTCTCAGTAAGTTTTGTCAAATTTAAAAATTTTAAAGTTCGGATAGTCATGAACTAATGTTAAAGTGACTAATTAAGTTTCACCGAACGTAATGGACTACAAAATTCAGGAATTGGAATACCAATGAAATAAAATTCAATTTATTAATAATATGCAAAACATACAACTATCAATAATTTGTAAATATATCTGTAGCTTAAATTATATCATAAAAACTAAATAGAAATATTAGAAAGTAAAGTTTAAAACTTTGTATCAAACTTTGAACTAAGACATTTAAAACTTTCACAATAGTTAACAAGAATAGCTAAAGTGAGACTCATATCTTATGAGTTTGTTATAATGATATTAATAGTGCAATTTAGTTAATACATAATTAATATTCTTACAATACATAAAATACTCTCACACAATATATTTTTTCTATATAAAGAATAGTTATAAATTTAACGTGGTAATATGTTAACTATCTGTGGAGATAGTGACAGAACGAATGTGATTAGACAAAGAACTGTTTTAATGTTTAATCTTCTTATATTATTAGCAATTTTCTTCTAAATACTTTTTATATAAGGTAAAAATAAAAAAATTAATGTCCGTGCAATTATTAGTAGTCAAATGCCCAGAATTATTATTACCAATATTATATTTATAAGTATTCAGCCCTAGTTTAAAATAAACCAACTTTTTAATATTGAAATCTGAAATGTTGCAAAATTAAAATAAATATCTTTGACTCTTTATTTAGCCATAACTCTACATGTCTATCATTTATTTGAAAAAAAACATATAATAAATCAACTGATTATTGAAAACCTTTCGAAACCTTCCTGCTAACAGCATAATAACAATTCTAGGGAAAATAAAGCTAAAATACAGATAATATTCTACAATTGAGCTAAAATGTTTTTAATATTCTACATTATATTAGCCGAATCTGTAAATTAACTAATCTTGTTTCTTGCGAGACTAATATGTAATTTTAAAAAAACTTGAAAAGGAAAAATAAATTCACCTGGTTGAAAGACTTAGTTTGCAATTGGTGGTGATGATTTAGGTGTTGGTGGTTCTGGTCGCTAATGCTGGTGGTTTATTAGATGGCAGCGGTCTTGATGTAAAGGAAGTAAGTATCTAAAAACAGGAATTTATTTATTTATTAAACAATTGTGTGTGTGTGTGAAATAGCAAAGATATAAAAATATTATAGTCAAGACATATTTTAAATATAGTATAATTACCTTCATATGTATTGATAGAAAACAGGTTGTTGAACGTTTAGCGTTACCCAGGGTGCACCATGGGGAGGCACCCAACTTCACACCCCCTAACACAAACAAACAGGTTAACAATGAATTTATATCATGTATTTATACTATTAAAATAATTGTTATTAACAAAAATGCAGTTCATGTAATATTGTAAATATTAAGTGGTTTTAATTTAGAATATCTGTGCATTTGTTGTAATGAACAATGTTTTCTATAAATTATAGTAACAAATACAAATTTTATATCAAGTTATAATTTTTATAATGGTATTGATTAAGTTTGTCCAATGATTTTTCTTACCTGGAAAACAACCAAAACCTGATATTCAAATAAGAAGCAATTTATACAAACTAAAACAGCCTCACACTTTTAGTTTTAGTTACAAAATATTTCAGTGTTTTTTACTAGAACCAAAGTAGTATTTTATCATTTTCAGATCATTTCAAAATAAAAGTGTGTTGTTGAACAGTTTAAAAAATTTATTCTTATTTGCATCTATCCTGTTTAGTATTTTTAATATTACATAATTTTCTTATTTAAAATAATTTTTTAGGCTGTTGAAGCAATAAAGTAACTATTTTGGAAAATAGCCGAGGAACACAAACAGAACACCACTCAGCACCTTACAATCACATAAAAGAAACAGGACACAAATACACAGACATTTACCATATCCTAGAAATCCTACACATTAACAAAAAAAAAGGCCACATCTCAACACACTAGAACAATATGAAATTTTTCAGACACTCAAAAAACACAAAGTACAAACTTATTAAATGAACAAACACAATACAAATGACACATACTCTTTGATACTATCGAAAACCTGTCTTTAAAACCGCCACCGCTTGACTTGACATCTCCAAGCAGAAGACACTGATGAAGATCGCCACATAGTGATCAAAAACATTCTGTCTCAATAAATTTAACCAAACTTACAAAATTAAAGTTCGGATAGTCATAAACTATTGTTAAAGTGGTTATTATTTATATTTCAAATGTATGGAAACATTTGCTTCTTCAGTCCACATTGTCAAGAAAGACAATAATCCTCAGAACAAAAGATTTCCTTGCTCAGTTTTATTTAATGTAACTAATATTGTACCTCTAAATCTTACTACACACTAGTTTATTAAAACAAACAAACTAATTTCGACGACAATGTCACCTTCATCAATGTTTGGGTGTAGAATTTGTGTTATGAGTTTAGTGAGTGTGATGATTTCTTGGGTGAGGTTTTGTATAGTTTGTTTTGTTGTGAGCAAGTTTTCTAGTGTTTGAAGTGATTGTTTATTGGGTACGATGGTGTTTACATTTTTTATGTCGAATGACGATACTGTGGAGTTGTGGGGTATATAGATGGCTTTAATTTTGTGGGTTAGGCCAATGACGTTGTGTATGGATCTGTGGTTATTAACGTTTGTGTGTGTATTTGGCTAGCTTACGTGAAGGCACTGCCGGATTTAGGAACAGGCAAATAGGCGCGCGCCTATTGGCCCGTATCAAATGGGGGCCCGCTCCACAAAAAAATATTAAAATTTCAAATAGCTGGTCTGCAGCGAGTCGGTCGTGAAGAGTCAGTAAATGCCGATAAAGCTAAAGACATGTTTCAAAGCTTCTTCACGTTCTTGGAAGAGAATGGTTTAGACATCAAGAACTGTTGTGGTCAATCCTATGATAATGCTAGTTCGACGAGTGGAAAATACAACGGCCTGCAAGCTTTAGTACGGCAAGAAAACGACCTGGCTTTGTGGGTACCATGTGCAGGACACTCGCTGAATCTAGCTGTACAAGCTGCAGCTGGCTGCTGCCTCAGTGCTGTCTGCTTTTTTGATTTCTTGGAGGAGCTGTTTGTATTTTTCACTTCTTCAACCAGTCGTTATAGGACTTTGACAGACTGCTTACAAAAAGCAAAAACTGCGAGTGAGAGCCCATACTTGTGCCAAAAAGAACGACGACAACACGGTGGTCATGCAGAGCTGATGCCAAAAAAGCTCTTTTGAATGGCTACAGAGAGATACACAACACACTTTTTGGTATCTCAGGCGACCAGGAAGAGCCAGGTAAAGCCAGAGTATAAGCTCTGGGCTTGTTCAAAAAAATGGAAAAATTGGAAACAAGACTTTACACTGTATTTTTGGAATGATATCTTGGGTCAAGTAAACAAAAGAAGCGAAACTCTTCAAAACCCAAGGCTGGACATAAACACAGCTGCATCGTTATTCTTATACCTTAAAAGCTTGATAGAAAGTAAGTGAGATAGTTATGAGGAATACGAAGAGAGAGCCTCAGACTTAGATAATGGTGAAGTTGATGGTGACAAATATGAGGAAAAGCGCAAGCGCAAAACAAATGTACGTTTAGCTACCGTAGACAGTGCCCAAGCCCCAGAGGTAGATTTGACACCTTCAAATAGGTTTAGAATAAGAAGTTTTATTCCTGTCATTGACGAGTTAGAATGAGCATTACACAAGAGGCTGCAAGCTTACCAAGAAGTTGATGCACGTTTCGGGTTTCTCAGCAAATTGCATGAACTTTCTGTGGAAGAAATGTAGGTAGCGAGTAAGAAACTAGTGGGCATATATAACAACGATCTTGAATATGATCTCGAAAATGAACTGGTGCAGTTTAAGACCTTTTCTGAGCAGTATCGTGACTCTCCAAATTAAAATTAATAAAGAACAGACTCAGAACATCTATGACAGAAGATCGACTGAACATTTTATCTTTGCTAAGTATCGAAAATGATATCTTGAAGCAGGTTAATTATGATGATGTATTAGTACCTTTATTCATTTAAAATTAAGGAGAAAACCAATCAGTAGTAGCTAATTAATTGTAGTATTTCTAAGTACAGTAGCTACTAATGTATAACATTTTGTAGTTAATTATTTTATCATAATAAAATAAAATACATATTATTAATGCAGTCCAACACGGTCGGTATTGTAATTAGGTTATATATATATATATATATATATATATATATATATATATATATATATATATATATATATATATATATTTAATATATAAATTAAATGTGACCAAAAGAAAAAAAGAAAATTGTGTTATCATAATTAAATTAAGCATGTAAAATTATTTTGAAACAAACTAATGCATTTGTATTTGACGCTGTATTGAAAAGGACATTTCCTATAGGATGTATAAAGGTGCGTGATAATTCTACTTGGTACTCGGTTGTACTTAAGTTTTTTCTCTCTCTCTCTCTCAGATTGCAGCCAAGACAAGACCTTCCTCTCGCCAGCGGGCGAAGGAATGATTAAATCATTTAATATGGATTAGTTATTTTTATTTATTTCAGAATTGTAGTTAATTAATTTTATTTTAATTAAAAATGTAAACGTTTTTATTTAAATTCAGGTTTAATATCGTGTGATTAATGAATAGACACAAATCACTAGCATGCAAGGATGTGTGCCAAGGATTCAGAAAGGTAGACATTTACAGTTGTTCTTACATTTTCAATACTATTTCTTTTCTACATTAGTAATAATTTGATCAACTAATTAACCAATAAAGATTTCAAAATAATATGCAAATTATTTCAAAATTTTTGTCTTGAAAGTGTTTTAGTTTTGTGCAACGTGTTTTATCATGTATTTAAAGTGGTGAATAACTTGATGTCATAATTAGTTAATATTTTAAAATTTCAATTAAATTGCTTTATTAGTATGGACCTGTATTATCACATGGGAAATACCCCTATCTATCCAACATTTATTCATAAAATAAAAGTTTAAATTCTATATGTATATATATATAAATACATTTTATTTAGTTGCTATTATAATGTCATTAAATGTTACACTGTCAACTATCACTGAATGGTTTTAGAAAAATTAAATTTTGTTTTTCATAATTAAACTTAATTGACGTCTATTTATTAACCATTCACATGGTAATTGGTAACAAAGATAAATTTAATATGGTTGTACGTATTTTGAATTAAAGGTTTCTAAATAAATCAGTTGGATGGGGATATTCTATATTGCCAGAAACCCCCTCCCCCCCCTCCCCGGAAGGGCTCGCACCACAAGCTGAGTCTAGGGGGACACAGATCCTAAATCTGGCCCTGCCTGAAGGTGCCTGCGTGTGGTTTATTATTGTGGAATGTGTGTTTTGTATGTAATGTTTCTTTCGTTCTGGTTTCATGATTTCGGTGCATATGCTTAGGTGATTTTTAATTTGTGTTTGATTTTTATGTGTAGGGACTAAATAGAATTCCGTTATGTTTGTTGTTTTCTGTCATGAATTTATTTATTTTATTGTCAACGTCTTGTTGGCGCATTATTACTATAGATCTGCCTTTTCTGTTTTAAAATATCGAGGTTGGTCGGTATTTGTATGATGGAAGGGTTGTGTGTTTATTAAATGTGCTTGGTTTAGTGTTTAGTGTGTTTATGATGGGGAATGGATTCCGTGCTTTGTATTGCTGTTTTGTGTGTCCAACCTTTTGTTTGTAGTTGTATTTTTGGGGCGAGAGCCTTATTCAAGTCATTTAAGTCCTAACTCGTTTATAATAAATTCGATGTTTATTGTGCGTAGATGAAACTGTTGGTAAGTGTAAATGTGTTATTTTTCGACGAGAGTTTTGTTTGTGTCTGATACTCTGTTGCTATCTTTGTGTATATTCTTTGGTGTATTGAACGATTTCTGCGAGTACTAATTGCAAAGTATCAACGATTATGTTCAATTATTGTTTATATAGGTCATTAAATAAAACCCATACAACAAACTATACTTGTATATATTTGAGGATTATAGGATATCAAATATTTTGAAAACTAAACAAATAAAACACATCTATATAATCAATCAAAAAATATAGTCGAGAAATGGGGAAAATAATATAAAATTATTTATAGTAAAAATATAACAGTATTTTCATGTAAAGATATTAACAATGACTGAAATGTGGTTGCCTGGTATCACGCGTTAAGGTTGCATTATTGTTTCCATGGAAAGATTCATTGTTCCTGGAGTTTAGGTTTGTAGCTAGTAAAATAGGTAATTTTATCGAGGTGTGTATCCAAAATATTATATGTTTAATAATAGCATAAACCTGACGTAAATGGATTTAATTTTTGCCAGACTTTGTAGCAGCTTTTTTAGATTATTTTCACTTTGCTTGTTTCATCTTATTATTTTCATCCTCACAACTATTCTCATACATTACAGCAAACATAACCAACCCATCAACTCACCTTCTTGCAGTTTACGGTGCGGGGACGCTCTGGGGGTCTCCTAGGATATTCCGGGGCGCTCTGAGGTGACTTTTTTAAAATCATTCTCTGTTTGACTCACCAATAGTCTGCAAATGCAATAACAACATTAATTGTTTCCATCTATAACTTTGTATTACACTATGCGAGGTTCACTTTTCTGGTTAGTATCTTATAGTGCTTTTGAAGATAAACGTTTTTCTGTTTTTAATAAGATTTTATCTAGAATGTTGGTATTAAATGTTTTACTTTAGATTTTTTAATTACACGTTTCTTGTTAAAAAGCCTCGTTATACAAAAGCAAGACATCTATATTAAATTCGTTTCTTAAATATTACACACAAATAAATATAGCATGTAACACATTACGTAAACATTTCCAATAAAACCTACTGTAGTGTTCTTCTCTGCTTTATATCTAAATACATAATTTTAGGTATGTGATTATTTTCGTAATTTTTATACACTTTTTTAAACAGGATTTTTGGGAAGGCCTATATTAACACTGGTGTTAAATACTTCTTTTCACACTAAATGGTCCCTCAAAGCCAAATGTATTTTATAACACAAACAATGTTATTCTTTGCAGGTTTTTGCAAGGACCTATTTCCCAAAGCTCCATGCTTAAAGCAGTCATAGCCAATTACCACAACCTTTACACACACATTTAACCTATAGACCTATAGGTTAGCAATTTAATAACAAGTGTAACATATTTACATGCTGCAAATTTTTGCTGTAACACACTGGAACCAGGAAATAAAAAAAGTTATAAACGAAATTTTCTTTTATCCCAAGTGGTTTGGTGTGCATGTGTGCGTGTGTGTGTGTGCTCAAACGGGCAAAAAATGCTGTTTGAAGGCTTAAAAGCCAAAAGTTAATATATAAAATTTTTTTTTTTTTTAATATTCAAATAAAATGTAGCAATACTAAAGGAATATTAATTATAAAACAAAGTGTTACGGTAAAGCCAAATCATTTTAAAAGTTTTAAAAACTAATCGCAAAGATCAAATTCAAAGAAGATAGAGATAAGAGTGGGAAAAACGTTACAGATGGCAAATTGGAGTTAGTTGAATTTGAGACACCGGTCAGATTAGATATAGGAGCCAGAGAACAGGGACTGCGTGAGTAGGTGTTGTTTTTTAAGTTTTCTTTGGTATCATCCTGGCGGGCTACAGAGTTAATCCCTAACCTTGCCAAGAACAAAAACTGTTAGTACACATTTCTCAAAGTAAAATAACCGCAGTAGAACCATTCCGAATGGAACTATCAAGTCACTGGAGAAAAGGGACTCATCGCAAGAACACAGGAGAAGGATATGGAACATTCCTGAACCATTCCAGGCGGGATCAGCATCCATTTGCTGGCAAAAGCAGGTGACTGAAGATGACGGTTTCCTTCAAAGAAGAGATTGCATTATGCAGTCAATTTACTGGAGAAAAGGGACTCATCGCAAGAACACAGGAGATTAGATGGAACATTCCTGAACCATTCGGGTCGGGATCAGCATCCATTTGCTGGCAAAAGCAGGCGACTGAAGATGACGGTTTCCTTCAAAGAAGAGATTGCATTAGGCAGTCAATTTACTGGAGAAAAGGGACTCATCGCAAGAACACAGGAGATTAGATGGAACATTCCTGAACCATTCGGGTCGGGATCAGCATCCATTTGCTGGCAAAAGCAGGTGACTGAAGATGACGGTTTCCTTCAAAGAAGAGATTGCATTATGCAGTCAATTTACTGGAGAAAAGTGACTCATCGCAAGAACACAGGAGATTATATGGAACATTCCTGAACCATTCGGGTCGGGATCAGCATCCATTTGCTGGCAAAAGCAGGTGACTGAAGATGACGGTTTCCTTCAAAGAAGAGATTGCATTATGCAGACAATTTACTGGAGAAAAGGGACTCATCGCAAGAACACAGGAGATTAGATGGAACATTCCTGAACCATTCGGGTCGGGATCAGCATCCATTTGCTGGCAAAAGCAGGCGTCTGAAGATGACATCTTCCTTCAAAGGCATGACCAATCCAATCATACTAATTTTAAACTACTTAACTAAATGAATACGTAATTGTTTACTTGGTTGTAAGCAAGTACTTAATTAAGTAAGCAATTACGTATTCACTTGGTTAAGTAGTTTAAAATTAGTTTAATCAGTGAATTCAAGATGATTACATCAAGAAACTTCAATCCAGTCATGCTTAACTCTGCTTCTCAAAGTAAAATTTTGAGTAAATTTGATAAATTTTAAAAAAAAACAATTTCAAGAAGAGATTTGGCTTTACTTAAATTTATTTAAAATTGTTCAAATATAAAATTATAGAAATTTATTATATTTTAAATTATAATATTTATATAAAAAGATGTATAAAGAAAGATATTTCAAGTAAGTTCTTATAAATTTATATTATGAAATAATCTAATATATTTTGATTTAAAAAATGACAACGTTTTAGTATATATATATATATATATATATATATATATATATATATATATATATATATATATATATGGGATTATAGTTTTTAAAATGAGACAAAATCAATTTTGTTTCACAAAACGTTTTACATTTACATTTCTGATTCTAACACAGAAAACTGTTATACTACATTTGAATAACGCAACAAAATATCAAGATAGGAATAATTTAGTTATAAAAACACTCATTATGTTTGTTAAGATAAGCCTAATGTAGACAGATAAAGTTGCCTTCATTTTGGTAATGTTCCTGTATTACTAAGGAGACTGTTTTAACAATACAACTGGTCAACACGTTCAACTGTCTACCTTGTGTATAATTAAACCATTTTTTTAAAGAAATTTTACCCTAACCAGATATAGATACTTCATCACTATATTTTAATGGAGCACTGTTTTGTAAGAAACCAAACACTTTATAAAGATTTGTGTTTTAAAGTAGTTGCAATATTTCTGTACATTTTAATGGTAAACTGTTGCACAAATAATTATTTGTATTTGTATTTATATTAGTACAAATAAACAACTCCAAACACATATAAACAAAATACACAAAAATATCCAGTTCACTGCAGAATTTGAAAACAACAAAACAATGAATTTTTTAGACATCACCATAACAAAAAATCAAAACAAACATGAATTCAACATATACCGCAAGCCAACCATGACAGACACACTGATACACAGTTCATCGTACCACCCAATACAACATAAACACGCAGCATTCAAACATTGACCACATAGAATAAATAAAATACCCATGTCCACAACTAACTACACAGAGGAACTAAACACAATCAAATACTTAGCTCACAAAAATGGATATGACAATTATCTAATTGACAAACTACACAGAAAAATACTCAACAAGGAAAGTTACAACAAAAACACGAACACAAACAAATTCATCACCCTCACATACATAAACAAACTCACAAATAAGATAGCACACCAATTCAAAAAAGCAGGATACAATGTAGCTTACAGAACAACAAATAAAAGCCAAACAGCTGTCAGACACAGCATTAATAACAATACCAACACATACAATAACCCAGGAGTATACAAACTAAAATGCAACAACTGCAATAAGTTCTATATTGGACAAACAGGCAGATCTTTCGCCGAAAGATATAAGGAACACAAAAGGGCACTGCACACTACTACCTGCTTGAATCCACCTTCGCAAATCACCTCATGGACACTAAACATCATACTCATGCACAAGTATGGAAAATAACATGAGCATCCTCCATACATGTAACAAAGGCCATAAACAAACTAGAACAGTTTGAAATGTATATACATAGCAACACACATATAAATGACATCTTAAATGAATAAACAAGGCACATATCACACATACTTTTCGATCACATCACTTCTAACTTTAAAAAGAAATGGTACCGAGGAAGCACAACAGCAGCATTCCTAGTGGCAAAAATATGAGGCTGAAGAAGTCGTAAGACGAAAAAGTTTCCTCCAAGTGTAAGTTACCAATTAACAACTTTTAGTTAACAAATGTCTGGTCGCAAGTAAAAGCAAAAGTGTAATTTGTAATTTACAACTAGCTTGTCATGAACAGTAACAAGATTTCGATATTAAAATAATTATTATTGGAATTTGGATCAGTAACCAGATTAAATAAATATATGGCAAATTTATAGTAATAAATTTTTAATATAATTTATGATTTAATAAAAACCCAATGAAACAAACAATTTATACAGATTTTATGGATTTGGAATTCTAAAAAGGGGTTAGTAGCAGATATTACTGCTAAGCACAGATATTAGCATATAACAACACACAGTTTTTACTTTCCAATAAAGCTATTTGTTTAATAAACATGTTTACGCATAAGGAATTTAATTACCTCCAATAATATGGTTCTGAAACAAAATATTTATTTTCAAAGAATATATCAGGTATAGCTAAGTTACAGTAACATTTAACTAGTTACATGGTGTTTTTTAAAAGGACTATAAACTTCACTTTAATATTAATTTTTTTATCAGAGGCTACAAAATTGAAATATCTTTAACTTTATAACTTCGTCTAATTCAAGAAATTAAATCTTTTTCCATACTTCGCTTTTCCTGTCTTAAAATCATCAGTCAATACTGGTGTTGCATCTGGGTATACTTCTAGTTCAGGTTTTGAAGGTTTAGGTCGGGATGTTTCATGGATTTTAACCTCACAATAATAACCAACATTAGGATGTTCCAAATTCATGTTATCTTTAACACACTGATCATAAACCTTCTGAGTTTTTTGACAAGGAGTAAATTCGTAACCATCACAGCTATTATTAATGCAATTCGAGTTACCTTGAAATTCATAATAACATGTTTTCTTTAACTGTCGGTATACTTTTTTCTAGTATACATACTACTTTTCTTTTCAAATATTGTAGGTTACCATTTTCTAATTAGTATAACTCAATTTTTATAAAGAATAGTAAACATATAGTTTTAATCATGTGTTTCATATATAATTTTCCAAAGTTCGTTTGTCATATTATATTAATTAATTATGTACCAAGTATAATACTAATTGTCTTAAAATTAGACAAAGGTAATTCCATTGTAATAATGCACAAACAAGACATCGACAAGAACGTAAACAATTTTATAACTGAAAACAAAATAACCGAACTCCGATCTGACCCCACACTTAAATTTCAAACAGAAATTAAAAATCTTCTAAATAAATGCACCAAAATCATGAAAACAGAACAAAAGAAATAAATCAAACAAATAAAACCCCAAGCTCCACCATTAAACGCTTTGCCCAAAATCCACAAAGAAAACACACCCATCCGTCCACTAATCAATCACACACACGCACCATCACATAAGCTAGCCAAATATGTAAATAAACTTATCAGGGACAACATAAACATTAACAATCACACATACATACACAATAACATAGACCTCATACACAAAATTCAAGACATCCACATACCACACAACTCCACCATTGCCTCATCTGACATAAAAAACCTTTACACTAATGTGCCAATAGAACAAACACTCCAAATACTACAAAACATGCTCACACCAAACAACACTCTACATAAACTGACACATGAAATCATCACACTCACCAAACTCATCACATCACAAAACTACTTCACATACCAACACAAATTCTACACACAGAAAGACGGCCTCCCAATGGGTACCCCCATCTCAGGGATCCTAGGAGAAATATTCCTACATAATATCCAACAACAGTACATTCTATAGAACAATAATCACACACATAAGAAAACAATAAAATAAATTTTCTAGACCTTACCTTCACCAAACACAACACCAGAAAAATTTCAAAATATACAGAAAACCAATAATTACCGATATTTTCATACATAATACATCTAATCACCCCAAACAACACAAACACGCAGCATTTATTCATATGTTACACCGCCTAATCAATATACCAATGCTACAGAAAGACTACAATGAAGAACTTAATACCATAAAATTCATCGCTCAACAAAACGGCTACCAACACAAACTCTTAGACAACATACTCAGGAAAATTAAACATGAACACCATCAAATGGCCAAGCAGACAAACCACACAAAAAAAACAAATACATATCCCTCACGTACCACAACAAAAACACACTTAAAATAACCTCCACATTAAAAAAAAAACTCTATGACCAAATATCCTACAAAACAACAAACACTTTAAGACAGCACATACAACCTTTTCAAAAACAAACTGACAAATACAAACTATAAGCTATTTACAAATTAACTTGTAACGATTGTCCCAACTATTACATCTGCCAAACCAGCAGGTCATTCTATACACGCTTCGAAGAACACATTACCCAAAGAAAATAAACAAACCCAAAATCCAGCTACGCAAAACACCTAAAAAACACTCAACACACACACACGGATATACATACTAATTTAAATATTCTACACACATTAAAAACAAAGTAAAAAACTAACAACCTTAGAAAAATACGAGATATAAAAACACTACTCAACAGATAAAGAGAACATATCAAATGATCACACACATTTTGAAGCCAACAGTCTTTTCCATTACATGACACACAACCAAAATAAGAAACCCCATCCTACACTCATGAATTTTTTTTATACCTAACCGATGCCACCAGTAGAGGGTTAGCTGCGTAAAAGGAACAAATGTTTTGAAACGCGTCAGCAAGTAAGCAATTACGTATTCACTTAGTTAGGTACTTTTTTAATATAGCTTCAAAGAGTATGTATGATTTGTGTTGGGTTTGATCATTAAATATGTTTGTACTTTGTGTTTTTGTGTGTTTGTAAATTTCTTATTTTTTAGTGTGTTTAGATGTGGTCCATTTATGTTGAAATACTCTTGTATACATACTCTTTGATACTATCAAAAACCTGCCTTTAAAAATGTCACCACTTAACATAACAACTCCAAGTAGAAGGCACTGATGAAGTTCGCCATGAAAACGTTCTGTCTCAGTAAGTTTTGTCAAATTTACAAATTTTTAAAGTTCGGATAGTCATGAACTAATGTTAAAGTGACTAATTAAGTTTCACTGAACGCAATGGACTACAAAATTCAGGAATACCAATACATGAAATAAAATTCAATTTATTAATAATATGCAAAACATACAACTATCAATAATTTGTAAATATATCTGTAGCTTAAATTTAATCAAAAAAACTAAATAGAAATATTAGAAAGTAAAGTTTGAAACTTTGTATTAAACTTTGAACTAAGAAATTTAAAACTTTCACAATAGTTTTCAATAGCTGAAGTGAGTCTCATATCTTATGAGTTTGTTATAATGATATGAATAGTGCAATTTGGTTAATACATAATTAATATTCTTACAATACATAAAATGCTATCAACACAATATATTTTTTCTATATAAAGAATAGTTATAAATTTAACGTGGTAATATGTTAACTATCTGTGGAGATAATGACGGAACGAATGTGATTAGACAAAGTACAGGACCTGTTTTAATGTTTAATCTTCTTATATTATTAGCAATTTTCTTCTAAATACTTTTTATATAAGGTAAAAATAAAAAAATTATTATCCTCGCAACTATTAGTAGTCAAATGCCCAGAATTATTATTACCAATATTATATTTATAAGTATTCAGCCCTAGTTTAAAATAAACCAACTTTTTAATATTGAAATCTGAAATGTTTGCAAAATTAAAATAAATATCTTTGACTCTTTATTTAATCATAACTATACATGTCTATCATTTATTTGAAAAAAAACATATAATAAATCAACTGATTATTGAAAACCTTTCGAAACCTTCCTGCTAACAGCATAATAACAATTCTAGGAAAAATAAAGCTAAAACACAGATAATATTCTACAATTGAGATAAAGTCTTTTTAATATTCTACATTATATTAGCCGAATCTGTATATTAAACTAATCTTGTTTCTTGCAAGACTAATATGTACTTTTAAAAACTTAAAATTGAAAAGAAATTCACCTGGTTGACAGAATTAGTTTGCAATTGGTGGTGATGATTTAGGTGTTGGTGGTTCTGGTCGCTAATGCTGGTGGTTTATTAGATGGCAGCTGTCTTGATGAAAAGGAAGTAAGTATCTGAAAACAGGAATTTATTTATTTATTAAACAATTGTGTGTGTTTGTGTGTGTGTGTGAAATAGCAAAGATATTAAAATATTATAGCCAAGACATATTTTAAATATAGTATAATTACCTTCATATGTATTGATAGAAGATATTTTGTTGAACATTTAGCGTTACCCAGGGTGCACCACAGGGAGGCGCCTAACTTCACACCCTCTAAAATAAACAAACAGGTTAACAATGAATATACATCACGTATATATAGTACTAATAAAATAATTGTTATTAACAAAAATGCAGCTCATGTAATATTGTAAATATGTTGTTTTAGTTTAGAATATCTGTGCATTTGTTGTAATGAACAATGTTTTCTATAAATTATAGTATCAAATACAAATTTTATATCAAGTTATAGTTTGTATAATGGTATTGATTTGGTTTGCCCAATGATTTTTCTAACTTGGAAAACAACAAAACCTGATATTCAAATAAGAAGCAAATTACTAAAACAGCCTCACACTTTTAGTTTTAGTTACAAAATATTTTAGTCTTCCTTACTAGAACAAAAATAGCATTTTCTCGTTTTCAGATCATTTCAAAATAAAAGGATGTTGTTGAACAGTTTTAAAAAAATTATTCTTATTTGCATCTATACCGTTTAGTATTTTTAATATTACATAATTTTCTTCTTTTAAATAGTTTTGTAGGCTGTTGAAGCAATAAAGTAACTATTTTGGAAAAATACTAAATTATGTTTATAAATTTCAATACTTACGGAGGGTCAGGCAGAGGCGGAAAGCTGCAGCTGCAGATTCTAGAAACAATACAAGCACTTAGAACAACTTACAAACAATACATATTATATCCCTTAAGTTATATAGTACAGCCAAACCTCTTCTTATTGACACTCCCATGTTACAAAATGACTCTAACTTTTGATAACATTTTCAATCCTTAGTCCATTGCAAAAGAATCATCTATCAAATCTCTCTCAACAATACACACTCTTAAATATGGACAGGTGCATTTACTCTTTTTGTCAAAAAAATTAACACATTTGAATTTAACTTGTAATACAAACATTACTTAGTGATATATGTCAGGAGACATGTTTCCACTTAGTCAATACAATGCCTTTAATACACTTGCATTGTAGAATGTTGCAAGTCATGGACAAGATTGTCTGCTCAGATAAGAGGTATTTTGATGTTCTGTAATGTGGGGTTGTTCTGAGTTGATTATTTATTTGTATATAGTGTTTTATTGTATTTTTAACCGTGTGTTCTATCACTAGCTATGTAGTCTCCTTGATATTTGTGGTGTTTGTACATGGTAATTCAAAATTTTCTGTTATGTTCAGTTTACTGCTTTTATTGGTAAAGTATAGAACTTTTAGGTTTGTGCCAATGTTGGTGTATGTGTGTAATGAGTTTTGCATAAGTATGCTGCAATTAGGATTAGGTTGTGTATGTTTATGTACTCCTTGTATTTTGTGGTGAAATTTCTTCCCATTTACCCTACTTAAAAGCATGAGAAATTGTTACTTTTGCAATGGTCTTTTGACCAGATACGAACAATATTTGTTGGTTGGAAGTTTTACTGTACTATAATTTTATAGTAAATCATAAGTAACTATTGTGAATAATGATGAACTTACTTGCTGGCGTGTTTCAAAACTATCATTTTATTGACGAAGCTGACCTGCTACTCCTGGCGATTGCTCAAGGTTGCAAGACCTATGATTTATGATTTTTGTTTACTATAAAATGGAATAAGGTGTTAGATTCGAAGAGTGTGTGGTCATTTGTATGCTGTTTTTGTGTTGTGTAATGTTTGAATATTTAATTTTTCTGTAATGGTTAATTTATTTACTATGGTTTGGTATGTGGGGAATATTTAAATTAGTCTGGATGCTTGTGTATGTGTGTTGGGGGTTTTGTATATGTGTTGTGTAGCTGGATTTTTAATTTATGTTTCATCAACAACATAAAAAAAGTATTAAGCCATAGTAAAAAACTAACCACTACAGTAAAATTTTAAATATTCAAACATCATACAACAAAACAAAAACAACCTATCTTGAATGTTCGCACATACTTCAAATCTATCGCCTTATCAGAATACACAGTAAACAACCCGCTTAACCCAAACCCTCTCCAACCTTATAAATCATATGTCCAGCAACCACTGGCATTGTTGGGTATTGTATTTCAGAACAAAACCATTGATGTTATTTTATTAGTAGCTTCTTTTGTTTTAGTGTATAAGCTTTAAAAACCCACCACATACATATAGTACAAAAATTTCTAGAATTACGAACGATACATTAGTCTTTGAAATAATAATTCAAAAGAACTGATTTTTTGTTTAGCGAACTTGAACAACAAAGTAATGTGCTTTTGCTAGATGTAGAAGTTGATGTTGTTGGGAGATGTGTATCAGACGAATGTAGGTTAAGTTGATGATAGGTTATTGATGATAATGTTCTTAGTAAAACTTTCCAAGATGACTTAGATGTTGATCATGTTCCGACAAACTGTTGTGTAATTGGGTAAAAGAGGTGTAAAAGAAATCAAGAAGAATATATTCAGACCGTAACTCTTCTTCTACAACAACCAAAAGTAAGGCCAATATAGACATTGGCATACATTAATATATTTCCAAGTCTTTACGTGTGAGTTAGGAGCTAAGGTTGAAAATGGAATAAAAGAATATAGTTACTATAATTAGTAAAAATAAAATAAAAAACAAAAACCATATTATACAAATTGGACCAAAGAAATGGATTGAACTGAAGGAAAGCACTTTTATTGTGTCTGAAGAAAAATAAATACTAATCCAATATTTAAAATAAATATTTAGGTTACTATGTTTCGTAATTAATAATATTAAACACAATGACGCGAAGACTAACTTAGCAAAAGTTTCAATAGTACAGATAAATTTCTAAGTACTTTAATTAAAATATTTTGCTTTTAAAAAAAGTGAGGGTGGAAACTATTTTTATCTATACACTTTAACATTTAGGGTAGCATACATACAAGTAACTTAGCCGAGATTGTATAACATTTATACCGATGTCTACATGGAGATTTTCTATCAAATTATTAATTAACTAATACCACACGAAATTACATATTCATTTTACCAACAACACTTGTCACACGGATAGTGGATCACTGACTTATGTGCGATGTGTTTTTACCTATGAGAGTACTATCCCCTCAGGTTTATGGTCGTCGAGATCACGGGATTTGTCTCCTTCTAATTATTACTTATGGGGAAATTTAAAAAATAAAATATATGCCACAATCCAAAAACCATTGAAGAGGAAAAGCTCTTGATCACAAACTGCATACGCACTACAACTATTACGACTATTGAACAAAATATTAAATGATACTACTATTTAGTAGAGGGTTAGCTTCGTAAAGGAACGATTGTTTGGAAACGCGTCAGCAACTAAGCAATTTCGTATTCACTTAGTTAAGTAGTTTTTAAAATTAGTTTAATCAGTGAATTCAAGATGATTACATCAAGAAACTTCTTTATTAAATGATATTTGTAAATTGTTACAACAATCCAGGATATGTCATAAATAAACAAATATAATTGTAATTGTGTTACGTTTTATTTATGGGGCTACTTTTATATGCGGCAACCTGTATGTTTATGTGACACTTGCTGATGGAAACTGTTTTATTAGCTTAATCTGACAAAAATTATGCGACAGAAGAAACACCTTTAAATACATGTTAGGAGGTACGAACGATTTTTTAAAAAACACATGATAATAAGCTATGTTATGACTTTTTTTACACAAATAATATTTGTTTCCATCTTTGAAATGAGATACTAACTTTTACTCTGTAAGAAATATAAAATGTTTTTCTATGAGTAGTACAACAGTTATGAGGTGAGATTACCTCTTAGAGTTACACCATAACTTTCTCCTTTTCCCAGTATCAGGGGATTGCCCCTTACTTCACTTTATTTCTCTTACCCTTCTTACACAGAAGTATAGGAACCCTTTTCTTATTACGACTATTTTCCCAATTATAATAGCGAATAGATTTACTTTAGCTAGAAGACTTTCCACAGGTGATGTTTTATACCAGGGGGTTGTATAACCCTACCCTAATCCTATTATTCACAATCCTTTCTTACTCTTCATAGGTGACCATGATAAAAAAGCCTGGACATCTTAAAATGAAATAAATAAAAAGAACTATGAAGTAAGGATGCTAGTTTCAAAAGTTATTTTTAATTTGAACCATTTGACTGTTTTATCAGAGAATGGGACGATTCTTAAACATCACAAATGTAATTACTACATTTAAATATTTAGGTGATGATAATATTTCTTAGTTATCTTTGTAACAACATATTCTTGTACACACCTCTCATTATCTGGCCCTCCGCCTTTTGTATAGCAGCCGTTTCAGGTCGATTTCCAGTCATGTCATACTAAGGTACTGTTCAGATGAAGCTGCGACTTTTAAACCTGAAACGGACACATCAGTTGAACTCACCAAGCTGTGACTATCAAACCTGAAGCAGACAAATCAGTTGGACTCACCCAGCTGTGACTGTCAAACCTGAAACAGACAAATCAGCTGGTATAAGATTATTTTTATGCTGCATTATAAATATATATGCTATTCATTTAATATCTTATAACAATATATTTCTCTTAACTACCATTCTTGAGTTAATATACTCAATATGTTTGTATTTTTGTAGCTTCTATAAAAATACTTCTCTTATAAATTTCTTGATATTCAAATTAGTAAAAAACTAACTAAAACACTTGTAAATATTTTACAAACTTGCTTATAGTAGCACTTACTTATATTTTTTGAGAACGGCTGTTTTGAGAGATGTGTCCCATTGTTGAGAAACGGCCGTCCACAACAAATATAAGTTTACAAGTGTTTTAGTGAAAACTAGTAACTCTTGTGAAAAGGAATCAAATATAAAAGGTTCAGTTATCTTTAATTTAGTTTTAATATTTTTCTTTCTAATAACCATTATTATCATATTTTTGCCCTTAGTTTATTACATATTGTTTACAGAAGTTAAAATCTTTACTTGCTTGATATTAATTCAATTTTTTGTTGACATTTATTGAAATTTGACATCATAACACTATACAGAGGCAACACCCGACAATGGGAAAAACTCCTCACCTACACATAAAATACACCCAAAACTCCACTTCACCTTAGAGATTCAAACAACCGATCCCTAAACTTCCTCAACCTAACCATAACAAAAAGCCACACACAAAAACACAGCTTCAACATTTATAGGAAACACATAACAACAGACACACTTATCCACAACACCTCAAACCACCCTATCCACACAAACACGCCGTCTTCAGATTCATGCTCTATAGACTTAAAGTAGTTCCAATGACCACATAAAACATAAACAAAGAACTAGACTCAAATAAATATTTAGCATACACAAATTGATACAACACCACAATAATAGACAAACTATGGTACAAAATACAAAAAAACACTAAAATTAACACCACAGACTGGAAAAACAGATACGTCATATTACCATACATAAACAAAATAAATAAAATAACTCGCAAATTTCAAAAACCAAGATACAAAATAGCACACAAAACTAATGACAAGTTACAATACAAAATACAACAACACTAACAACAAAGATAAACTATAAGCACCAGGCAAATACAAACTAAACTGTGACAAATGTAACAAATTCTATATTAGACAAATAGGTCGCAGCTTTAAAACAAGGAGTTGAGGAGCACAAACAGAACACCAACTCAGCATCTTACAATCACATAAAAGAAACACAACACAAATACACAGACATTTACCATATCCTAGAATCCTACACATCAACAAAAAAGGACCACATCTCAACATACTAGAAAAATATGAAATTTTTCAGACACTCAAAAAACACAAGGTACAAACTTATTAAACGAACAAACACACATACTCTTTGATAATATCGAAAACCTACCTTTAAAACCGTCACCGCTTAACCCGACATCTCCAAGCAGAAGACACTAATGAAGATTGCCACATAGTGATCGAAAACATTCTGTCTCAATGAGTTTAATCAAATTTACAAAATTAAAGTTCAGATAATCGTAAACTATTGTTAAAGTGATTAATATTTATATCTCAAATGTATGGAAACATTTGCTTCACCAGTCCACATTGTCAAGAAAGACAATAATCCTCAGAACAAAAGATTTCCTTGCTCAGTTTTATTCAATGTAACTAATATTGTACCACATTTCTCTGGAGATGATTGCTTTGCAAAAAAAATGTACAACAGGATTTATTTGAATAAAAATGTTTATTTGTGACTAAAACACTTGTAAATATGTTACAGTTGCCTATACAAGCACTAGGGTAGGGATGTAGGTGTATTTTAGATGGTATTATGATGTCAACAAATGTATGTGACTAATAATGTAATTGGGCATAACTGAGTATGTGTGAGCCAATTAGTTACATTATAACTCACATACACTTTTTGATATCATCCCTACCTTATTTCCACCCCACCCTAAACTATAACATGAATGAAGTCAGTTACAGTCTGAGTTCCAATGGGACACGTCGCCCAAAACGTCTGACCTCAACAATCATAAAAGTAAGTGCTACTATATGCAAGTGTAACATATTTACATGTGTTTTACGTTAAAAACTAGTAGCTCACATGAAGATGGAATCAATTAAAATGAATTTTGTTTTCAGTTTTATCTTATATAATAAGTAAATGATAATTTTTTAATCTCAGTGATTTAATGAAGATTTAACATACATTTCAAATTTGTTCCTTATGCTGTATGGTTCAAAAATATTTAAAGTGAAAACCATTTTATTTCTATATTTTTTGTACACAAAAAAAGAATTTCAGATAAACATATGTAAAATATATTATGTTATGATATTATTCTCTGGTTTATAACAAAAACAATGATATAGTTAACTTGTATTGTATTTTTTTATATCTTAAAAAAAATTCTTTTCCACAATAGCAAAAAAGCCAGACCTGTGCATCATTATATTTTATGTATAAATCTTGTTTTTCTTTTGATCATAAATGCATATAACAATTTTTTATCCTAGTGAATCAATGAACATTTCATATATATTTTTCATTCATACGTAAGGCATTCATACGTACAAGGGATATAAGCAATTAAAGTAAAGGAACAAATTTTGTAAATAAAAAAAACTTTTGGTAAAGTTATATGCCAAATATTATTTCATTATATTATTCCACAGTTGACAAAAAAATAATAACTTCTTACACAGTGAGAAAAGAAGTCTCATTTTAGGATAGTGACTGTCAGATTAATGACTAAACTCTTATGTTTTAAGAAACTAGACATTTTAGATGCTGCTATCGTGGCCAAGAGAAGTATTGAAAAAATTGCAAAACGTTTGTATAGATAAACTTACCTAAAATTCAGATAAAAGTCACTGCGTGTAGCAGTAAATATAGAGGATAACCATAGTTGCTGAAGAGTTGGTAGTTGTTGCCTTGATGAGTTTGAAGAGACAATGTTTTCATTCTAATGTCGGTCTTTATGTATCTCTTTTCTAGAAAAACAAAAGAATAAAAATTTGTGACAAATGTTTTTCTAACTAAATGTTTAAAGCATTATAGAGGATCTTATATAATTCATGCAGAATATAAGACATGCCTGTGCTTCCTGCAGTCTTAGCTCTGCAGTCACAGTTCTGCACATGCATGGTATTAACCATGACTTTATATGAAGGAGCAGACAACATTTTTGCTGCACTATTTGTTTATAGTATGTATTTCTTTATGTTTACTTATTTGAAAATCCACATGTGAATATAGACCTGTAACTCATTTTCTCAATGCAAGGAATGCATGTTAAACCACTTTAAATTCATCAACAGATTTATAAGGTATATGGACAAAATCCAATATATTGGTAAGAAGAAAATTCAATTATAGATATTTAAATTGCATAATAATGACAGAAATAGTCATCCATCTTTAGTTAAGGATGAATTTACCCAAGCCATAGATGAAAATATTTTTGCAATCTTTATGCTTAAATTTAGTACTAGAATGAAAACATTGGAAAGAACTCCAATACAATAGAGCTATCATCACTCTAGTTTGTAACTTCTTATTTGCTAGATTATACTTTTTTAATAAGACCCTCTGATGATGATGACATGGTCATCGAAATGTGCATAAGGGCTTAATCTTAAGTAAGTTGTTTTATTTGTTATTTTTTATTATTTTTGTGGTATTTCTTTTTGTGATATCTTTCCAATATTTTCATTGTTATATATTGTACCACTGTACTCTTGATATTGTATATTCAAATTATTACAATAAAAATATTAGAAAAACCCCAATACCACAAAAGAACTAAACACTTGTAAATATTTACAAACTTGCCTATAGTAGCACTTACTTATATTTATTGAGGACGACCGTTTCAGCAGATGTGTCCAATTTTCAACTCAGACCGTAACTGATCTCAAGGTTTACGTAGGTTAGGGTTTTAGGATGGGGGTGGGATATTATGGTGGTGTGGATTTATTTTGTGATTATTAGGAGCTATGATGTCAAAAGGTGTGTGTGAGTTGTAATGTAATTGTGTATTGAGTATGTGTGTAGGGTGTAGTTTGAAGTGTCTGTATATTTCGTAATGTTCGGTTGTGTATCATTGGTTATTTCTGTGTTGTTAATGAAGATTTTGTAGGTTAGATGTTATGTCTATGAAGTCATGTTTTGTGGAGTTGAGATGATCGGCGAAGTTTGATTGGTAATTATTGTTTGTCAGTGCTTTTATATGTTCTTGGTAACGTGTGTAGAAGGACCTCCCTGTCTGGCCTATGTAAAAACTGGGACATGAACTGCAAGTTAATTTGTAAGCTTCAGTGGCGTTGTAAATGTCGATGATATTGTTGTTGGGTTTAAATTGTTTATTGAGAGTGTTGTGTGTGCAGTGGACTATTTTGTAGTTGTATTTCCGTAGTGTGTTGGTCAGATTGTGGGTTTTGGAAGATCTGTATGGTATTGATAAGTATTTTATGGGATTGTCGTGTTGTGTTTGTATTTGGGTTAATAGGTTTATTTTTTAGGCGGTTGTATAATTCATCAATCATTGTTGGGTTGTATCCTTTAGTTTGTGCTTTATGTTTCATGGTGTTTAACTCCTAGTAATGTTCTTCTTTGTCTAACAGTGTTTTAAGCAGGCGATATATCATGGTGTTGTTAGCGACTTATTTAGCACAAACTAACGGATACAACAGAACAATGATTGACAAATTATACAACTGCCTAAAAAATAAACCTAATAACCCAAATACAAACACAACACAACAATTCCATAAAATACTTATCAATACCATACAGATCTTCCAAAACCCACAATCTAACCAACACACTACTGAAATACAACTACAAAATAGCCCACTCCACATACAACACTCTCAATAAACAATTTAAACCCAACAATAAAATGAACGACATTTACAATGCCACTGGCGTTTACAAACTAACTTGTAGTTCATGCCCCAGTTACTACATAGGCCAGACAGGTAGGTCCTTCTACACACGTTACCAAGAACATATGAAAGCACTAACAAACAATAACTACCAATCATACTTCTCCGATCATCTCAACTCCACAAAACATGACTACATACACATAACATCTTACCTACAAATCCTTCATAAACAACACAGAAATAACTAACGCTACACAACCAAACAATACGAAATATACAGACACTTCAAACTACACCCTACACACATACTCAATACACAATTACATTACAACTCACACACACCTTTTGACATCATAGCTCCTAATAATCACATAATACACCCACACCACAATAATATCCCACCCCCACCCTAATACCCTAACCTACGTAAACTTTGAGATCAGTTATGGTCTGAGTTGACAATGGGACACATCTCCCGAAACGGCCGTCCTCAACAAATATAAGTAAGTGCTACTATAGGCAAGTTTGTAAATATTTACAAGTGTTTAGTGAGAACTAGTAGCTCACATGAAGATGGAATCAAAAAATAAAAAATCAACTAATATTAATAGTTACCTACGAATAAATCTTTGATGGGCAGATCAAATAATAAATTAATGAATATATATAAAGGGCCTAACTTACCTCTATATTTTTTGCTTCATTAATTTTATTTTAAATATATATGTTGCATTATTTTCATTAGTTTTTATTCTATATATTCTTATAGCCTATAGTTTATATTACTGACATGGCTCAAGATGGCAGACTGTTGTTTGTTAGTCGAAGGCAGAGAGGAGGTGGAGAAGGGTTGGAGTCAGTCTAGTTTGTAAATTATTGTATTCTATATTGTAATTTTGTAATAAGACTCTCTGTTGATGATCACATGGTAATGGAAATATACATAAAGGTTTAATCTTAGGTAGCTTTTTATATTAGTTATTTTCTATTATTTTTGTAGTATTGGGGGTTTCCCCAACATTTTATTCTAAAACATTGCACCTCTGAGCTCTTAATGTTGTATTTTATAACTCTTGCTCTTTTTATGGAATTTCTACAATTTTCAAGATGACTTCTTCATGAAATACAGAGATTTCATAAACAGAGTACAGTACTCTGTCCTAATAATTAAGGACCACAGGAACAATATGTAAGTGAAATGAATTTTGTATTCTTTAGTATGCAAAAGGTTAGAAGGAAAATCTGTAGGTAGTTCATCAGTGGTCCCAATATTTTTTTAAATAGAGCTATTATTAAATAAATAAACAGCTGTAGATGAACTCACAATTATTGACTTTTTATTGATATTATTAATTTTTTTTTCTCCACACGAAAAATCAATCAAGGTTATCATCGCCTATTTCGAGTGTTAGTTAAAATGAAATTTCCATAAATGAAACTAATAAAAATAAAATAAATAGTTGAAACTAATTTTAATTATCTAAAACTAAAGAAATTAAAATTTTACAAAATTTTACAGCTGACATAAGAAAGCGACGACACGGTTGATAGCTGTGACATCGTCCCTTAAAAGCACCTTTAAACTACCTCGAAGATTGTAACATATTTACTAATCAGTCAACTCAACACAATCAAGCAGAATGTGCTTGACTGTGATGGTACTTCCACAAAACTGAGACAGTGGTGGATCCTCTCATCGCATCAACCATCCATGTGTTAACAAATAGTGGCCATTGCGGAGCCAAGTAACCACCGCTTCCTTCCTAGGATTCGACCGAACAGATGACCTCCATGGTCGCACGGTATTTTTGATGGAGGAACGATAAATGGTTCGTCAGCATGTTACCATTTACATTTTACCATTCTTCATTCAAAACAGGGAATATTGTAGTTTTAACATTTCAAACAAAATTTGATACCATCACAGATTGTGTCGATGGCACCATACTTGTTGTTAATTTTGCAGCTTCATCTGCTTTAGTGTTTTCGAATATTCGGCAGTGACCAGGCACCCAGAGAAATGGCACCTTGACCTCTCATAATTGGAGCCTGTTTATTGAGCACAAGATCAAAATACGGTCCATATATGAGTCAATAACACTTTTCAAAATAACAGCGACGTTTTGACAGCTTGTTATATACAAGTTGTGACTATTAAATAACGTGATTGACGCTGCTGCGGATCAAAGGAGCATGCGTCAACCACCATTGTTCAACAGCTGTTTTAGTGTGAACCTTTCTCTTTAGCAGGCAGTTAGTCCGTAAACAACACCCCTTAGTCAAAGCCTTTGTTCCCATTATTGTTGTTTTTTTGTTTTGCTGAATAATTTTGTTAGTGTAATAGTAAACCGACGAGTTACTGTAAAATTTCTCTTTAAACTTGGAAAAACTGCTACTGGAACTTTTACTTATGATCCGCCAATCCATGCACTGGAAGAGCCCAACTTCACCGAGAGCCAAAAAAGCTCGAATGGGCAAGTCAAAATTTAAAGCAAAGATGATTGTTATTTCAATATCCGTATGATTGTTTACCTTCACTGCACTCCTAAAGGTAAAACAATTAATCAATATTACTACCTTGACATACTTTTTAAATTACTTGAAAAAGTAAGGAAAAAATGTCCCGAAATATGGAAGGACAAATCAAGGGTTCTGCAAGATAATGAGCCAGCTCATTCCGCATTATCTGTCAAGAGGTTCCTAGCCATGTACAGCATCCCAGTGTTAGAGCATTCACCTTATTTACCAGATCTTGAATCATGTGACTTCTGTTTCCTAAGGTGAAATCTGCATAAAAGGAAAAGATTGCATATGTGGAAGCTATATAAGAGAAAGCGGCACGTGTCTTGAAGGAGCAGTGGAAATTTCACATGGAGCGTTGTAGGGCTAGAGAAGGAGTGAATATTGAAGCTGATAATAACTAATTATGTATAAAATGAAAATAAAATATTTTACAATGTCAGTCTCACTATTTAATAGCTACATCTCGTATATGTACAGGTTTATGACTATTTATAGATTTGGTAGGTTACAAAAATTTACTATTACATGTCTCATGTTGTATAGTAGACATTTATTTCTGCAATTTTAGGCCTGATTAAAATGGCAAACTAGCTTTTGAAATGTAGCAGTTATTTTGAAAATAAATTATTATTGACTCATATATCAAACGTCTTTTATTAATAAAAATTTAGTCTTAAGCCCTAAGTTGAACATGTGATGCTGAATTGCTTGCCTCTTTTCACTATAAAAAGTGTTTTGTCATGTCCATATTTGTGTCATATAAGTAAAAACATTTTACAAAAAATAGGCTCCTGTCATTGACTTACCATTTTCAACTTAGTCCCTCATGGGACATGTTAAAGACGGAAGTTGGTTTAGAGATAATTAAAATAGACTCTTCCTAATAAATATTTAAAGGTTTAAATGAAGTTTATCCCATTTTCAAAGTAAATAATTGTAACAGGATAGCTCGATCTATTGAAGTAAACAAATATACTAAACATTCACTATTGTAAGATATAATTGAATTGGAAAATTAGTTAAAACCAACTTGCATGCATAAGTTTCCAATAGCTTTTGTGGGAACCAATAATAATATTGAATATCCTTCTTTTTAAACACTCTCTAAAGATATACAAGGTATAATCTATTACTCCTCAATGTCAGGTAGGTCACTGTATAAAAGTGTGCCTGGTAATAAATGATTGCTCCATTTAACCCTAGAAATATATCTTGAATTTGTAGTCCTTAATTTTGTGTCATCAGAGAAGACACTGATTAAGATCAGCACATAGCGATCGAAAATGTTCTGTCTCAGTAAGTTTCAATAAATTTACTAAATTTAAAGTTCGGATAGTCATAAACTATTGTTTAAGTGATTACCTAGAAATATAATTGGCTGTATTAAAGGTTTTCTCTAATTTTAAAACCCTTTTGAAACCCAATTTATAATATAAATTGTGAACCATTACTGCATAGCCTTTAAATATGTAATGTAGGGATGAAGTCATTACTGTCAGACTGGACTTTGACTATTTAATGATAATATAAGTTGCATTTATAGGGATTTGTATACTTCCCCTGCATTTGTAGCTTGTTCTCCTTCAAATGAATTTCCTTTTCACTTCATCACACATATTAGAACTTACAACACATGCTAGGTACTACACTTAAACCTATTCAACTGAACCATTCTTTATATTAATTTGTATGTTAAGTTTCCTTTAGTATGTCTTCACTTTATAATTACCTTAATGTAGCATTTTCATTTATGTTATTTTACTTCTCTTTATTTTCTGGTAACAAGATAAAAATCTTAGCTATTTATTTTTCTCCCAACATTATCCCATTAATCTGGAGACAACTCGCCACTGAATTTTCCACATAGACACTGAATTTCTTTTATCAACTCGCGATCGTTTGTATCCTGTTTTGTAACATAAATGGTCGCCGTATAGCGATCCCCTAACATTTACAAACTCATTAATTATAGCAAACATTTTTATTAAATCTATATTGTTAGGTAGGAAATGGTTAGAAATATGTAATATACAAATTTTAGAACAACTTAGCAGTAAGAAAATATTTAAATTAAATTTACAGGAAATGTTTAGATGAAGCGAATTGAAATGGCGTGACGGCTAGTAAACTAGCCGTCATTTTAATTTCCTTCATGGCACATCGTTCAAATTAAGACTTTTAATCTGGTATGCTCTTGAAAATTGATCCATTACATTCATCACCCTTCTGTTTCATATAACGGTTCTTCATTATTTGACAGTAGGCACATCACCTTTCCTCCAAGATTTTCTAAAATGAAACCAAATTCTGTGTAAATTTTGTTTCAAACAATTAGACTTTTTAGAAGTAGTATAGTTCTTGAATTTTCATGAAGTGTTTTATGATTAAATTTTAAAATAATTTATATTAGTAAAAAAAAATTGTTTTAAACATTTCATAATTTGGTAACAAATATAAGTGGATTTTGACTCCTAGTAGGACATTCTTGACAAGTTATATTTTTTTACTCTGCTCAACCAGTATGGACCGATTTTCAATTTAAGTTATTTTCAACAGATGAAACTTTCAATTGCTTTTGCTAACTCAGCAATGAATATTCTTCTAGCAATTTTCATCTCACTCTTCTCCTTAAATATGATCTGAAAATTTATTGTTGCTAAGTTCAATAATCCATTGAATGTAGTCATTGGCCATCTCTGTTACTCCCTCTTTTTACTGAGTATTCGTTCTCCATTCCTATCAACTCCTTCCTTTGATAAGTTGTAGAGCGTAACCACATGTGGTTTAAATGAATCTCCTGCTTTGTGATCAATTTCATTGTCTGAATGTAAATTTGATAGCATTATTAATTACATTTTTTGTTTTTTTAGGAACATATGAAGCAAAAATTGTTTGATTATGATTGGCCCCAAAACCAAGCATACTGCTAAAAACTGTGACACAAAAGGTCACGTTCTTAGGACTGAACAGTGGCACAACACTTTACCAGAGGCGATTTAAAACTAAAATTTATAAAGGACTCAATGTCATAAACATACCTATTTAAACTTCTGTTAATCTTACATTGGTCTGTATCCAGTTCTGACTCTAGCTGCCAAATCTGAATATCTGCTAAGCTCCTCTAACTCCAATTTTCCTACTGTCTCTTCATGTTACACTCTGTTTTCTAAAAGAATTGTGGCACTGTCCAAACAAGAATTCTGAGACTGTTTTGGAAAAATTAAAATGAACAATAACTTCACTGATGTCAATAAAAATGCCTCAACATTCACATGAACATGTGATGTTGAATCGTTTGCCTCTTTTCACTATAAAAAGTGTTTTGTCATGTTCATATTTGTGTCATATAAGTAAAAACGTTTTACAAAACAATATGCTCCTGTCATTGACTAACCATTTTCAACTTAGTCCGTATGTTAAAGATGGAAATTGGCTTAGAGATAATTAAAAAGACTCTTCCTAATAAATGTTTAAAGGTTTAAGTGAAGTTTATGCTATTTTCAAGTATAAAATTGTAACAGGATAGCTGGATCTATTGAAGTAAACAAATATAATAAACATTCACTATTGTATTACTATTTTATTAACTATTGTATTCACAACTTAGGTTAGAGTGGCCTTGAAATAATGTTTTTTGAGGGGAAATTTCTTCTAGAATAATCAGTTAGCCTGCAATACCATTTACTCGCATTATTGTGGCGAAATATATTTGGACTACATAGATTTAGGTCACAACAGAAATATATTGCACTGGCCGTGGAGGTAGAGAATTAGTTATTCTATGTATTAAATAATATCTGCCCATTCTAACAATTGTCGTTATTAAGGAGTTATGGGAAATAATAAATAACAAATTTGGATTATTCTACAACCAATCGCAGTCAAATTGGCGTCGCACATCTGCAATCCTGTATAGCCTTATACTTTTGTTTTATTATTAAAATAATAATTTATTTTATTATTGTCTTATAGTTTGAGGGTGAATGTTAGGTTTAGTATGAAGTTAATTAGCTGCTTAGCTAGTAGGAAGAATTCAGAACAGTAACAATTTAAACAGTTTACTCTAAATCTTACTACACACTACTTTATTAAAACAAACAAACTAGTTTCGACGACAATGTCACCTTCATCAGTGTTTGGGTGTAGAATTTGTGTTATGAGTTTAGTGAGTGTGATGATTTCTTGGGTGAGTTTTTGTACAGTTTTGTTTGTTGTGAGCAAGTTTTCTAGTGTTTGAAGTGAATGTTTAATGGGTACGATGGTGTTTAAGTTATTTATGTCGAATGACGAGACAGTGGAGTTGTGGGGTATATAGATGGTTTTAATTTTGTGGATCAGGCCAATGTCATTGTGTATGGATATGTGGTTATTAACGTTTGTGTGTGTATTTGGCTAGCTTACATGAAGGTGTCTGCGTGTGGTTTATTATTGCGGAATGTGTGTTTTGTTTGTAATGTTTCTTTTGCTCTGGTTTCATGATTTCGGTGCATTTGCTTAGGTGATTTTTAATTTGTGTTTGATATTTTTGTGTAGGGACTAAATGGATTTCGGCTATGTGGTTTTCTGTTGTGAATTTATTTATTTTATTGTCAACATCTTGTTGGCGAATTATTACTATAGATCTGACTTTATCTGTTTTAAAATATTGAGGTTAGATTGTATGATGGATGTAAGGGTTGTGGGTTTATTAGATGTGCTTTGTTTAGTCTGTAAATTGTGTATGATGAACATTTTATATTCAATGCCTTGTCTAATGTATTCATGGGGAATGGATTCTGTGCTTTGTATTGCTGTTTTGTGTGTCCAACCTTTTGTTTGTAGTTGTATTTTTGGGGTCAGAGCCTTATTCAAGTCATTTGTTTAAGTCCTAACTCGTTTATATTAAATTCGATGTTTATGGTGTTTATTGTGCGTAGATGAAACTGGTGGTGAGTGTAAAAGTGTTATTTTTTGTCGAGAGTTTTGTTTGCGTCTGATACTCTGTTGCTGTCTTTGTTTATATTCTTTGGTGTATTTGAACGATTTCTGCGAGTTCTAATTGCAAAGAATCAACGATTATGTTCAATTATTGTTTATATAGGTCACTAAATAAAACCCATACAACAAACTTTACGTGCATATATATGAGCATTATAGGATATCAAATATTTTGAAAACTAAACAAATAAAACACATCTATATAATCAATCAAAATATAAAGTCGAGAAATGGGGAAAATTATATAAAATTATTTATTGTAAAAATATAACAGTATTTTCGTGTCAAGATATTACAATGGCTGAAATGTGGTTGCCTGTTATCACCCGTTAAGGTTACATTATTGTTTCCATGGAAAGATTCATTGTTCCTGAGGTTTAGGTTTGTTGCTAGAAAAATAGGTAATTTTATCGAGGTGTGTATCCAAAATATTATATGTTTAATAATAGCATAAACCTGACGTAAATAGAATTAATTTTTGCCAGACTTTGTACCAGCTTTCTTTGATTATTTTCACTTTGCTTGTTTCATCTTATTATTTTCATCCTCACTACTATCCATACAATACAGCAAACATAATCAACCTATCAACTCACCTTCTTGCAGTTTACGGTGCGGAGAGGCTCTGGGGGTCTCCTGGGATTTTCCAGGGCGCTCAGAGGTGGCTTTTTTAAAATCATTATCTGCTTGGCTCAGCAATGGTCTGCAAATGCAATAACAACATTAGTTGTTTCCATCTATAACTTTGTATTACTCTATGGGAAGTTCACTTTTCTGGTTATTATCTTATAGTACTTTTGAAGATAAACGTCTTTCTGTTTTTAATAAGATTTTATCGGATGTTGGTATTAAATGTTTTACTTTAGATTTTTTAATTACAAATTTTCTCGTTAAAAACCTCGAATTATACAAAAGCAAGACATCTATATTTAATTTGTTTCCTAAATATTACACACAAATAAATATAGCATGAAACACATTACGTAAACATTTTCAATAAAACCCACTGTAGTGTTCTTCTCTGCTTTATATCTAAATACATAGTTTTAGGTTTGTGATTTTTTTCCTAATTTTTATACACTTTTTTAAACAGGATTTTCGGGAAATGTCCTACACTGCTGTTAAATACTTCTTTTCACACTAAATGATCCTTCAAAACCAAATGTATTTTGTAACACAAACAATGTTATTCTTTTGCAGGTTTCCCCAAGGACCTATATCCCAAAGCTTTATGCTTAAAGCAGTCATAGCCAATTACCACAACCTTTACACACACATTTAACCAATAGGCCTGTACGTTAGCAATTTAATAACAAATGTAACATATTTACATGCTGCAAATGCTTGCTGTAATAAACTGTAACCAGGAAATAAAACAAGTTATAAACTAAATTTTCTCTTATCCCAAGTGGTTTGGTGTGCATGTGTGCCCGTGTGTGTGTGCTCAAACGGGCAAAAAATGCTGTTTGAAGGCTTAAAAGCCAAAATTTAATAAATAACAAATTTTTTTTTTTTAATATTCAAATAAAATGTAGCAATACTAAAGGAATATTAATTATAAAACAAAGTGTTACGGTAAAGCCAAATCATTTTAAAAGTTTTAAAACCTAATCGCAAAGATCAAAGTCAAAGGAGATAGAGATAGGAGTGGGAAAAACGTTACAGATGCCAAATTGGAGTTAGTTGGATTTGAGACACCGGTCAGATTAGATATACGAGCCAGAGAACAGGGACTGCGGGAGTAGGTGTTGTTATTTAAGTTTTCTTTGGCATCATCCTGGCAGGCTAAATAGTTAATCCCTAGCCTTGCTAGGAACGAAAACTGTTAGTACAAATTTCTCAAAGTAAAATAACCGCAGTAAAACCATTCCGAACGGAACTATCAAGTCACTGGAGAATAGGGACTCACAAGAACACAGGAGAAGGATATTGAACATTCCTGAACCATTCCAGGCGACTGAAGATGACGGCTTCCTTCAAAGGCAAGACCAATCCAGTCATGCTAATTTTAAACTACTTAACTAAATGAATACGTAATTGTTTACTTGCTCGTAAGCAAGTACTTAATTGAGTAAGCAATTCCGTATTCACTTAGTTAAGTTGTTTAAAATTAGTTTATTGAGTGAATTCAAGATGATTACATCAAGAAACTTCAATCCAGTCATGCTTAACTCTGCTTCTTAAAGTAAAATTTTGAGTAAATTTGTTAAATTTAAAAAAACAATTTCAAGAAGAGATTTGGCTTTATTTAAATTTATTTAAAATTGTTCAAATATAAAATTATAGAAATTTATTATATTTTAAATTATAATAATTATATAAAAAGATGTATAAAGAAAGATATTTCATGTAAATTCTTATAAATTTATTTTATGAAATAATCTAATATATTTTTATTTTAGAAATGACAACTTTTTAGCAAATATATATATATATATATATATATATATATATATATATATATATATATATATATATATATATATATATATATATAAATTAAAAATATTTCAAAAACAAGAATACGCTTAATGAATATATTTATTCTAAGCTTTTCGCCAATAAAATAGTACCAGCATCTTCAGGAAAATAATTATCTAATAAAATATTTTTACAAAATTAAATCATATGTGCTACAAACGACCTTATGTTTATAAGTATTGCACTACATGTAATTTTTTCTATAACATTAATGACCTTATAAATAGTTTGGTGCCTTGATCTCACTTGAATTTGTTCATCAATTAATTTGTTTTTAACTTTATGCTTATAAATTTCCAATGTTTCAAATATATTCATTTTTAATCCTTTATTTAATTCTTTTATTAACTTCATATTTTCTATTTCCGAAACTCATGTCCATTATTAATACAATGCGTAGTTAAATTTGATTTGTATCGGGAGTAACATCGGGAGCTCAGATCTGGTACACAGATGGCTCCAAGATGGACTTCGGCACTGGAGCGGGGGTGTATTGTAAAAACCCAAGGGTAAAACTAGTTTTTTCCTTGGGGAGGCATACCTCTGTCTCTCAGGCCGAAATATATGCTATAAATGCCTGTCAGGGAGAGATAGCGAGAAGGGGAATACACAGGATTGCTATTTTCTCTGACAGTCAGGCAGCAATTAAGGCACTAAACGAACATGTGGTCACCTCGGCCATATTTAGGGAGTGCCTAAATAACCTAGAAGCCCTGGCAAGGCACAATCAAATCAAGATAGGTTGGGTGCCAGGGCATAGGGGAATATTTGAAAATGAAGCCGCAGATGCACTGGCCAGAGAGGGGTCTTCAACTCCCCTAATTGGACCGGAGCCGGCGGTAGGTATTTCCAAATCCATGGTCAAGATTGCAGTGCGAAGGTGGATGGCTGAAAGACACTATGAGCACTGGGTCAGGGCTGAAGGAATGAGACACAGTAAACTAACCTTTAGGAAACCTTCCAAGTAAGCAATTACGTATTCACTTAGTTAAGCACTTTTTTAATATAGTATCAAAGAGTATGTATGATTTGTGTTGAGTTTGATCGTTAAATATGTTTGTACTTTGTGTTTTTGTGTGTTTGTAAATTTCATATTTTTTAGTGTGTTTAGATGTGGTCCATTTTTGTTGAAAAACTCTTGTATACATACTCTTTGATACTATAAAAAACCTGCCTTTAAAACCGTCACCACTTAACATAACTACTCCAAGTAGAAGGCACTGATGAAGTTCGCCATGAAAATGTTCTGTCTCAGTAAGTTTTTTACAAATTTACAAAATTTTAAGTTCGGATAGTCATGAACTAATGTTAAAGTGATTAATTAAGTTTCACCAAACATAATGGACTACAAAATTCAACAATACCAATATATGAAATAAAATTCAATTTATTAATAATATGCAAAATAAACGACTATCAATAATTTGTAAATATATCTGTAGCTTAAATTATATCAAAAAAACTGAGTAGAAATATTCGAAAGTAAAGTTTAAAACTGTATCAAACTTTGAACTCAGACATTAAAACTTTCACAATAGTTAAAACAATAGCTGAAGAGAGAATCATATCTTATGAGTTTGTTATAATGATATGAATAGTGCAATTCAGTTAATACATAATTAATATTCTTACAATACATAAAACACTATCAACACAATATATTTTTTCTATGTAAAGAATAGTTATAAATGTAACGTGATAATAAGTTGACTAGCTTTGGCGATAATGACAGAACAAATGTGATTATACAAATTACAGGAACTGTTTTAATGTATATTCTTCTTATATTATTAGCAATATTCTCAAAAATACTTTTTATATAAGGTAAAAATAAAAATTTAATATTCTTGCTATTATTAGTAGTTAAATACCCAGAATTGTTATTACCAATATTATATTTATAAGTATTCAGCCCTAGTTTAAAATAAACCAACTTTTTAATATTGAAACCAGAAATGTTGCAATATTAAAATAAATATCTTTGACTCTATATTTAACCATAACTCTATATGTCTATCATTTATTTGAAAAAAAAACATATAATAAATCAACTGATTATTGAAAACCTTTCGAAACCTGCCTGCTAACAGCATAATAACAATTCTAGGGAAAATAGAGCTAAAATACAGATAATATTCTACAGTTGAGATACAATGTTTTTAATATTCTACATTATATTAGCCGAATCTGTATATTAAACTAATCTTGTTTCTTGCAAGATTAATATATACTTTTAAAAACTTGAAATGGAAAAATAAATTCACCTGGTTGAAAGACTTAGTTTGCAATAGGTGGTGATGATTTAGATGTTGGTGGTTCTGGTCGCTAATGCTGGTGGTTTATTAGATGGCAGCTGTCTTGATGAAAAGGAAGTAAGTATCTGAAAAGAGGAATTTATTTATTTATTAAACAATTGTGTGTGTGTGTGTGTGAAATAGCAAAGATATTAAAATATTATAGTCAAGACATATTTTAAATATAGTATAATTACCTTCATATGTATTGATAGAAAACAGGTTGTTGAATGGGAAGCGCCTAACTTCAGACCCTCTAAAACAAACAAACAGGTTAACAATGAATATACAGCACGTATTTATACTAATAAAATAATTGTTATTAACAAAAATGCAGCTCATGTAATATTGTAAATATTATGTGGTTTTAATTTAGAATATCTGTGCATTTGTTGTAATGAACAATGTTTTTTATAAATTATAGTAACAAATACAAATTTTATATCAAGTTATAGTTTGTATAATGATACTGATTAGTTTATATTAATTAAAACAACCTCTCACCACAGATTCAACAAATTTTATTTTAACCTTTATTAACCTTATTTTAACGAAAAAGTTCCACTAGATTCAAAGAACACATTAGTCATATAAAATTTCAAAGGCCAGAGAAATCAAGTGTAGCTGAACATATTTTAGAAACTAATCATAACTTAGATATAAATAACCTTAAATTAATTTAAAATGTTAAATCAAAAAATATGTTAAATAGTTTCGAAAGTATGTTTATTAATAAATATGAAACTAATAAATTATTAAATTCTGACAAAGGGCCTATCCCGAATTCCCAATTGTATCTATTAGTTAAGAGATAGTTATAGTTTTAATTGTTAAATGTGTAAATTTAATAATTACTGTAAAATTCAAAAATAATGTAACGGTAACTCTTTCTGTTAGACCAGACCTAGTTGTTACTCGTAACTTGATTGGTCGGATAGTGTAGGGAGCGTGGCCAAGGAGTTCCCGTTGCTTATAAATACGCATAGGTTTAGCTGTAAGTTAGTTATTTGTAAAAATACCTCTGAAGATGATTACTTTGTAGTCGAAATGTACATAAGGTTAAAATAAAATTTATTGAATTTGTGGTGAAATTTGGGTATTGAAATTTCTTCCCATTTACCCTACTTAAAAGCATGAGAAATCGTTACTTTTGCAATGGTCTTTTGATCAGATACGAACAATATTTGTTGGTTGGAGTTTTACTGTACTATAATTTTATAATAAATCATAACTAACTATTGTGAATAATTATGAACTTATTTGCTGGCGAGTTTCAAAACTATCATTTTATTGACGAAGCTGACCTGCTACTCCTGGTGATCGCTCAAGTTTGCAAGACCTATGATTTATGTTTACTCTAAAATGGAATAAGGTGTTACATTCTAAGTGTGTGTGGTCATTTGTATGCTGTTTTTGTGTTGTGTAATGTTTGAATATTTAATTTTTCTGTAATGGTTAATTTATTTACTATGGTTTGGTATGTGGGGAATATTTAAATTAGTATGGATGATTGTGTATGTGTGTTGGGGGTTTTGTATATGTGTTGTGTAGCTGGATTTTTAATTTATGTTTCATCAACAACATAAAAAAAGTATTAAGCCATAGTAAAAAACTAACCACTACAGTAAAATTTAAATATTCAAACATCATACAACAAAACAAAAACAACCTATCTTGAATGTTCGCACACACTTCAAATCTAACGCCTTATCAGATTACCACAGTAAACAACCCGCTTAACCCAAACCCTCTCCCACCTTATAAATCATATGTCCAGCAACCACTGGCATTGTTGGGTATGGTATTTCAGAACAAAACCATTGATGTTATTTTATTAGTAGCTTCTTTTGTTTTAGTGTATAAGCTTTAAAAACCCACCACATACATATAGTAGGAAAATTTCTAGAATTACAAACGATACATTAGTCTTTGAAATAATAATTCAAAAGAACTGATTTTTTGTTTAGCGAACTTGAACAACAAAGTAATGTGCTTTTGCTAGATGTAGAAGTTGATGTTGTTGGGAGATGTGTATCAGACGAATGTAGGTTAAGTTGATGATAGGTTATTGATGATAATGTTCTTAGTAAAACTTTCCAAGATGACTTAGATTTTGATCATGTTATGAAAACTGTTGTGTGATTGGGTAAAAGAAGTGTAAAAGAAATCAAGAAGAATATATTCAGACCGTAACTCTTCTTCTACAACAACCAAAAGTAAGGCCAATATAGACATTGGCATACATTAATATATTTCCAAGTCTTTACGTGTGAGTTAGGAGCTAAGGTTGAAAATGGAATAAAAGAATATAGTTACTATAATTAGTAAAAATAAAACCATATTATACAAATTGGACAAAAGAAATGGATTGAACTGAAGAAAAGCACTTTTATTGTGTCTGAAGAAAAATAAATACTAATCCAATATTAAAAAAAAATATTTAGGTTACTATGTTTCGTAATTAATAATATTAAACACAATGACGCGAAGACTAACTTAACAAAAGTTTCAATAGTACAGATAAATTTCTAAGTATTTTAATTAAAATATTTTGCTTTTAAAAAAAGTGAGGGTGGAAACTATTTTTATCTATACACTTTAACATTTAGGGTAGCATACATACAAGTAACTTAGCCGAGATTGTATAACATTTATACCGATGTCTACATGGAGATTTTCTATCAAATTAATAATTAACTAATACCACACGAAATTACATATTCATTTTACCAACAACACTTGTCACACGGATAGTGGATCACTGACTTATGTGCGATGTGTTTTTACCTATGAGAGTACTATCCCCTCAGGTTTATGGTCGTCGAGATTTGTCTCCTTCTAATTATTACTTATGGGGAAATTAAAAAAATTAAATATATGCCAGCAATCCAAAAACCATTGAAGATGAAAAGCTCTTGATCACAAACTGCATACGCACTACAACTATTACGACTATTGAACAAAATATTAAATGATACTACTATTTAGTAGAGGGTTAGCTTCGTAAAGGAACGATTGTTTTGAAACGCGTCAGCAAGTAAGCAATTTCGTATTCACTTAGTTAAGTAGTTTTTAAAATTAGTTTAATCAGTGAGTTCAAGATGATTACATCAAGAAACTTCTTTATTAAATGATAATTGTAAATTGTTACAACAATCCAGGATATGTCATAAATAAACAAATATAACTGTAATTGTGTTACGTTTCATTCATGGGGCTACTTTTATATGCGGCAATCTGTATATTTATGTGACATTTGCTGATAAAAACTGTTTTATAAGCTTTCCGAAAAAAATTATGCAACAGAAGAAACACCTTTAAATACATGGTAGGAGGTACAAACGATTTTTTTAAAATACATGACAAAAAGCTATGTTATGACTTTTTTTACACAAATAATATTTGTTTCCATCTTTAAAATGAGATACGAAATTTTACTCTGTAAGAAATATAAAATGCTTTTCTATGAGTAGTACAACAGTTATGGGGTGACACTGCCTCTTAGAGTTTAACCATAACTTTCTCCTTTTCCCAGTATCAGGGGATTGGCCCTTACTTCTCTCTATTTCTCTTACCCTTCTTACACAGAAGTATAGGAACCCTTTTCTTATTACGACTATTTTCACAATTATAATAGAGAATAGATTTACTTTAGCTAGAAGACCTTCCACAGGTGATGTTTTATACCAGGGAGTTGTATCACCCTACCCTAATTCTATTATTCACAATCCTTTCTTACTCTTCATAGCTGACCATGATGAAAAAAGCCTGGACATCTTAAAATGAAATAAATAAAAAGAACTATGACGTAAGGATGCTAGTTTCAATAGTTATTTTTAATTTGAACCATTTGACTGTTTTATCAGAGAATGGGACGATTCTTAAACATCACAAATGTAATTACTACATTTAAATATTTAGGTGATGATAATATTTCTTAGTTATCTTTGTAACAATATATTCTTGTACACACCTCTCATTATATGGCTCTCCGCCTTTTGTATAGCAGCCGTTTCAGGTCGATTTCCAGTCATGTCATACTAAGGTACTGTTCAGATGAAGCTGCGACTTTTAAACCTGAAACGGACACATCAGTTGAACTCACCCAGCTGTGACTGTCAAACCTGAAACGGACAAATCAGTTGGACTCACCCAGCTGTGATGTCAAACCTGAAACAGGCAAATCAGCTGGTATAAGATTATTTTTATGCTGCATTATAAATATATACTATTCATTTAATATCTTATAACAATATATTTCTCTTAACTACCATTCTTGAGTTAATATACTCAATATGTTTGTATTTTGGTCTCTTCTATAAAAATACTTCTCTTATAAATTTCTTGATATTCAAATTAGTAAAACACTCACTTAAACACTTGTATATATTTTACAAGCTTGCCTATAGTAGCACTTACTTATATTTTTTGAGAACGGTCATTTTGAGAGATGTGTCCCATTGTTGAGAAACGGCCGTCCACAACAAATATAAGTACATGCTACTATAGGTAAGTTTGTAAAATATTTACAATTGTTTTAGTGAAAACCAGTAACTCGTGTGAAATGGAATCAACAAATATAAAAGGTTCAGTTATCTTTAATTTAATTTTAATATTTTTCCTCCTACTAACCATTATTATCATATTTTTGCCCTTAGTTTATCACAGATTGTTTACAGATGGTTAAATCTTTACTTCCTTGATATTTAATCAACTTTTTGTTTACATTTATTGAAATTTTGTCGTCATAATCTTGTTTAGTATTCTCAAAATGACTCATTTATAGGGTAAAAATATTTATGATTCTTGAATTTTGTAGTCCACTCGTTCGGGAATCTTATTCACTTTAACAATAATTTATGACTATCCGGACTATCCGAACTCTAAATTTTCTTAATTTGTTAAAACTTACTGAGACAGAACGTTTTCAATCTCTATGTGGCGGTCTTCATCAGTGTCTTCTGCTTGGAGATGTAATGTCAAGCGGTGACGGTTTTAAAGGCAGGTTTTCGATAGTATCAAAGAGTATGTATGATTTGTATTGTGTTTGTTCCTTTAATATGTTTGTACTTGTGTTTTTGTGTCTGTAAATTTCATATTGTTTTGGTGTGTAGAGATGTGGTCCTTTTTTGTGTATGTGTAGGATTTTTAGGATATGGTGAATGTCTGTGTATTTGTGTCCTGTTCCTTTTTTTGTGATTGCAAGATGGTGAGTTGGTGTTCTGTTTGTGATCCTCGACTCTTGGTTTAAAGCTACGACCTGTTTGTCCAATATATAATGTTGCATTCGTCGCAGTTCAGTTTGTATACGCCTGGTGCTTATAGTTTATCTTTGTTGTTCTTGCCGTGTTGTATTTTGTATTATAACTTGTTATTAGTTTTGTATGCTATTTTGTATCCTGTTTTTTGAAATTTGCAGGTTATTTTATTTGTTGTTTTGTTTATGTATGGTAATGTGATGTATTTGTTTTCCCTGTCTGTAGTGTTAATTTTAGTGTTTTTTTGTATTTTGTACCATAGTTTGTTTATAATTGTAGTGTTTCTATTTCTTTCTTTTATGTCTTAATGTTTTCTGGGGTCATTGGAACTTCTTTATGTCTATGGAGCATGAATCTGAAGGCGGCGTGTTTGTGTTGGATAGGGGTGGTTTGAGGTGTTGTGGATAAGTGTGTCTGTTGTTCTGAGTTTCCTGTAAATGTTGCAGCTGTGTTTTTGTGTGTGGCTTTTTGTTATGTTGAGGAAGTTTAGGGATTGGTTGTTTCGATATCTGAGGTGAAGTGGAGATTTGGGTTATTTTATTAGTGTAGGTGAGGAGTTTTTCGCATTGTCGGTAGTTGCCTCTGTATAGTGTTATGATATCATCGACGGATCCGTACCAGTAAATGAATTTGTCTGCTTGTGTATTGTTTGTGAGTATCTTGGCATTTTCTATGTGTTGTAGGAAAGTTTCGCTTAGGACACTACTGATAGGACTTCCCATGAGTAGGCCATCTGGTTATGAATAGAAGTTTGAGTTGTGGGTGAAATAGTTTTGTTTGGTGATGGTTTGGAGAATGATTAGGATTTAGGTAACCTGGGTTTTAGTTATGTTGTTCTGTATTAATTGGGTTTCTAGGATGTTGAGAGTTTCGGACACAGTATGTTGGTGTACATATTTGTTATTTCGAGGGATAGTAGTGTTGAATTGTGTGGTATGTTTATGTCTTTTATTTTATTTATGAGGTTTTTTTTGTTTTTTATGTGTGTTTCTATATTTAAGTTTATAGTTTTTCTGATTATTTTGTTCATGTATTTTTCTAGTTTATGTGCAGGGGCATTCTGGTTGTTGATGATGGCTTGGATGGGGACATTAGATTTGTGAATTTTAGGGAGAGCGTGGAGGGTAAGTACAATTACTAAACTAAAAGCGGAAATAATTTACATTAAATTATCATTTCTAATGTGAGTTCGTGTCCGATCATGTTGGCGAGATTTAAGTGAAGTTGGTATAACCTATATTTTAGAAAGTCCTAATTTTTGTATAAGGTTTTAATAATTTGTTTCAAGTAAATTATTTCTGCTTTTTGTTTAGTAATTGTTCCTACCCCCGCACCTACACATAAAATACACCTAAAACTCCACTTCACCTTAGAGATTGAAACTACCGATCCCTAAACTTCCTCAACCTAACCATAACAAAAAGCCACACACAAAAACACAGCTTCAACATTTATAGGAAACCCATAACAACGAACTCATTTATTCATAACAACTCCAACCTTCCTATCCAACACAAACATAACTCCAGCCTTCAGATTCATGCTCCATAGACTTAAAGTAGTCCAATGACCACATAAAACATAAACAAAGAACTAGACTCAATTAAATATTTAGCATATACAAATGGATACAACACCACAATAATAGACAAACTATGGTACAAAATACAAAAAAAAACACTAAAATTAACACTACAGACAAGAAAAACAAATACATCATATTACCATAAATAAACAAAACAACAAGTAAAATAACCCGCAAATTTCAAAAAACAAGATACAAAATAGCATACGAAATTAATAACGCTATAATACAAAATACAACACGGCCCCAACAACAAAGATAGATTACAAGCACCAGGCGTATACAAACTAAACTGCGACAAATGTAACAAATTCTACATTGGACAAACAGGTTGCAGCTTTAAACAAAGAGTCGATGAACACAAACAGAACACCAACTCAGCACCTTCCAATCACATAAAAGAAACAGGACACAAATACACAGACATTTACCATATCCTAGAAATCCTACACATTACCAAAAAAAGGCCACATCTCAACACACTAGAACAATATGAAATTTTTCAGACACTCAAAATACACAAAGTACAAACTTATTAAACGAACAAACACAATACAAGTCACACATACTCTTTGATACTATCGAAAACCTGCCTTTAAAACCGCCACCGCTTGACCTGACATCTCCAAGCAGCAGATACTGATGAAGATCGCCACATAGCGATTGAAAACATTCTGTCTCAGTAAGTTTAACCAAACATACAAAATTAAGGTTCAGATAGTCATAAACTATTGTTAAAGTGATTATTATTTATATCTCAAATGTATGGAAACACATTGTCAAGAGAGACAATAATCCTCAGAACAAAAGATTTCCTTGCTCAGTTTTATTTAATGTAACTAATATTGTACCACATTTCTCTGGAGATGATTGCTTTGCAAAAAAATGTACAACAGGATTTATTTGAATACAAATGTTTATTTGTGACTAAAAGACTTGTAAATGTGTTACAGTTGCCTATACAAGCACTTACTAGACAAGTGTAACATATTTACAAGTTAATCACTTTAAAATTATGTTAAAGTGATTAATTAAAATTCACCGAACGTTATAGACTACAAAATTCAAGATATTTAAAAGTGTTTTTAGTTAAAAACTAGTAGCTCACATGAAGGCGGAATCAATAAAAATGTTTATTTGTTACTAAAAACACTCTTAAATATGTTACAGTTGTCTATATTAGCCCTGACTTCTATGATTGTTGAGGAGGGTCGTTTTGGGCAACCTGTCTCATTGTCAACTAAGACCGTAACTGACCTCTTGGTTATTATAGGTTAGGGTGGGTTTGGGATATATTGTAGGGATGTAGATGTATTTTAGATGATATTATGATGTCAACAAATGTATGTGACTAATAATGTAATTGGGTGTAACTGAGTATGTGTGTGCCAATTATTTACATTATAACTCACATACACTTTTTGATATCATAACCACAATGCTCTCAAAAATACACCAACATCCCTACCCTATATTCCACTCCACCTTAACCTATAACAAGAAAGAAGTCAGTTACAGTCTGAGTTCCAATGGGACACATGGCCCAAAACATCTAACCTAAACAATCATAAAAGTAGATGCCACTATATGCAAGTGTAACATATTTGCATGTGTTTTAAGTTAAAAACTATTAACTAGCATGAAGATGGAATCAATTGAAATGAATTTTGTTTTTAGTTTTAACTTATATAAAATGTAAATAATAATTTTTTAATCTCAGTGATTCAATGAAGATTTAACATACATTTCAAATTTGTTCCTTATGGTGTATGGTTCAGGAGGTAAAATGTTTAAGGTGAAAACCATTTTATTTCTATATTTATTGTACAAATAAAAAAAAGAATTTCAGATAAACATATGTAAAATATATTATGTCATGGTATTATTCTCTGGTTTATAACAAAAACAATGATATAGTTAACTTGTATTGTATTTTTTTATAACTTAAAAAAATTCTTTTCCACAATAGCAAAAAAGCCAGACCTGTGCATCATTTTATTTTATGTATAAATCTTGTTTTTCATTTGATCATAAATGCATATAACAACTTTTATCCCAGTGAATCAATGAACATTTCATATATATTTTTCATTCATACGTACAAGGGATATAAGCAATTAAAGTAAAGGAACAAATTTTGTAAATAAAAAAAACTTTTGGTAAAGTTATGTGCCAAATATTATTTCATTATATTATTCCACAGTTGACAAAAAAATAATAACTTCTTACACAGTGAGAAAAGAAGTCTCATTTTAGGATAGTGACTGTCAGATTAATGACTAAACTCTTATGTTTTAAGAAACTAGACATTTTAGATGCTGCTATCGTTGCCAAGAGAAGTATTGAAAAAATTGCAAAACGTTTATATAGATAAACTTACCTAAAATTCAGATCAAAGTCACTGCTTGTAGCAGTAAATATAGAGGATAACCATAGTTGCTGAAGAGTTGGTAGTTGTTGCCTTGATGAGTTTGAAGAGACAATGTTTTCATTCTAATGTCGGTCTTTATGTATTTCTTTTCTAGAAAAACAAAACAATGAAAATTTGTGACACATGTTTTTCTAACTAAATGTTTAAAGCATTATAGAGGATCTTATATAATTCATGCAGAATATAAGACATGCCTGTGCTTACTGCAGTCTTAGCTCTGCAGTCACAGTTCTGCACATGCATGGTATTAACCTTGACTTTATATGAAAGAGTAGACAATATTTTTGCTGCACTACTTGTTTATAGTATGTGTTTCTTTGTGTTTACTTTATTGAAAATCCACATGTGAATATAGACGTGTAATTCATTTTCTCAATCCAAGGATTGCATGTTAAACCACTTTAAATTCATCAACAGATTTGTAAGGTATACGGACAAAATGTAATATATTAGTAAGAAGAAAATTCAATCATAGATATGTAATTTGCATAATAACAACTGAAATAGTTGTCCATCTTTAGTTAAGGATGCATTTACCCAAGCCATAGATGAAAAAATTCTTGCAATCTTTATGCTTAAAATTATTACTAGAATGAAAATATTGGAAAGAACCCCAATACCACAAACATAATAAAAAATAACAAATAAAACCAGTTACTTAAGATTAAACCCTTATGTACATTGCGATGACCAAGTCATCAACATCAGAGGGTCTTATTACAACCTATCATCGCTCTAGTTTGTAACTTCTTATTTGCTAGATTATACTTTTTTAATAAGACCCTCTGATGATGATGACATGGTCATCGAAATGTGCATAAAGGTTTAATCTTAAGTAACTGGTTTTATTTGTTATTTTTGATTATTTTTGTGGTATTTCTTTTTGTGGTATCTTTCCAATATTTTCATTGTTATATATTGTACCACTGTGCTCTTGATATTGTATATTCAAATTATTACAATAAAAATATTAGAAAAACCCCAATACCACAAAAGAACTAAACACTTGTAAATATTTACAAACTTGCCTATAGTAGCACTTACTTATATTTGTTGAGGACGGCTGTTTCAGGAGATGTGTCCAATTTTCAACTCAGACCATAACTAATCTCAAGGTTTAAGTAGGTTAGGGTTTTAGGATGGGGGTGGGATATTATGGTGGTGTGGGTTTATTTTGTGGTTATTAGCAGCTATGATGTCAAAAAGTGTGTGTGGGTTGTAATATAATTGTGAATTGAGTATGTGCATGGGCGCCCATACACACGGGCAGGGTGGGGCTGTGGCCCCCCCTAGCTCCCAGAAAAATATCAATTAAAATTATTAAGACTTTCGTACAAATATTTCTTTTTTATTTTCAGCTGATGTGGAAGAACTATTTCAATTATAAAAAATTTTCACAGTATTAACAATATAAATAGTATATTTATGCGATTCTGCTATATTAACACCTTGACTGAACGAAGTAGGTTTTAAAGTCAGTAACTATCGAATATCCATAATATGTGATTATGTCAATGTGGACCAGTTAATGGTTGCGTCAATTAATAAAAAAACAGTTAAATAGGACACGACTAATATCCTAGACGCTGACACAGCGAGCCAGCTATCCCAATGATTAGGAAAACGTGACAGGAAGGATAACTTAGGCCCTTCCGACTGACGCTGCATTTCTTCTCTGTTGCATGTCATCTGCATTCGACATTGTAGTACTGTTTTGAATGCAAATAGGAAGCAGGGAGATTATATATTGAATATAGTGTACGGTACCATGTTACGATTTACAAAATTGATAAATTATTAGCCTAATTGGTAAGGGAAAACATTTTCTAACAACGAAACATAACAAACGTCAAACGTCAAGTACGTTTAAACAACTTTTGTTATTATATCCTCTATTTGATTATTTGAATAGTTTCGTGATACATGTTTGTTTCAACTGGAACAGTTCTTGTTTGTTCAACTTATATATTTTGTCTTACTTATTTATTATACTTACTTATATATTTTCAACTTATTGTTTTTCTTGTTTGTTTAAGTTTAAGAGATGTACCCTACACCCTACACTGCCGCCCTTTTGTTCTACTATAGGACTCATACTAATGCCTATGCCGGTGAAAATCTTTTACTTTGCTACTTCTTTATTCATAACATAAAACAAAACAAGGGAACAAACAAACCTTTTATGAAGTAGGTATAATAATAATTGATCTAATACAAGGATTTGCATAGTACTATAATTTAACTTTATACACTCCAATATTATTTCAACCCATTTACCCATACATTCATATTCTACTAATATAGCCATACTATAAGGGCGTTTCCTTTTATCTAAGAGCTTTTTATTATATTTTTTAGTATTTTAAGGAATAAAGATTCACACATTCTATAAAAAAATTAATCGATACAAAAAAACCTGTAAAAATTAGAAGTTTCGAATTTTCTAAAGTTCCTTAAAACTCGCCATTTTAACCCTAATTTTTCAAAATTTCCCCAGAACCCCCTTCTCATAGAGGGAATCCCATCCCCCCAGGTATCATATTTGGCCCCCCCTATAAAATTATACATGGGCGCCCATGAGTATGTGTGTAGGGTGTAGTTTGAAGTGTCTGTATATTTCGTATTGTTCGGTAGTGTATCATTGGTTATTTCTGTGTTGTTTATGAAGAATTTGTAGGTAAGGTGTTATGTCTATGTATGCTATGTCTATGTCTATGTTATGTCATGTTTTGTGGAGTTGAGATGATCGGGGAAGTATGATTGGTAGTTATTGTTTGTTAGTGCTTTTATGTGTTCTTGATAACGTGTGTAGAAGGATCTCCCTGTCTGGCCTATGTAAAAACTGGGGCATGAACTGCAAGTTAGTTTGTAAGCTCCAGTGGCGTTGTAAATGTCGTTGATATTGTTGTTGGGTTTAAATTGTTTATTGAGAGTGTTGTGTGTGGAGTGGGCTATTTTGTAGTTGTATTTCCGTAGTGTGTTGGTTAGAATGTGGGTTTTGGAAAATCTGTATGATATTGATAAGTATTTTATGGGATTGTCGTGTTGTGTTTGTATTTGGGTTAGTAGGTTTATTTTAGGCGGTTGTAAAATTCGTCAATCATTGTTGGGTTGTATCCGTTACTTTGTGCTTTATGTTTTAAGGTGTTTAAGTTCTGGTAGTGTTCTTCTTTGTGCAACAGTGTTTTAAGCAGGCGATATATCATGGCGTTGTAATCGGCTAATTTAGCATCATACCACAAATACACACAACCATTACATGAGAGACATTATCAGAGGTAAATTGTCTTTCATATAAATAGCTTCACCCCAGTGAAGCAAATAACATTTTACATGGTTAATCTGACTCTGCTACCAGTGGCGGTTTGTCCAAAAGGGCTCTGGGGTGCAGCCCTCCCAGTTACAAAAATTAATTTTTAATTAATATTCATTTGTCTTAAATTAGGTTAAGAAGAGCTTAGAATTATTTAAGCAATGTTAAAACCATAAAATATTTAGCAGTTAACGCACGAAATTAGCCGCAAGCTTACCCACAGCAGAGACCCCTAGACTAGTGCATTGAGTGTGCATGGAAAAGTTGAAACAGCCAAAACCGTGCGGTGACGTCACTCTGGCCTAGGATGGAGTCCCGTCTTCATGCGCATGCGCTGAGAAATGACTAATCAGTGCTGCTACTACAATTCTGGCTAATTTAGGAAGCAGCATTGTAGGCTTATTTGTAATATTCTCACAAATAAATGTTGGTGCGTTTAACTCAAAGTAAACAAATCAAATTGTATAAGTGTAATCATTTCTTTTCGGAAGTTCTGGTGTTAGAGTTCGGAGTGCTCGTTAAGCAGATTAATTGAATGTAATTTACTATTGTAAGTGTGTTAAATAGATTTTCATATTTTTTTTACAATTTATTTCGAATTTTAAAACACGTGTTAGTACATTAAATAATAGTTTACAAAGTAGTCTACGACCTCAATTTTTCTTAATTTTCACATATGTTAATTACAAATACATTCTAAACAAGGGAAAATTATTTGAAATTTCGGAAATAATAATTATTCTTTCAATGTTCCGTTATCTTTCTTATTTGGATCCTAAGAATAAAATGGAATCCGGTTCTGTTTCCACATTTCAAATGATGTCAATTCAATTATTAGAGACGGCATAAAGAGTTTAGAACACAGAGTAGAACTAAAACGATTAGGTCCTTCGAGGCCTAATATGGTAATAAATCAATTACAAAGAAATAGAAAGAGAAACAATTACAATAGAAAATTTAGTAGACCCTAATAATTTATATAATTATGCTGACTGGTTATGTGGTTGTGGAATAAATAACTCTTTTTTCTGTTACCCATGTATAGTAATGGGATCAACCGTGGACTGTAGATGGAATACCTGACATTAAACATTTGAGTGAAAAAGTTAAAAAACACAAATTAAGTGAAAAACATATCAATGCACAAATCGAGTATGCTGTACTCGGCAAGGTCGATATAAGATGTCAGTTGGACACTGCTTATTGAATAAAAATTTAGAAAATGAATGAAGAAGTAGCAAAAAATCGTTATGTTTTAAGCAAGTTGATTGATGCAATAAAGTTTTGTGGTGCTTTTGAACTAAACTAATTTCACCGAATACTAACGTTTGCTTAAAATTTTGAAAATTCATTATCACCACGTCGTTCTTCGTTGAATTTAAACTATTAATCTACGAGATACGCAAAACTTCTTTGTTCCAACGTTTTAAAGGAACTAGAAACTCACGAATAAGAGGAGAAGTTCTGTTTTACCCTGTCTTGCCCTGGGAGCTTTGTTTCAGCTTCACCCAGAGCGGGCTGACACTTTTACCATGGAGTTGTTCAGGTTGTTTAATATTTTCTAAAGCTTACGTAGTATTTACAGTTGCAGTCAGAGTTGTATCCTCACAACATTCGACCAAGATGTAACGGCTAGGGCAGTCACTATCTACGTGAACATTTTATTCTATCTTGTTACAGCTGCGCAGAAAGTGGATTCCAAGCTATCCTTAGAGACGCTTAAATTAAACTAATTTTACAACTTCTGACAATGTGTTAATTTGAGTCGTTATAGACTTAGTTTTAAATAGTAGAGGCAACGTTATATCTATGTGACGTCACCAAAATTGCTAAAACCTTATACCTGAAGATGTACAAAGTCAACGGAAACACGAAACCTAATTCCAAGGTTCCACAAAACTTGTAACACAGAAAATTCTATACACTGGAGGTTTTCATAAGCATTTTATAAGAATAGGTTTGGTTGTAGCAAAAACCAAGTAAAGTCTACGAAGTTAGGTTATTACACTCATGAGTGAACCCTAAATTTTATATTTCTATCCTAATTACATATATTAAACAAACCGACTATATCACGCATTCTATTCAGAGGAACGGCATTGAAAATATCATCCTCAAGCTGTTAATGTAGACTTAAATGTGTTTCACTTTTCCCAGATATTCTAGATCGCCTATTCCTTATTGGATTATATAGGCGAGGTGTTAGATCCCACAGGAGAGCCTACAATTTGTTTGTAAAGTTCATTGTTAACTTAAAGTAAGCATTATAAAGTAAAATTGTAACTAATTCCAGAAACCCAGCTTCATTAAACTTCTCTTTATTAAATAAAGAGTTCTCCTATTAAATACCAACGTTGCTACGTTATGAAGAATGTAATTTGTAAAACAAATCCAATATTACATGTCTTTAAACTTTACACTGCATCTTAGAACTAGCCCCTTCAATCGTACTGCATGCAACTGCGACTACAATGTTGTCAAAGTATGCGCATGGGAAAATAGAAGGGGCAATGTTTGTAGTTTAATACTGTATTAAACAATCTGTTTAACATATTTTTGTCCTTTAAATAAAAACTATTACAAGTATTCAAACTGTAAATAGAGAGGAATAAAAAGGTAAAAATACAAGCATAATAATGTGGAAAAATATAATTACAGTTGTACCTCAGTATCCGCGGCCGCGGGTAATAAGGACTAGGTGTGTTAAATACTATACCTACAGACAATTACAGTATGCAGGAGTACATGTACATAGATACGGGAATTGCATAAGTACATTATAATTTGTAAAATGTTACAGTACAGTACATAAATATTGTACAGAATAGGCATTGGGATTGCTGTTTGTACTTACCTTCACATAGTGTACAGTACGCCATTCCTCTTATAGCTACCAACAGCAAATGTTTGTTATCAAACGCTGAGGCAATTATTTGACTTCAAGAACTTATTTAATAGAGCTGTACAGAGAGTATGTAGGCTATGTGTGAAATGGTACACTTCACAATTTACACGTTAAAAAAAATACTACGTACGAGAAAAAGTTTTAAGTTGAAGCTGAGAACAAGAAATATTTACTTAGAAACATCTTCATCTGAAAGCGGAAAAGACTCGAAAAAAACGGTCTCTTACGTTTAGTGATGCTGGCGATAACTGGCACTTTTTTTCTACTTGAAAAAACATTGTGATAGGAGATTATTTTTTTTCACTTCGCTGAAGAGTTGCTGAAGAGGCTGCATGTTTATCCAGCGCAAAGGCAATTATTTGACTTTAAGAGCTTATTTAATAAAGTTGTACAGAGAGAAGGCCTATGCATGTGCGGAATGGTACACTTTACAAAGAACACGTAAAACAATTATCACGTACAAAAAGAAGTTTTAAGTTAAAGTTAAGAACAAGAAATATTTTTAGTCAGAAACATAAAAACACTTCACGTGGAAGTGAAAAAGCGTCGGTGTTGGAAAAAGAACTGTCCAGTGAGCTTGACGCTAATGGAGAAGTTGAAATAGGTTTATAATGGGTTTATTGGCAAAGCGATAATGCCACATGCTTCACTGTCTGTAAGCTGTATGCTGCTTTATAGGTCATGTGAACACCATTGCAGCTACTAGTACCAGCTACTAGGGCTGTTAAACCAATTTTTCATTTACGTGACTTTGATTTTCTGACTGAGCAGTCTATTATTTTTTTATAAACAATGTATTTAAAGTTTTTTTGCTTATTTATTTAAGGTGATTGTAGATAAGGCCCCCAAAATGGTTGATTTTTGCCAGAAAATTCACTTTTTCGTTTCGGAACCTCAATTTTGTGTTTTAGCAGACACAAAAACGTATTATACTATTACTTGATTCACTTATTTCAAGTCATTCATTTATCTCTGCTCATAAGGGTTGTTTTTGCCCCTATAAGGGCAATGGGCATTTCCTCAACACAGACTATTGTCACTAATGGACCTTATATATTTTAAAAGAGATTGCAAAAAATTTCAGATCACTCGATTCACCGTCTTAGAGTTTCTGGGTTTGGCCTTTTTATTGACTTCCTTTATCCCACTAATGGATATACTTAAAATTATCAAAAACCTCCTTAATAAATATATTTCATTAAAAACAGCTGAGTATGATTTGTAAACAAATAATACATCAAAACGCTTTCATAAAAAATATTGTTTATAAAGATATTTTGTTATGAAAAACTTGAATTTGGGCCTATTATATGATATTCAATTTGTATCAATAAATAAAATTATACAATACTTCTATCTTTATTCGGATCCAGACTATGGAGTTTGTCGTGTGCTAGTAATTAATTAATTAGATTTTGTTGTTTTTAAAAATTTACTGAAAAGATTCAATAAATCATTGACTTTACTGAAAATAGTTTTGAATGTGCCTGTACCCTCAGTGGAAATTAGCACGTTCTATAAACTTCAAGAATAAACGCTGTCTTGAGGAAAGCTTCACAATTTGTCAGTAATGGGCATTGCTTTGTGACGTTATGAAAACATTGGACTTAGAAACGTGTAGTGCACAAATTTGATGTTGCGAAGAACGGTAAATTTCCTCCTCAAATAAGAAAAGCAAACCGTATAAATTAAAACATCAGCCCCATTTATTCACGAAATACAACGGATAGAACTCACTTTCGCCGTCCACCATTGCTATAACTAACATTTTACTTAGCTTAAAATAATTTACAAAATAATGTATACTGATTTAGAAATTAAAAAAAAAAGTTATTTTTAATCCCCCAACATACAATTTAATGTAATGTTTTATTTTATTAAGTAATTCTGTTCGTTGCTCACCTGAAATGACCCTGTTCTTCAAGAGATTTAGAAAAGGTTGTGTCGAAAGGGGTAATTTAGAAGATTGGTTACATAGACAAAGAACATGTAAGCGGGTAGACATTCATTTCAGCATTCTGTGAATAGAAAATGAATATTAAAAATAAATTTAAATGCGGATCAACAGCTTCCTAATGCACATCTATGTAATGTTTTTTAAATGTTCGTCTGGACTATTTAAAACAAGGCAAAACAGTGCAACACAACAGAGTAGTGCCAGTTCAAAACTTGCCTTCTCCACCAAAAATTGAAATTTAGTTAGCTGTGAATTCATATAGTATTTTTCATGCTCTTTTCAAATATAACATCTGTTTGAATCAAAACTCTTTATAAATACATTTAAAATGAAGACAAAATCTTGTGTTTGTTGCAAAACTGGCTATATTTGGGAAATGTTTTACTGCAAATCTTGCCTACTCCATTTTAGCCAATAGAAAGCTTCCATTTACAATAATAAGCATGGCCGCCGATCAGCTGATCCGTTAGTCTACAAGTGGTTATCATTATATTCTCAAGTACATTAATTGTAGTAGGCCACACCGAAAAAGAGCAGACAAATTGGAAAGTTCTCGTAAAGCAGTTTCGATTCAGTACTTTGTTAAAGTTGCTGATTGTAAAAGCTTTCAGTTACCTGTTTGTCAGAAATCATTCTTAGAGATTCTGAATGTTTCAAAAGATCGAATAGAAAGAATTGCACAAAATAATCTTCTGACAGGAGAATTACCCAGAGAATGTCGTGGGGGTGACAGAAGTTCTGCTTTTTACAAAGATAGGAAAGATTCTGTCAGAAAGTTTATTACATCACTGAAATGAGTTCAAATAACGTATTCATCTACACATGGATGGAACATGAGTTTCAGAAAGCCTCCAATGAAATTGCATCGTGCGTTTATCACAGACTGAATAATACGATTTTCGCAGAAATTGTAAAAGACGTACGACTGTGTGCTGATGGTTGTGGTGGTCAAAACCGAAACTCCACAATGATAATAATGTGTATGTCTTGGATGGCTACTTGTGCACCACCAAACATCAAAGAAATTAAAATAATATTTCCAATTCCCGGACACTCTTTCTTACCAGCCGACAGAGTATTCGGAAACATTGAAAGAGCTTTAAAGAAGAAATCAGTGATTGTGAACCCTCAAGAATACATTGAGACCTTCAAAAACTTTGGAACAGTCACAGAGTTAGGAAAAGATGTTGAAGTTTTGAACTGGAAAGAAGCAGTAGGGTGAGTTGCTAAAATTCCTGGGTAATGGCACTTCAAAGGTTCCCGAGTTAAACGGGGTTTTCTACGAAAAACTCAGCGAAACAACGTGCTAGTTCAACGTGAAGTAAGTGATTCACTTGAATGTGGAATGCCAAAATCAATTCTCAAGAAACGAAAGATGATACAAAACTTTAAACCAGTAACTGTACCTGTAGGTGTTCCTGTCAAACATGCCAAACTAAATGATGTCGAAAATCTTATTCAAAAACATTTTGGTACAACGTGGAAACAAAATAATGACTTGGAGTTTTATGTGAATGTTCTTAACAGAACACTGGTTGTAGAAAATGGAGAAGATGAAAGTCAAGTTAATTTTTGTAAGCAACGAGAAGACGATCCAACAACTTTCGAGGAATCTATTTTTAAATGGTGAATATTTTTCATAAAATGTTTATTTTTATAATGTACTTTTGAATAAATTATTCATATAATTTTCATTTATAATAAAATTTTCAAAGTTGTAAAAATATGTTCTGAAACAATAGACAAGAGACAATTTTATATTTACCTTTTTAACATTTTGTAATAATTTTTTACTATATTTTTTAATTTTACTAACCACTTTTTCCTGAACATCAATAATAACAATAATAATAATAATGAGTTACATTTTTAATAGTCTGTGTATTTTTTATTGAACGACTTCAAAACCTGTCTTATCCACAACATTCTGTTTCAAAACTTGCCTTCTCCAAGTTGCCGATGCAAAACTTGCTATGTTTAAACTTTAAACGTATATTACTCATAAGTTATTCATTGTATTTAGATTAACTCATATTTTTATACTACTAAATGGTCTATACTAAAACATTAAAAAATTGCTCTAAAATACAAAGACGTTTTACTGTTATCACTTTTTTGTCTTTCCTGAAAAATTTTGAAAAATGGAGAAGACAAGTTTTGAAATGGCACTACTTAACAGTACTTAAACAGAAAAGTAAAGTCATTGTGATTAGGCGGTAGCAAGTAATTAACAGGATCTTCATTCTGTTACTCTTTACAATACTCTTATCGCTTACAATATAAAATGTAACACTATCATCATACAATGCCAGTTCATGTAATGCCAAATGCCCCTCAAGTTCTTACACTGGGTGCAAGTTGTCTCGCGCTGTAAAAGTACGCTATGCTCTGATCAGCTGTTGCCACCATTGTGTAGCGCTGCAGGGAGAAATTGTAGTATCTAAATACAATAAAACTCTCTCTTATCCGAAATAATTGGGCCGGAACCATTTCGGATAAGCAATGGTAAGTATCCTTAGGTATATTTCTTCAAGTAAAACCACGTAACACCTGTTTTACTGGAAATATTACAGTAGTTGCATTTTCTAACAATGTCCCAATCCTCTCACATTAACCGCATTGGCGTGAAAATCGTGTAAAAATTCCATTGTTTTTGTAAAATAGAAAGCACATTTTTATAGTTTTGGTGTTTTTCAATTCCATCTATTAGCTCACACTATCCATATATATATATATATATATATATATATATATATATATATATACATATCGCAATATGTATTCTTGTGTATTAATAAAGAACTAAGTAATTGTAATTATTCATTAATTGTAATTATAAAATAAAAAGTAACTAAAATGGTTTTATTTTTGTTGAGCTCAGTAGGAATTTACGTTAAAAAGATTTTTTTCTATATAACTTG